>WOXC01004475.1:0-329232 GCA_011680675.1 Gymnobelideus leadbeateri | reverse complement strand
CTTGCCCTCAAGGAACTCACAATGTGATGGGGAGACAAGAAGCAAACAACTTCAGTTAGCCTTTCCACATGGTTAGGGGCACAGTCCCCCACCCTCCATGATCTGGAAAATCCGTGTAAAATTCTTTTGGTTCTTCTTTTGCACCAGAGAAAAAGTCTGAATTTTTTCTTTTTCTTTTATAGAGTGTTTATAGTACCTTATTGTAAAATTTAGGTTGTTATACAATACAAATATTTTACGCATATCTCAGTTTCTAAATTTTTCTGTATTGTCTGCTGGCCTTTGCATATTGACTGTGGCTTCCCCAAAACTCCCCCAAAATTCCCATTTAATTTCTCTTGCTGACCCATGATATATCAAAGATGGGGAGAGTCAGTTATATATAGGATATATGGAGGTAGAGAGGGGGAATTAAAAACGGCAGGTGCTAGAATTAAAAGGGGTTAAGAAAGACTTCTTTAGAAGATGTGATTTTAGTGGAGATGTAAGGAAAGCCAGGGAAGCCAGCAGACAGAAGTGAGAAGGGAGACTGTTTCAGGCATGGGGGAGAGCCAAAGAAAATGCCCAGAGCCAAGAGATGGAATGTCTTCTTTGTGGGACAGTCGGGAGGCCAGTGTCACTGGTTTGAAGAGTATGTGTTGGGGAGTCACGTATAAGAAGACTCAAAAGGTTATGAAGGGTTTAGAATGCCAAACAGAACATTTTGTATTTGATCCTGGAAGCAACAGGGAGCCACTAGTGATTATTAAGTAGGGGAAGTGATGTGGTCAGGCCTGTGCTTTAGGAAAATCACTTTGATGACATGAACAATGAATTAGAGTTGGGAGGGGCTTGAAGCAAGCAAGTATTGCAATAGTCCAAGTCTGGGGTGATAAGGGCCTGCACCAGGGCAGCAGCAGCAGGAAATGACACCTAGGTTGTGAGCCTGAAAAGCCAGAAGGAGGATGGTGTTCCCCTCTACAATAACAGTCAAGTTAAAAGAAGGTGGGGATAAGTTTAAAGAGAAAGATAGCGAGTTAACTTTTGGACACATTTATTTTAAGATGTCGACTGGACACCAATTCAAGGTGTCTGAAGGCAGCTGGAGATGCAAGATTGGAGGTCAGCAGAGAGACTGGGACAGGCTAGGTAAAAGTGTGAATCATAGGCACAGAGATGATAACTAAAAGCATGGGAGCTGATGAGATCACCAAGTGAAGTACCATAGAGAAAGAAGAGAAAAGGACTCAGGACAAAATCCCGTGGGGTACCTATGATTAGAGGGCATGATCTAGCTGAAGATCCAGCAAAGGAGAATGACAAAGAGTGGTCAGATAGGTTGGAAGAGAACCAGGAGAGAACGGTGTCACAAAAACCTAGAAACAAGAACATTATCATGTGGGAGAAGGTATTCTACAGTGTCCAAGGCTGTAGAGGGGTCTAAGAGAATGAGGATTGAGAAGAAGCCGTTGGTTTTGGCAACAGATGGGGAAATTAAGGCAGTTTGGGTTAAATTACTAACTACATGCTCCTGGGCAAAAGACTTAACCTCTAAATACCTCAATTTCCTCATCTGTAAAATCAGGGTGATAGCACCTACTTCCCAGGTATGCTGTGAGAATAAAATTGGATATTTGTAAAGCATTTTGCAAGCCTTAAAGTGTTTTTTATAAATGCTAGCTATTATTATTATTATTAATCATAGTGAAAAGAGCACTGGCTCTGGAGAGAGAAGATTTGGGTTTAAATGTCACCTCTAACTCACATTTAATCTTCCAGAGTCTCAGTTTCCTCAGCTGTATAATGAGAGTGCCAAACTACATGCACTCTGAGGTCCACTTCCAGTTCTATGAGCCTGTGGTTTTTTTATGGGTGTATATTATACTAACTGCCAGAATTATAACTAGCCATAACTTCACTTAGCAAGAACAAATTCAGCATTTTTCCTTTTATTTCATTTTATTTGGGGGAGGGGAATGGCAATACAGAGGGTCATTTGAGGTGGGATCCAGGAGTAGAAGAAAGCAATCCCCTCCTCCAGAGGTCCAGCCCTGACAATTCCAGCTCTGCTAATAAACCCTGCTGCTATATTCCCACCCATATCCCTCCCATGACCAAATCCCAAATATACTCTAAGTAGTGGAACTAATAATAAGTCAAGCCCTACAGATCCAGTTTTACAGTTTCTGAACAGTGCCTGGTCAGTTTCTCAAGGTGTTAGGGCAATTTTTACTGGGAGGAGGGGAAGGAACCTACTTTCAGATCTTGCCTGATCTATGAGGACCAGCATAGAATTAGGAGTGGTCATCATCCCTTTCCCTCCTAATCCCAAATAAAAATACAGTTGCACCTTTAGGGCTCCCAGGGAAGGATGGAAGGGACTATCTGTATGAATAAGTTAAATAAGAAAGAAAGAGGTTCTCAAGATGTATTTCTCTTTGTTGAAAGGGCATCAACTCTTTTTGGCATAAATTCATAGTGCCTACCATTGCTCCTGAGCAAAAAGTCATTGGGCACTGAACTTTTAAATAACATTTCCTCAAGCCAAAAATGGGTGACAAAGGTTTTCCATCTATATATGGAAACATTTCCTAACTCTGCCAAGTACCTAGAAGAGTCTTCTTAATTCTATTCTGGCAATATGAATCATGATCTAAACAGCAAATTCCAAACTCAAAACGATTTCCAAGTGAAGAAAAAAGGATTTCACCAGCTAAATGCATACAATATCTCCTGGAATGAATAGCTGTGGGAAACTGAATGGCACATTCATCTTCTGGAACTAAATCTACTATCACAGAAATAGCAAAGACTCACCTTCAGCCTCTTTTAAAAGGACTGCACACTTCCATTATTGTATGTGCTTTAAAAGGACCACTAACCTTGCTATTGAGATAAGAAATTCAGATACTTTTCCACAGATCACTAAACAGATTATTAAACATTTATTAAGCTCAATATTTTCTTCAATATGTCCTCATAATTTTTTCACTCCTTATGATTTAATATAGCTTTTTTTTAGAGCAAGTATCTTCTACAACACATATAAATAAAGATGTTAAATACCTCCTTTTTCTGCAAGGAGAGATCTAATACTAAGTCACTGAAACCTCCATGGTGAACAAAAATTACTATAAAAATAGTTTATATAGAAGATTGTTACCTCCTCCTCTACTGAATCACAAATATGTTTTTAACTCAATGTCTTTCTGATATTCAGTGTCAGTAGGTAAAGAAGTATAATCTACAGAAAGAGTATACTTTTTGTTAGACGTGATAAAAATTTAAGGTATCTACTTAATGTTTTCTTTACTTCTATTGCTTAATATAAGCAATATACCAACATAAGATTGGTATATACTTAACATAACCTGTGTTTGAATTTACTCAATAGGAGGTACATAAAGATCTGCCTATAAAAGAATAGATACATGTGCTACCACGTTTTTATTTTATCTGCTATCCCCAACCAGCTACATTTTATTCCTTAAGATGTTTTCTCACTGTGGAAATTGAATGGGCATTATGTAATACCTAGAGTTGTCATCCTTGTTGTTGTATTGCCTTTACCTCTCCCATGATGTCCTATTACAAGATGTCTTTCGTGATTTACTCATAAAGGGAGAACTAAAGGCCAAGATGAGGGAGAGGAGCCAGACAGCACCTGGCCATTCCCAGTGAGCACAAGCCCTTTTAAGTACCATAAGGCCCAAGTGCATAAGAGCCACCCAGGACTTTCAAAAGATATCAATAGCAGCCAAGAAGCCACTATTCTCAATGGTTCCTGACTGTTTTATATCTTGTACCCTTCTTGTCCAGTTCATAGTAAACAATCCTGATTTGTTATCCCAAGCATTTTTTATCTGTCTGCTTCAGATCTTTCTGTTCTTACATTCTAACACACACACACACACACACACACACACACACACACACACACAATTCTATCTCCCTACTTCATAAGATGGGCTCAGATCCAATTCTCTGATCCTATATAGTCTCCATTCCAACAAATGGTAACAAGATCCTTGGCCTTCCTATTAGTGGATAATATAAAGGTAAAAGGTCTTGCCCTGAAATGGCAAGGCTCTCTGCTGGCCCTGACTGTTATGCTCACTACCAAACAATGTCTTGCTGCCATTCCTTAACACAACCCTAAATTAACCCTTTGCATCCCAGGCCTTGATATGCTACAAGGATAAAAGAGAAAGTTTCACATTCAGAATGGAAAAAAAACTTAAACAAACACAAGATTGATTTGTGTACCTGTCTTGATAGCGACTCAAATTTTGATTATTTCCAAAGTTGCTGTAATTTCAGGTTGCATTAATATATCAAAAGAGGCAACATAAAAGATATTTTCTGATTGTCAGAGAACATTGCAAGTTTTCTGTTTAGTTATAGGTGCTATCTTTCAAGATAATATTGGAAAATTTGTGGACATCCAGAGGAAAATAACCAGAATGGTAAGAGCATATGAAAATAGTATCATGAAGTAACCAAAGCTGTTTGGCCTATGAAGGGAAGTTTTAAGGGTTACATGACTGCTGTATTCTAAAATATAAAGCATTTCATTTAAAAAAGGCTTATTCTGGGGAGGCTAGGTGGTGCAGTGAATAGAGCACCGGGCCTTGGAGTCAGGAGGACCTGAGTTTACATCCAGCCTCAGACACTTAACACACACACACACACACACACACACACACACACACACACACACACACACACAAACCTAGCCATGTGACCTTGGGCAAGTCACTTAATACCAATTACCCTTCCCCCCCCAAAAAAAAGACTTATTCTATATTAACTCAGGGAACATAACTATCAGTTATCAAAATCAGTATTTGGAGAAGCAATATCTGTTTTTAGCATATAATTTCTTTCATTTGTGAATTAAATTTTAAAGCACATATCTAATACTGTTATTTTTCCTAAAGTTTGAGTCAGACCACTCAGTAAACTCCAGTACTCTCCATTACCAGAACCAAATATAAATTCCTCTGTTTAGCATTTAAAACTTTTTACAACCAAGATGTATCTATCCTCTTTTTTCTAGCCCTTTACACATGGTTTCCCTCCATACACTCTAGGTACACTCCAGTACACTAACCTACTTCCAGTATGCAACAGGACACTCTATTTTCCATCTTCATACCTTTTTCATTAGTTGTCATAAACAACCAGAATTCCTAGTGTCTTCTTGGAAATCTTCGTTTCTTTCAAGACTCAGTTTAAGTAGAACTTGTGCAAGAGAATTTTCCTGCCCTCCCCCAAGATGCTAGTAACTCCTTCACCATGCTAGTTCCTCCCCCACCAAGTTTACCCTATATCTATTTTACATGTGTTTTATGTATATACATAAAAAATACCTATAGATATATAGGTCTCTTCCATTATAATATAATCTCCTCTAGAGCTGGGACTATTCTGCTTTTGTCCTTTTATAACCAGCACCTAGTGCAATGTCTGGCACATAACAGGTGCTTAATTTACTGATTAGAGGCAGATTTTGGCAGTTCACCATATTGAAAAAAATATTTTAACAAATAGGGGCATCTAACAATGGAATTGACAGCCTTGTAAACAGAGCTCCCTTTACTGAGTGTGCATCAGCAGAGGTTCAATCACCACTTGTCGGAGGTATTAGAAAAGGTTTGACTAGATAACATCTAAAGTTTCTTGCAACTCTAAAATTAATTATCCTATGTTTTCTCCACCCTTGTGAATATCATGTGATATATGTAGTGTAAACTGAACAATGTGAAGGCTAACAAACCTAAAATTAACTTTGAGGATTAAGTGTGTATGTGTATGTGTGTGTGTATCTACATATGCCCCCATCTAATCTTGTAAACCAGCCCTGTTCAAACACATAAGAATATGAAACAAAAATCTCAATATTGTATAATGTTATGATTCTGAAGATAAAACTTTCTAAAGGAAAAGTTCAGATCAAACATGTAGAAGTATGCATTCATTTAGCTCAGCTAAATATGGTGCCAATAAAGCTAATTTCTTGATGGCATGGGTGGGGGGCGGGGAGGGGAGAAGGAGGAAGGTTGCTTCAATCCATTCCCAGGCCAGACAGTGCAGCCTCACCAGCTATCTTGCAAAAAAGCAAACACCAATACCATTTGTCAAAGGGAGACCATGTAAAAGAATATGAATGATTCAACAAAAACCTAACAGTCAATACTAAGAGAAAGCAGCTCACACAGTAGATGAGCCTATTGAAAGTGATTCAGAAATGCCACATCTGACACTAGTGATTCATCCCCTCCCCACCACCAGTTAGTATGAAACTTTCCCCTAACACCTCACCTAGAACTTCATTTTGTAATTTCCTAATGGATTTATCATGTAGTATGCTTAGTGGCAATCTGCTAGTGTGTTTATCTTCTTTCTCTACAGTTAGTTCACTAAGGGCAGTGACCATGAATTTCCTAAACTTTTCATCTCCTGCCTCTAAAAAAAAGTGTGTTTTGAATTTTATTACTGTCTATGAAGGATACCATATAACATATAATACTTCCATCAAAGTGTTCTAAACCATATCCCAAATGATTGACACTGTAAACAATTTTGAACACTATGTAAATCATCTAATCTTGAACCACAATTATTTTAATTATGATGATTAGCCCCATCCAAATCATATTCTTGAGACTCACCCCAATATTCTGGAACACAGCAGATAGTATTTCTATTATCATAATTTTTAGATCTCTTAGCAAACCAGTTTTCTCAGGAACTTTCAAAATGTAGCACGATGATCACAATTTACACAATTTATTATATCATGTGTTTCACTCAATAAACATCACTGATATGAAAGACTGGAGGCAAAAGGAAATGAAGACAGCAGAGAATGAGATAGATAATGTCATGGAAACAACATACATGAATTTGGACAGAGATAGTGGAAGATAGAAGGACCTGGTGTGCTATGGTCCATGGGGTCACAAAGAGTCAAAAAGGACAGAAAGACTGAACAACCACCACAATATTTGCAAGATATTGTGCCCTAGGCTACAAAGAAGCAAAAGATTCAATCCCTATTCTCAAAAAACAGGTCAATGTCTATGTTTTTATACTTTAGTACATAAAACTTATTCATTTTATTTCACAAGTACAAAATCTTAACTGTTCCTTTCCTCTCCTTGACACTTCCTTTCAGGACTTAGTATTCCACCCTCATATAAAACTGGCTTTTCAATTACTGTAGCATTATAAAATGTTAAAACTGAACACAACTTTAAATGTTTCCTAGTCCAGTTCCCTCTTTTTTGTTCTTTGAAAACATAAGAATTATCTATCATGTATTTTAGTCTCTGCATAATAGCATAAAAAATTCCATTGCAAAGCCCTATGCATGAGTATAATTTCTCTTTGAGGAGGTGTCTTGGCACCTTGAGGAACAGTTACATACCATTTGGTATGGACTCTAATTTTCTGTTTCTATTACATGCTATAAGACATTTTAATAGGAGAGAAAACATTTCTTTATATCCATTTAGTTAAATGCAAATATAAAAATGGAAGAAAGTAATATTACTAAGGATGGGTATTGTTAATTTGGATTCAAAGATAAAAATCACAATCAGACTGATAAACCTTTATGTTCCCAGAAGAGGATATGATTTACCATAGTAGTTTCCTCAGGAAGGGTGGGAGGGATAGAAAGCCACTAACGTCCTATGCTTGTCTGCATGTGAAACTCCCAGAAACAGCACGTCAAAACAGACTGAAGACTGCCATTGTGAAAATGGATATTTTTACTCATCTAGGACAGTTACTTTGGATCTTCTTGACATGTAAACAAGAAAAACTTAGAATGAAAACTCCAACTGCACAGGCAAAATTTGGTTGACTTTTTTCCAAACTCTTTAATAGCAGTAAAATCAAAGGAAGTATTTTTTTAATTAACCATGGATAAAAATAAGAGCATCACCCTAGACCTTCAAGTACACTGCATCCCTTTTTTAAGTATGTGATTTGTATAAGGGGTCATCTGATTCGTTTTCATATCCTGTATTATCATTTTCACTAATCAGAGTTACTTGATAAGGAATACTTTTTCCAAGCTTATTTTTGGTGAATAAGTCTCTTGGGAATTTTGACTCTTTCTAATGGAAAGTACATTGGACTAGAAGTCAGAAAACCTAGGTTATAAACCAATTCTTTCTCTAATTATGTGATCTTAAGCAAAATATCTACTTTCTTGGTACCCCAGTTTCTTTATTGTAAAATGAGATTAAATTAGATTATCTATAAGGTTCCTTCCAGTTCTTAAAAAGTCAATGATTCTAACTCAGAAAGGTTTATTTGCTGATTTCTATAAGAAACGGCACAAAACAAGAGAATAAGCTCCCTATGGAAGCAACTTTCTTTGACATTCTTGCATGAGTTACTTTTTATTCCCAGAATTCACCTCACAAAGAGACCACCTTTCTCTTTCCCCAGGTCACATATAGATTTTTCAAAATTATGGTACTTTAATTAAGCTAGCAAGGGAAAAAAAGGAGTTATCTGGTTATCTGGAGACTATATGCGTACTTTGAAGGAAAATAATTTTAGTTTTGTGGGATAATTTTGTGGTTTCCTCTCCTCCAAGCCCATCAGTAAAACTTACTTCTTCATGTAACCTTATAATAAGCATCCTTCAGTCCCCCCCCCAAAAAAAAGCTGCTGGGAATAATGTTCAAAGACTTACCAATAAGACAACTATGGACAAAGAAGTAGTGCTGAAAAACGAAATGGGAAGAGGAATACTCAGTTGTCACTATCCAAGGGTTTATAGTAATGTTCTGGAAGGCTACAGGCCCAAAGGCCAGGGACTATGTGTTCTTTCAGGCTCTGGACAGTGCCCACAGCATTCTCTGTGCCTAAATTAAATCATTCTAAATTTTTATGCTTTTGTACTCCACATAAAAGAAAAAAAGAACATTAAATTGGGCCCATACCATTCCCTTAACTTAATATTCCTAACTAAGTCTTAATTTCTTTCAATGAAAAAGACAGCCTTCCCATTTTAACTAGGGTGAAACCAAACACTCCAGGTCCTAAACTGTAGGCTTATCACTGCAATGTTAATCACCACTAAGTTTTATTCCTCTGAGGAAAATGAAGATTAAACCGAAAAATTTCCATATAGGAAAAAAAAGTAACTGGATGAAAGCAAAACAAAGCCAAAGCTATTTTAAAATTTTTAACTAAGTACATATAAACAAGGACCACAAAACTTTAATCAGAGAACATTCAAATGTTTGAGAAAATTGCTGGTTTGGATGAAGGAGTTATAATCAGACAGATGTATAAAGATCATGTGGATAAACAGTTTTATGTGCCTTATATTTAAGCCCTCTTGCATATCTTACATATGTATCATGTGCACAATGTAGAGTAAAATATATTTTATACTATGTAATAATTCATGAAATATGCATTATATGTGTATTCATTTTAGTACACACGCAAATGATTAGAGCTACAAATATATAAGGCGTTGATGCTCTATTCCTAAGGCAATATCAGAGAAGTGCAAGCAACTTGACTGAATAGCTCACAATCTGTAACATGTGGCTGGTTATATAAGTTGGAACACACTGTTATCTAGGCCAAGGTCATCAATTAACCAATCAACAATCATTTAAGCTCTTACTAAGCGCCAGGCACTAGGCTAAGCATAGATGAAACAAAGAAAAAGTAAAACCAGGAAGATGAGTTCAACATCCCTAGAAACCATCAACTTTTTACTGTGTTCTGATGGCTGGCTGCCAGTCTAAGCTCAGATAGAACAAGAATATAGTTCAGTGGCCACTACAGGGTCTGGATGAGAAAGGATGACACATGAGTTTACATGAATTAGTTGACAAGTACCCAAATATACTCCTACATCACCAACTAACCAAGAAGAATTTATTAAATGACTACTGTGTGCTAGGCACAGGGAATACAAACAGTGAACAGTGCCCGTCCTCAAAGAGTTCACATACTATCTGAGGAAGCCACATGAAAAATATAATCAAAGTATAAACAAGGTAATTTGGGGTAAAGAGGAGGCACTAGCAGCTGAGGAGATCAGAAGGGGCTTCATCATATTGGCTGTGTGTATGTGTTGGCATATGTGTATGTGTGGGTATGCATAATTGTCATAGCTGTCCTTCATCAATGTGTTTCCTTCACCCAAGTGTTCTCAGTCAAGGCCTATTTTTCACACGTTAATTTTGGGTTCCATAGCTGTTACATGATACCAAATCGTGAAGTTTCAAGCTTGGCTTCTTCTAAATACAAAAAGTGATGCTGAGACTCATTTGAAGTTGATATTTAGTACCTATTAATAAAGTAATTCTTGGTTACTTATCAATTTGCTATGTCATTCAAATAGCAGTTTCAAAGTATTCTGTTAAAAGTAACAATTTACAGAAATAGGATTGTTGTCTGCATTGCTCAGTGTCTGAGACTAACAAACTTAAAAGAAATCAACACATAACTATGTTTTATAATCAGCACACATTTTGTTGTTGTTCAGTTGCTTTTAGTCATGAACCTATTTGGGGTTTTCTTGGCAAAGATATTGGAGTGGTTTGTCATTTCCTTCTCCAGTTCATTATACAGAAGAGAAAACTAAGGCAAACAGGATTAAGTGACTTGGCCAGGGCCTCGCCGCTAGTGTCTGAGGGCAGATTTGAACTCAGAAAGATGAGCCTTCCTGACTTCAGGCCCAGCATCTATCTTCTGAGCCACCTAGTTCCTTTTTTAAAGAGTCTTATTTACTTCTTCCTAGAATGATGTAAAATCAACATATAATAAAAAAGAAAGTTAAATAAGCAGAAACCCAAGGAAGGGAAAAGCTGAAATGATTAATCTTTGATTTGCCTTTGTTTTCCCTTAGATTCTTCAACATTAGCCAAGAAATAATTAGTGGCTGACAATTTTAAAAACGAAAATTTTATAAAAGAATCAGCCTTCAGAATTGGAAGATGTATTCAGCGTCTGCAGCGCGTTTCTTTCTTTCATGGAGCAACACCAAGAGTGATGAACCAAGCAAGAGACCGAACTGAGGAATACCATTTTTAGTCAAAAACAAGGTATGGTTGTAAAGTAGCAATGTGATTAAATTTCTAGGACAGCTCATAAAATGGCCATGAAGGTAATTCCAAAAGAGGAGTGCTAAAAGTGCAAAGCAATGGCAGGAGTCTAAGAATGTGTACCGAGCCTTCCAAGGCAGGATTACTTGTACAGTCAACACTGATAACTGATTCCTCTTTGGCTATAACTGTGCCCATCCAGTTACACAATTCTCTTGGATTTTAAGTGATTTATTAACTTCCTTATAGCTAATTTCCAAACAGTGTTTCTAGAGAGAGAGCATTGGGTCAGGAGACAGGAAGACCTGAGTTCAAATTTGACATCAGACACTTACTAGCTGTGTGACTCTGGGCAAGTCACTTAACCCTGTTTGCCTCAGTTTCCTCATCTGTAAAATGACCTGGTGAAGGAAATAGCAAAACACTCTAGTTTCTTTACCCCAAATGGGGTCACAAAGAATTGTACACAACTGAATCAATACACCAACAACAAGCGCTATACTATTAGTTTTCAAATGCTATGAAGTCACTTAATAAACCCTGTAATAAAAAACTGAATAGTACTCTAAATGTATATAACATGGCAAAAATATTCATTATTTCCTAAAGCATAAGATTCATTCTGCCATGCACAATCTCTGCTTTTTGAAGAAGGAAGAAAGAATGCTTTCATAATTAAACTATTTCCAGACTACACTTGAAGGAAAAAGCCCAATGGTCAAATGCCATTAGTTATGTCCAAAGAGGAGAGAAGAAAGGGTTAATGGGTTCAAGTATGCTCCATGAATCTAAAAGCTGATCCTGGATTGCTCTTTTCAGATCCTATTTTTCCCCCAACCCCTAATCAATTTTTTCCCCTCCTTCCCATCAGTAACTATCCTTTATTCTTCCACATCTTTATTGATGTTTTCTTTTTTATACTACAAACATTTACAGGCTATTCCCACTTCCATGAGAGTTCCCTTGTAAAAAAGGAAAACAATTAAGCAAAACTAACAATCCAGTGACTTTATTTGAAAGTTCATGAAACTTTTCACATATGTAGCAACACCCCATTTCTCTCTTTTTAAATAAAAGGAATTTTGTTTTCCCTTCCTCCAAGCCCCATGGGAAAAAATGAAAAACAAATTTCTAGTAACAAATATGGATAGTCAAGCAAAGCAGATTCCCAGAATAGCTATATGTAAATATGTATATGATAAATATAGGTCTAATTCTGACCCCAAATCCATCACCTCTCTGTAATAGATAACATATTTCATCCTCTGTCCTCTGAAATCATGAATGGTTACTGCACTGATTATAGTTTTTAGAGCTTTCAAAATTGTCTGTACATTGTTTTTATTATTGTATAAATTATTGTATTGCTGTATAAATATACTGGTTCTGCTCATTTCATTCTTTGTCAGTTTATAGAAGTCTCCAAAATTGTTGATTTTTGTCATTTTGATGTCATAGTATAAATTGTTCTTCCTACTTCACTCTCAGTTTATATATGTCTCTTTGAAATCATGTATCTCCTCATTTCCTTTATTTCTTTATTTCTTCATTGCTTCTATGGAGCACAATACCATTCCATCACTTATTCAGTCATTCCTCAGTTGATGGGAACTCCCTCCGTCTCCAAGTTTTTGCTACCACAAAAAAGATAGAAATATCTTTCTGTACATAAAGAATCTTTTCCTCCTTCTTTGGTCTCTTTTTTTTGTAGAGCCCTAGCAGTGGTAGTCACAGGTCAGAGGATATTCTGTGTCCAAGATCCAAGATCACTCGGAAGGAGCTCCATTTCTCTTATCTTTCTTTTGTATGACAAGCATGCAGAGCACTACACTACAGACATGGTCATATCAAAGGAATAGATGGTACCGATCTCTGCCCAGGCAAATAGTAGGCATTTACAAAATGTATGAATGAAAATGTAAAACTCTCTCCTGTAACTTACAATCTATTTTAGGAGATACAAAGTTTTAATATCAAACAACTAAAGAATAGTTCTAGGGCAGCAATTATGAACAAGTACCAGGGAATTAATAAGTACTGAAGAATTCCAAAGTAAGGGAATGATCAGTATAGGGTTAGGTTGACTAGTGCTAACTTGACTAACACTTCTCACTTAGGGGAAATGAGTTTTCAGCTGGGCCTTCAAGAAAGTATATAATTTGGTCAGGCACAGAGGAAGGAGCAAAAGGCAATCGAAGGAAGGGATTTGGGGATGGAAAGAGAATGAAAATTGCATTAATAAAGCACCCAGAGGGAAAACAAATTATCAAAAGTGTGAAGGTAAGGGGTGGAGCCAAGATGGCGGAGTAGAAACAGCTCATCCAAGCCACTCTGCCCCCACATTCCCCCCAAACGATGTAAAACGGGACTCTGAGCAACTTCTGGAGCCCCAGCACCCACAGAACGACACAAAGAAGCTAAACTCCCGCTGAGGACAGCCAAGCAGCCCTGCAGGAAGGACCAGCACAGTGGTCTGGGACCTGGCAGCGTGCAGCGCGCAGAGCGCAGGCGCCGAGCCGAGCCCAGGTCCGCAGGAGCCGAGGTTTTAGCCCCAGGGCGGCAGGGCCAGCAGCCGGCTGGAGGAACCCCAGAACACCAGGAGCTGTGGCGACTCCAGAATTATCGACACAGACTTGCCTGGGACAAAGTAAGAGGTTAGTGTCCTATGGACTTTGGGACTGGTATTAGGGAATGCGTCGGCTCCCTCCCCTGGGAGCTAGAAGCCGCTGAGGACAAACGCCATTTTGTAGTTTTCAGAGGCAGCTCTAGCTCCTGGCCTGCCAAACTGTAGGGAGATCCAGTGATCAGTCTTGGGGGGTAATTGCTCTTGCTTTAACCTCCCTGGATCTGGATTGTGATCTAGGGTAGAAGTCGTGGGTGGGTTTACAGCTTGCCAGAAACGGAAGTTGCCCCCCACACGTTCGGGACGAAAATTCCTCTAGCTGGCCTTAAAGCCATAGTGTGGCAACAAGCCCCAAAGTCAAGTAATTAAGCGGCAACATGCCAAGGCAAAGGAAACAGAAAAATGCAACCCTAGACTCCTATTTTGGGGGCATAGAGCGGGAAAAGGACTGTGAGGTCAGAAGTCCTGCTCCAAAAGCCCCAGGAGAAAACATGAGCGGGGTGCAGGCCATAGAGGACCTTAAGAAGGACTTTAAAAATCAAATAAGAGAAGTGGAGGAAAAATTGGAAAGAGAAATGAGAAGGATGCAGGAAAAGTATGAAATGAGGGTCAACAGCCTGACTGAGGAAAACAACACCTTAAAAACAGACTAACTCAAATGGCAAAGGAGGCCCAAAAGGGCAATGAGGAGAAGAATGCCTTAAAAAGTCGAATTTTCCAGATGGAAAAAGAATCTCAAAAGTTCACTGAGGAGATTCATTCCTTCAGAGTTAGACTGGAGCAAATGGAAGCCAATGACTTTATGAGAAATCAAGATGCTGTTAAGCAGATCCAAACAAATGAAAGATTAGAAGGCAATGTGAAATATCTCATGGAAAAACCACTGACCTGGAAAATAGATCCAGGAGAGACAATTTAAAAATTATTGGACTACCTGAAAGCCATGATCAAAGAAAGAACCTAGAAACCACCCTTCAAGAAATTCTCAAGGAAAGCTGCCCTGATGTTTTAGATCCAGAGGGCAAAATAGAGGTTGAAAGAATCCACCGATCACCTCCTGAAGAAGACCCCAAAAAGAAAACTCCCAGGAATATTATAGCCAGGTTCCAGAATCCCCAGATCAAGGAGAAAATACTTTAAGCAGCCAGGAAGAAACAATTTCAATATTGTGGAAACACAATCAGAATAGCCCAGGACCTGGCAGCTTCTACACTGAGGGACTGAAGGGCATGGAATATGATATTCCAGAGGGCAAAAGAACTGGGAATGAACCCAAGGGTCACCTACCCAGCAAACTGAGTATTTTGTTTCAGGGGAAAATATGGTCATTCAGTGGAATAGAGGACTTTCAAGCATTCTTGAGGAAAAAACCAGAGTTGAATAGAAAATTTGACACCCAGACACAAGAAAGAAGAGATGCCTGAGAAGGTAATCAGGGAAAAGAAATCAAAAGGAACTTATCAAAGTTGAACTATTT
This sequence comes from Gymnobelideus leadbeateri, assembly GCA_011680675.1. NCBI lineage: Eukaryota > Metazoa > Chordata > Mammalia > Diprotodontia > Petauridae > Gymnobelideus > Gymnobelideus leadbeateri. Next base: position 314,060 of record WOXC01004475.1, on the reverse strand, counting down.
GCATTCCTATATGGAAAAGCAATAACTGTGACTGATGATATCTTTCTCACTATGAAAATAATGGAAGAAGGGGGTGTGGTCATATAAATACATATGTGAATGTGTATGTATATGGTTACAGTTATATGGATAGAGGGCATAGGTTGAATTTTTTGGGAAGGGAGAACACTCAAGGGATGAAATTATGAGGTGAGAGAGGAAAGTGGCAAGAGGAGATGGGGAGAGACAGGGTAGGGTAAACTATCCCATGTAGAAGAAGCAAGGGGAAGTGGTTACAAAGGAGGGGGAGAATAAGGAAGGCTAAAAAGGCAAAACCACATTCACATTGAATTTGGTTCAGGGAGAAAATGACATACATACTAAATGGGGTATCTCAACCTGCAGCAGGATAGGGGGAAGGGGGATGAGAGGAGAGATAATGGATGGGAGGGCATCCTTGGGGTGAGGGGAGGTTGGAAGTACCCACTCTAGAAGAGGGACAGGATCATGTAGGGAATGGACCAGGTGGGGGGTGGGATGAGTGGGAGGGAATTATAAGCAGCCTTGTACAATATATCTACTATGATAATGTTTTTCATAGCTAGACATGTACAACATATACTGAATTACTTATCTCCCCAGAGGGAATGGGTGACAAGGGAGGAAGGAAATGGATCTGAAATTTGAGGTCATAACATTAAATGTTTCAAATATATATAAATACTATTAATAATAAAAAAATTATAAAAAAATAAAAACAAAAACAAAAAAAAGTGTGAAGGTAAATCAGTAGCAAAAGGAATTATGATAAGTGGAATGATATTGGATAGATAACCAGTGGCAGAAACCCTTCCTATTCAAACTCACCAAACAAACAATTATTAAAGATTGTGTGTACAACACTGTGCTGAATACAAGGCTTCGATAAAACAGTGTTTCTGTCTATATGTAATTTATGATTTAGTAGAGAGATGTGACACATACACAAGTAACAATGACATACATGATTAATTTGCAAAGTGTGTAAACAAAATGTTTTCTGAGGTCAGAGAGGGAAAGAACATTACCAATTTGAGGGTGTGAGGTGGGGATTTCCCTGGAAGAGGGATGATATTTGAGCTTTTATCAGGCAAAGAAATCAAATAAGAGCAGAGATACAGAGATAGCAAAGGATGGAGTGCATATGGGAGACAGTAGTGCAGTTTTGTTAGAGCATAGAGGTTATGCTAGAAGGTGAAAAGGAAGAGCCCCACATTATAAAGAGCACTGAATGCCATGCTAAAGTGGGCAAAACAAAGTAGACTTAAGGTGCTATCATTAGATTTTGAGGAGAGGAATGACATAAAAATTATAAGTATAAGGAAAATTAATCTGGCAGCAGTGTGAAGGGCAAATTATGGAGAGAGACAGGAAGATTTGTTAGGAAGCTACAGTAATACTTCAGGTAGAATATAATAATGAGGTCCTTGACCAAGGGTGTGGTATTGGGCATAGAAAGTCAGGGACAAGTGTGAAAGACAATGCAAAAGAAGAATAAACAGGATAAAATATCTGATTAGGTGACAGAAGGCTCACAAATAACTGGCCTTGAATACCAGTTGGAAAAATATGGATGGTTACTCATGTATTCCAAGAGCCAAATGTTCACACTGATTTACCTATTCAGGCTGAAGGTTACACATCTGGGTTTTAGTTTTTTGTTTTGTTTTGATTTTGCCAAAGCATTTCATTCTTGTAGGAGCATTTTTTCCCTACTTGATATTCTACTTTTCTATATTCAATATTTTGTTATATTTGTGTTGGACATTTGCCTTTCTTTTATTAGTTAGGATTAATATATATATATATATATATATATATATATATATATATATATATATATATATTCATGTAGAAGTAAAATTCATGGGGCCAAAATTTCTATGTTACTTTCCCTTTCTGGAAGGAATAAAACTAAACTTTTTCACCAAAGAGAAAAGGACAAACTCAGGGTTAGGTCTATAGCTCAATATTCAATAGTCCAGAATATGGGAGTGGGCAGGAATAAAGGGTGATGAAAAGGAAGAGGGATTAGAATTGTTAGAGAGGGATCCAAAGTTGGAATGATAAACTGGTTCCATGTGAGTATTACATGCAAAATGAGCTCATTTCCTTATAGATACATTTCTGATAGATCAAACCCCACCCTGTGTCCCATTCCCCACCCATCTGGGGACTTTGCTGATCCTTCTTACTGATTTGTGTTTCTGAGAAGGGAAAGCATAGCATATATTTCTGTATTCTTATTTTTTGTCAATTAATATTATATATATATATATATATATATATATACACACACATATAGATAATGTCTTTCCATTTTTTTGGAGGGCAAATGGGGTTAAGTAACTTGCCCAAGGTTACACGGCTACATTTTTGTTTGTGTGTGTTAAGTGTCTGAGGCCGGATCTGAACTCAGGTCCTTCTGACTCCCGGGTCAGCGCTCTATTCACTGCGCCACCTAGCCACCCATCTTTCCATTTTTTTAAAATGATTTGATAGCAACAAATATATGAAGCATATAGAAGTGCTAGTAAAGCACTTCTGAGCAGAGAGAATTGTTTTCTTCCCAAAGAAGTTACAAATGAAATTACATGGCAGTCTTTTTGACTTTACTGTTTTTCCTATGGGGGCCAAGAGCTCAGGAGTAACTATCAAGAATATACAGCTGCCAGGTGATAAGATGTAATAACCCCATATGCACTGTGGCAAAGATGAATTTGTGCTCATTTCAGATTTCTTCAATGTTTTCAAATATTTTCCCTCAAAACTGAAGTATTGCCAATAGTAAGTCTCAGTTTCAAATACAAATGTCCAGTTTTAATATCTGACTTAAATTCAGATCTATTTTAAGAGAGAACAGTATTGTATCCATGGGTAAAGCATTTCTTGATTCCCTACTAAGTCAAATATTTACTGTCTCTATAAGTGAGCTTCCTTCTGCACTTCAGGAACAGTTAAGTGCATTATGTAGTCTTACTATAACTTATATTTATATGGATGATCATATCTGCAAAGTTCACGATCACATATGAAGCTCAAGAACAGTTCTGAGAGATAGGAACTACAAGTACTATCACCATGTTACAGATGAAGAAACTAAGACTCAGAGGTTAAATGATTTCTACTTGGTCACATAGCTAGTAAACATTGCATTGGATTTAAATCCTAGTACCTCACTCTAACGTCTATACTATATTCTATCCACTATTTCCCTACCAAACACCAGAGACCTTGTACTTTATGGTAGGCCTGGTAGACAAAGAAAGAGGAAGAAGAGGAGAAATAGGAAGAAGTAAAAAGGAGGACCCACATTCAAACCCTATCTCTGACATTAGCTAGGTGAACTCGTGCAAGTAGCATGCCCTTTCTGGGTCTCACTTTCCCAATTTTAAATCTGGGATCTTATGATTTTATGCCCAATATTTCAGTTATCATCTCTATGCAAATGACTCCAAAACTCCTCCAGCTTCACATCTCTCCTCTGAGCTCAGTCCTACTTACTGGACATCAATCAGCTAACAAGCATGTAAGTGAGTGCCTGCTATGTGGCAGGCACTATGGGAAAGTACCGGTAATATTTAAAAAAATATTTTAAAAGTTCTTGCTCTCCAGAAGCTTACATTTCAACATGAATGTCACCATGGTCCTTGCTCCTGGTTTCCATATTTTATTTGACAATACCATCATCCTCCCAGTCACCCAGATTAGAGACACTAGAATCATCTTCAATTCTTCCTTTTCACTTACCACATACATGTATCCATTCAATCACAAAGTCCTATCAATTCTTACTTCAAAATAGGCTTTAAATTGGTGCCTGCTCTTCATGCTACAAACATAAATCTGGTCTAGGGCATAGAATCTCCTTTAGAGTTGGAAGGAATCTCAGCAATCATCCAGTTCAACCCATGCCCAAAATGAATTCTCATTATAACAATCTAGTCAAATAAATCGTCGTCTAGCTCCCCTCATTGGAGACCTTCGATGAGGGTGAACACTACCTTCCCAAGGTATCTCTTTCCATTTTTGGACAGCTCTAATTCTTAGAAAGTCTTCCCAATATCAAGCTGCCTAAATCTGCCCATTTGAAATGTCCATCTATTGTTTCTTATTCTGCCCTCTGAGAACAAATGGAATATAAATCTCTTCTATAAGAGAGCCCTTCAAGACTTTAAGACAATTATCATTGCCCCCATGGTTCTTCTCTTCTCCAGGCTACATAGTTCTAATTCCTTCCACCAAAACTCAGGGATTCAAGGCACTTGAACAACATGCTAGTCCTCCCCATTTGCTCTAGCATATCAGTGTCTTTCTTAAACTGTTCTAATCAACCCTTTCTTAGACTGTTGTATCAATCTCCTAACTGATCTCCACAACACTATTCTCTGTCTGCTCCAGTCCTCCAGTATCTTTCCCCCTCAAACAACATCAATAACAAAATACCCAATATATAACAAGATTGAAAAGTTCAAGTTCCTAGTATCCAGAACAAGACAGGATAAGTAATTAGAAAAAATCATGAATATAGCTTCATTTTTATATTTCAGTTGTAAAGTATGATCATTTATCAACTTTGCTAAAGCCCAATATTTGAATTACAGTATCAGCCCACTCAAGTGTTGGTTGAGTCTAGATTCCTAATATGAAATACAAATGTGGACATTCAAAGTCAGTTTTCACTCATGAAAAGATATTTCATTTAAAACAATCAGCCTTGACACCAGAAAGGTAAGCAATGTACATTTAGTAAGAGTATATTTTGCTCATCCTTCTTCTCTATGTGACATTTGTTCAGTTTCTAACCAAAGTCCAATCACTATATTGTCAAAAAGAAAAATAGAATCAGGTTTAATAGAAGACTATAAACCCAACGTATCATCAAAGTAAAGTACCATCATTCCTAATCCTACCTTTTGACTTCTCTCCATTGTCAGGTACTCATATATAAATCCTCTTTTAATAATTTCTGGTGAAATAAATGAGTGAAACTGGCTTTGGGACTCAGATACTCATTTTTGTATTTCAATGCTATTTATCAGACTCACATCAAGGTATGAAAACTCCTCCTACATAAGAATGTTCTCTAGTTCTCTGGGGATTCTTGAGATTTAACTAGTTTCAGTGATTAAAAATTGGCTTTAACTTTAATACACAAAACCATTGATTCAGTTGAAGCTCTCACACAGTAAATCAAGAGTAAACAGGATGCTACTTTAGCAAAGAAAGAGGTCAAATAAAACAAAACTGGGGGCTCACTTTGAGAAGTATTGTGTGATTTGACCAGATGAGACTCTGGGCAGCCGTTGAGAGCCCCCTGGCTTTGAAAACCCAGATGTTGATGCTTCCCTCTCTGGTAACTGTAATTTGGTATTAATGTAATGGTTGCACAGTTTGGAAGCCTGTCTGCTTGATCTGTTTGTTTCTCTGTCTTGTAAGTTCTGTCTGTATACTTTATCAGGGTGCTGACCTCTTTCCCCTGAACTAGGTAAATGATATATGTTTGATTGATTGAAGTAAGCTTGTTAACCACCCCCCAAAAAAAACAAATAAAACAAAACTTCCTTAGGGATATTGCCACAACACATTTTAAAAACAGTTTCCAAAATTTCTAAGTAATTAAAGTGTACTTCACATATGATACCTGTGTGTGTAAATATATGAGGGTGTACATAGAGATTTTAGAAAATATGAAGGAAACTCACTTAATTGAAAAGATTCTTCTATTCCACATCATAGATAACACTTGGGCTTTAACCACTGAGCACTCAATTCAGTTCAGCAGACATTTATTAAGCACCTACTTTTTGCAAGGCACTCTGTTAGGTATTCTGAAAAGTACAAAGAAACATAAAATATAGCTTCTACCATGTTAGAGTATAATCTGCAGGGTATCCCAAGGAAATTATAAAGCAATTGCTGATTTACATCATTAAAGGGAGTAACCTTAATGAAAGTCTCCTAGACCAAGGAAATCACAGATTCATCAATTTTGTTTTGAAAGAAAGAAAGAAAAGCCTTCATGAAAAGAGTCCTTCAGAATTTGTGACTAAGCAAGAGAAGGAAAGGATCACAAGAAGTAAAATGGTTAATTTGTTTACATTAAATTATAAAGGATTTTTACAAACAAAACCAATGCAGGCAAGTTTAGAAGCAAAGCAAGAAACTGGGAGATAAAATATACAGCCACTTTCTCTGATAAAGGTCTCATTTCTCAAATATATAGGGAACTGAATCAAATTTATAAAAATACAACTCATTCCCCAATTGATAATTGGTCAAAGGATATAAACAGACAATTTTCAGAAGAAATTACAGCTACATAAAAGTCATATAGAAATGCTCTAAACCATTATTGAGTAGAGAAATGAAAATTAAAGGAACTCTGAGGTACCACTTCACATCTATTAGATTGCCTAACATGACAGAAAAGGAAAATGATAAATGTTGGAAGGGATATTAGAAAATTGAAACACTAATGCATTTCTGGTAGAACTGTGAACTAGTCCAACCATTCCGGAGAATATAAAATTGTGTATACCCTTTGATTTATTAATACTACTAGTAGTCTGCATCCCAAAGATATCAAAAAGAAAATAGGACCTATATATACAAAAAATATTTGTAGGAACTCTCTTTGTGATGGTAAAGAATTGGAAAGTGAAGAGGTGCCCATCAATTGTGGAATAGCTAAACAAGTGATGGTATATGATTATGATGGAATACTATCATGCTATAAGAAATGATGAGGGGGATGGTTTTGGAAAAACCTGGAAAGACTTATATGAACTGATAAAGTGAGCAGAACCAGAAGAACACTGTATACAGTAACAGTAATATTGTATGATGATCAACTACAAATGACTTAGCTATTCTCAGCAATATAATGATCCAAGATAATTCTGAAGGACCCTTATGGAAAAATGCTATCTAGTCAGAGGACTTGATGAAGTCAGAGTGCAAATTGAAGCATATTTTTTCACTTTATTTTTCTTGTTCTTTTTCAACATGACTAATATGGAAATATATTTTACATGGTTTCACATGTATTGAGATCACATTTTTTAAACTTTTTAATGGGTAAGGAGAGGTGGAAAGGAGGGAGAGAATTCAGAACTCAAAATTTTTAAATAATAAAAACTTTTACATGAAAAAAGAAAGAAAAGTCTTTTGGAGGTTGGAAACATTACAGATATATTATAAAATATCAGAATAATAAGGGACTTTATTTAGATATTGGCAAGCCCAGCAAATTTACTTTACAGACAAGATACAGAGGCCAAGAGAAGTGGCATGATTTTCCCAAGGTCCTATGTGGTATTGCTGAGATTTGACAGGAAAGTTTAATAACGTTTGGCAGTTTCTATCACTACTATTCCTCCCAATAGCAAAGACATAAGGAAAATATCCAAATTTCATCTATTGTTAAATCCCATAGACTTTTTCTCACATGGTTTAATTGCCCAATACAGATACCACCTGTCACTAATTACTTGTTATGGGGAAAACCTCCAAATTTGGCTTCCTTTTCCTGTTATCTTTTCAAACTTTCCAGAATGTTTTCTGTTCATCAAGGTTTAAGAAGTATTTCTTTAAAACTTCCACACAAAAGTGGAAGTTAAGAGTTCTGAGTTAGATTCCTGGATTTGACACTGATTTGCTATGCATCCTCAGGTAAGTCATTTAAAATCCCTGGGCATCAATTTCATTATCTATAAAATGTGAGAGCTGGACTTGATAATCTCTAAGATTCCTTTTAGCTCTAACAATCTAAAATTCATGCTATCTGATATCAACCTTTTGGAGCCGTATCTTTTATTTTTACATCTATACAAGGAATCCTCAAATAAAAGTAAATTTTCATCCACATTTTACATTGAATCAAGATATTCTGAAATAAACCTTCTTTGAATGTGATCTATTGAAAACATACTTCAATAGCAGAGTAAGCATAATAGTTAAACTGGTGTTTGTTTCATAAATATTGACATTCAACCTGGATAAACTGGATGAACCCTACATAAGAGAACACGAAAGCTACTTTTCTGATCACTGGTAGGATTTTATGGCTGCATAATATTACATTCTAGCATTTCTCTAGAAAAGGTTTGGATTTTTTTTATTTTGATAACTCAGTTCTATTTCCTTCTTAGGAAAAGAGATTTAACATGCCCATCTTACATGAAAATCTGAAATACAGGGATAAATTACCACAGCTTATTATAATAATACTGAATATAAATGAACAGTATTAGAGAAGTTTTAAGGCCATCTCATTAAAGATGATTTATTCAGATGAAGCAAAATCTAACTACAAATTATCAGTTATGCTCAAGTCAATTAAAAAAATACATAGAGAAGTAATCAGCTACTTGAAAGCACCCATCATTTCTTCTTCAGTATTCTCATCTCCAGGATAAATATATATCCTTTTCCTTCCAAAAAAGGATCTCATGTCACATAATTCCTTTCACCATTGTGATCACCTTCCATTCTAGAAGTGGGGTATCTAGTATTGAACACAATATTTCAGATGTGGTCAGACCAGGCCAGAGTACAGATAAAAAGAAAGTCTGTTGCAAACATGGGAGACAATATTCAAAAGGTTCTTGCCCCTTTCCAGAATTCTTTTCATTCCAACACACTGCCTCACATTAGCTTGTAGGGATAGCAAGATCAAAGGATGTGGACGGTGGTGGTAGATCGTTTCTTGTTGTTAGCATAGGGGAGACTTGAGCATGTTTACAGGCAGAGGGGAAGAAAGAGGTGCCGATGGGAAAAATGAAGATTCAGAAATAAAAGAGGAAATTATTGAAGGAGCAAGGTCCTTAAAGGAGGAAGGAAAGGAAAGGATCAAGAGCATGGGTGAAGGATTTAGTTTTGGCAAGGAAAGTCACTTTATTCTCTGAGACCTGAGGAAGGCAATCTATTAAAAGAATAGTAATGGGAAAAGGTGGAGAAGCAAATTTGTAGTAGGATAACAGAAGCTTAGGATATATGGAGGGAGGGGGAACCTTTAATTTGCCCCCAATTCTAAGACTTTCCAGTGGTCTAGTTACCCTGAACTATAGTAGTTTCTTTTCTACTCTAAGAAGTTTAATAGCTTACTATTTTATACTAGTTTTGATTATTTACAATTTGAGACAGAATTAGCAAGGACATTTCTACCATTTACCCAAACGTCATCATTTCCTAACCCAATCTCATTCATTCACAAGATCACAGAATATTAGAAATGGAGGAAAACTAGAGGTGATCTAGTTCTAACCCCTCACTTTAAAAATGGGGAAAATGTGGTCCCTAGACCAGAAGTGACTTAACTAAGAAGGGTAAAAGAACCCAAGGCTTCTGATTCCAAGTCTACTACTTTTTTCTAGCTATGCCACACTGCCTATGCCACACCATTCATTACAGAAATATTTATGGAGAATCAACTTCAAGGAGTCATTATTTTATTGCTGTGGGGGATGTGTGTGTGCATACACACACACACACACACACATACGACAAAGACCCAAAGCTAAAGCTCAAAGTCTAGCACAGTAAAGAAAACATGCCTCTCTACAAATAGTGAGGATATAAACCAGGTCTTTCTTTGGTAAGTGCCATATAATTGCTTTCAACAAAGCATTATTTGAGGTTAAGAGGATAGAAATATCACTACCAGGTGAAATTTTTCATTGATAATTTGTTTTCAAAAGGTACAATATAGAAAAATGTCATGTTACATAAAGGTGCAATTTAAATTTTATCACTGATTTTACATAGGAGAAAGACTTAAAATTCCAGGATTGGAAGAGATAGCCTCTGTGGTCTCTGCCATGCTGTTGCTGCTTGTCTATTAATCTTCCAAATCATTGTCACTTTGAATGGATATTGTGTCAGACTGACATTCAGTCCTGGACCTTGTGAAGTTGGTGATTAATTAATTATGTATTACCTCTCATTCTGCCTCCCCAAAGCCCAACATTAGAAATTAAACAACAATACAGTAGCAAACATCTTTTTGTAAGAAGTGGTTAGACCCACAAGCAAAGGAAAGCCATGCACACACACACACTAGCTCTGTCAACCATTCATTACACTTTGGTTTTAAAGTCAGACTGAGAAACAATAAAGGGAAAATAAATAAAATGGAGATGGAGCGACACGGTCAATATTTCTATCACAAAATTTTTAAAAGATACACAAAGAGACTGCCCCTGTTTCCAATGCTAAAAGCAAGAGAGGCAAGGCTCTTTCTGACACTGAACCTCTAGGATCCATTATCACAGAGCCCATTGCTTCTCAGGGAAACAAGCTATTGACAAATTAAACTTTCCTTGAATCTCAATTTTTAGTTCTCCTAGATCTTATACAAATTTTAAAATTCCAAGAATACCACAAAGGGAAAAAGTGGGTTTCTTTCCAACCAGCAAAGCTGTGGTGCAGCATCAGAGATTTCCTTCTACAAAGAAAATGACAACAGTGTATGGAGTGGAGGTGAAAAATCACATTTATATAGTTCCTATCATGTGCTAGGCACTGTACTAAGCACCTTAAAACTATTGACTTAGTTGATCCTCACAAATTTTACAGGAAACCAAGGCAACCAGAGGTTAAATGATGCCCAGGATCAAATAGTAGTGTTTGAGGCTGGATTTGAACTCATATCTTCCTGACTTCTGGCCCATAGCTCTATCCACTGTACTACCTGTTTAATGTGAGTCTCTATTCCAAGGATATAGAGAATTTTTGTCACAATGCTGATGGCAGTGTATAGAGCAATGGACCTAAAATCAGGAAAATCTGAATTCAAATCTGACCTGAGACATTAGCTGTGTGATCCTGAGTAAATCATGTAACTTCTATTTGCTCCTGTTTACTCAACTATGAAATGGGGATAATAATAGCACCTACCGCACAGGGTTTTTTGTGAGAATTAAATGAGATATATTTTTTTTAAAAAAAGCATTAATACAATGCCCAGCACATAATAGACACTGACGCTTATTCCCTTACCCCTCCCAATGAAGCATCCTCTCAAGGACATGGTACTTACTTTTTTTTTAATTCAGATATCTGATTTCATTAGTATACAGAACTCTAGGAGAGAAAATGTGTACCAATACAGGTCTGCAATTGTTCTACAGTTTTTAGTCTTAGAGACTTTACTGGGACATAGATAGGTTATTTGTCCAGGTCTCACAGTAAATGCACCACCTTCAAATCATGCTTTTAATACTTGTTAGCTGGGTAAGCATAAGCAAGTTAGGTAACCTCAGTGTCAGTTTCCTTAACTGTTATATGGAGATAATGACTGTGCTATATACCTCACAGTGTGATTGTGAGGTTCAAATGAAATGTATAGAAAGCATTTTGCAAACCTTAAAGAGCTATATAAATACCAGTTATTATTAGCAATTGTTCAGTGTCCATGTTTTACAGATTCTGCTTGATTCTCACTCTGCATCTAGCTGGGTATTGTACTTAAAGATAGAAAACATCCACATATAACAAAAAAAAAAGGTAGGACAAATGACGCCATATGAATATTATGTTAGTGGACGGAGCATCAGGGTCTAGAGTCAAGAAAATCTGAATTAAAATCTGACCTTTATAGCTGTGTGACCATGGGCAAGTCACTTAATCTGTGCCTAAATTCCCTAAACTATAAAATGGAGATAATAATAGCATCTACCTCCCAGGGTTGTTGCAAATATCAAATGAGATAATATTTGTAAAGTGCTTTGCACAATGCCTAGCACGTAATTTAATATGTGCTTATCCCTCCTCCCCTTATGCTTCTTTATTGTTTCTAACACCATTTCATTCATTTCTATCAGGAGAAAGAGAGTCAAAAGCATCTTTGGAGAACATGTAAAAGGTTAATGGGCAGCTTGGTAAGTAAGAGGCAGCTTGGTGAAGTTGATAGCAACCTCACTTTGGAGTCAGAAAGACTCCTCTTCCTTAGCTAAAATCTGGCCTCAGACATTTCCTAGCCATGTGACCCTGGGCAAGTCACTTAACCCTGTTTGCCTCAGTTTTCTCATCTGTAAAATGACCTGGAGAAGGAAATGGCAAACCACTTCAGTATCTTTGCCAAGAAAATGTCAAATGGGGTCACAAATAATCAGACAAGATTGAAAAACGACGGGGGCGGCTTAGGTGGCACAGTGAGTAGAGTGCTGGCCCTGGAGTCAGAAGGACCTGAGTTCGGATCCGGCCTCAAACACTTAACGCACACACAAACAAAAACCTAGCTGTGTGACCTTGGGCAAGTTACTTAACCCCAATTGCCCTCCAAAAAAAAGCAAAAAAAAAAAAGACTGAAAAACGACTGAATAACAACAACGTTATGATGTAGTTTGTTCTAAGGGTCCCTTCCAACTCTAAATCTGTGATCTTCTGAAAACACCCTTTTCACCTGGCAGGAAAGGAATCTGGAATTTTCCCTTCTTTTATACCTCATGTTGAGGACATCTGAAGGTCATTCATTACTACAGAAAATTTAATTCATCAGGTTGTGAAGTGGTTGGATACATTCAACTCTCAAAAGCCAACTTCCTTTTATACTTCACTGTGGCCTGAGAACTGTTTAACCTTAGAACTTCAAGATAATCTCTAAACACTTTGCTCATGGAGAACATTAAGCAAGTATTAGTGAAACTCTCATTACAGCAAGCCCTGTGGAAAGTTGAATAGAGTTCAGGATAGCTACTGAATCATATTCTCTTTTGCTGATAACTTTGCTAATGGTGCTTTAGTATCATAGATAGACTTAGAGCTGAATGGACCTAAGGGGTGATCTAGGCCACTCCTTCATTTTATTGATGAAAAGGGGGGCAGCTAGGTGGTGCAGTGGATAGAATACCAGGCCAAGAGTCAGGAAGATTCATCTTCCTGAGTCCAAATCTGGACTCAGATGCTTACTAGCTGTGTGACCCTGGGCAAGTCACCTAATGCTGATTGCCTCAATTTCCTCATCTACAAAATAAGATGGAGAAGGAAATGGCAATCCATTCTAGTATCTTTGCCAAGAAAACTCCAACTGGGTCATAAAGAGTTGAACACAACTGAAACCACTGAACAAAAAAAAAAAATAAGGAGAGGTTGAATGATTTGCCCAAAGTCACACAGATAATAACAAGTTGCATCAGGACTGGAATTCAAACCAGAACTTGGTTCTGGAAGAAAGTGCTGTCTCCAAATCCAGAATCCTTTCCATAGCACAAGGTTACATAACGATTATTGCTGTGATTATTAACAATCTCATTAAAAGTGTTACTCCTAGACTGCCCTGTGGCTGGATGGGTCCTTGGGTTCTGTAAGTTCTATGTTAGAGGGAATACAAATTCTAATGGATCCTACCAAACTGGAAAGGCTCTGAGGATGGGTCTGGTGTTGTATTCTGTATATTGTCTAAATACCAACCAGTTCTAAGTAGAGAGGTTCACTATCACAGCTTTGAGATACAGAACATTTTAAACTAGGGAAGCATGGGTATCAATCCATCTGTAGCAGTCGAAGAAGCACCCACATTAAATTAGGGATGTTTGAAGTACTGAGGTGTCTGATTTCCAAGGGTAGGCAAGAGATTTACTCCCTTATCAAAATAATAATAACATTTACATAGGGCTTTTAAGTTTGCAAATTAATTTACAAATATTATCTCAGTTCATTCTCAAAATACCCTGAGTGGTTGATATGACTTTTATGCCCATTTTACAGATAAGGACACTAAGACAGACAGAGGTTAAGTGACTTCCCTAGGATAACTAGTAAGTACCTGAGGTTGGATTTGAACTTAAGAAGATGGGAGTCTTTCTGACTCTAGGTCTGGACATTCTACCACTGCACTACCTAGCAGCCTAGCATAAAATATCTGTTCATTTCTACACTAAAATCCCTGGAGCTTTTCTGCATTTTATGAATATTATTGGTCCAGATGTGATATGGAAACTAAATTATTTTTAAAGTAATATAATTAGACAAAAGCTAACTCACTTGAAAAGTTGTGGTTAGGTTTTTATTTCTTTCAAAAGCTTAAAACTAATTATATTCATAGCCTTTCTATATTCTTTACATTTCTCTATGTTTATCTTAATTACTTAACATGTGCATGCAATAGTTTGCACAGACCTTTATGCATGAACATAATAAAAAGAGGGTTTTCATCAAGTTGGATATGAGATTTAGTGAGTTCATTTTCCCCACTCTTCACCAAGAAGAGCTATTAAGAAAAAGTGAATTGTAAGGCTGCCTGAATTTTCTTTCTTCTATGATGACTGACATAATTGAACACTAGAAATATGCTAGAGTGCACAATTAAAAGATAACCAGAATTTGAGTTTTGCTCAGGTTGCAGTTCACTGCATTTCAAAGCATTAAAAAACTTACACTTTTAGGGGCGTTTGCTCAGAATTATGTCTTTTAAAGAAATTGATTGCATATTTTTTCCTTAGGCAAAAACATCCATTTTTCATGATTGTATTCCAAAGGGCAAACAGTTACAGCATTACTGAAATTATGGCTTCAGATCAGCTTTAGATTCACTGGCAAAAAGACAGTGATATTAGCAGATAAACATTTGATATGTTTGTTTTCTTACTACTTTTTAATTGTTGTTTTGTTTTTGGTTTTGTTTTACAAGAGAAATAGCCTGTTAGTCACTACCTATATAGTGTGCCCTTGTCTCCAAATCAATCAGTCAACAAACATTTAAGTATGTACTATGTGGCCAGTTCTCTGTATTAATATATTGTAAACCTTTCTCCTGGATTATCTGTATAATAAAAAGTAAGGCTCCCTGTAGGTGGAGCAGTGGATAGACTGCTAGACCTGGAGTCAGGAAGACCTGAATTCAAATTCAGCCTCAGATGTATACTAGCTGTGTGACCCTGGGCAAGTCACTTAACCCTGTTTCCCTCGGTTTCCTCATCTATAAAATGACCTGGGGAAGAAAATAGCAAAACACTCCAGTATCTCTGCCAAGAAAACCTCAAATGGGATCACAAAGAGTCAGACACAACTGAAAAATGACAACAACAACAACAAAGTAGAATCAAAAGACCTACTAATCCTTGAAACCTGGGTATTATCATGAGAATGAATATGTTAGCCTAGAGCCAACTCGTAATCAATTGAGATAGAAAAGATAAATGGAATGTTTTCTGACCCCTTTATTAGTTTTAATGTAATGAACTACTCATATGATGTTAGATATTTTTTTAAAAAGAGGGTGGAGAATTCAAGTTTTGTCCCTGGGGATAGTCCCTGGGGCTTCTACACATTTGAAATAGATCTAGATTCATTAAGCAAACACTCTTAAAACTCTCCTCAAGAGAGTTCAATGGCATCCTGTTAATAAACTCAAGTAAACTGAAAGCAGCTTTATTCACATTTTTTAGTCTATAAAATACAGCCTCACCTTAGAGGAAACCTTCCATGCTATCAGAAATAAATCAAACCTACTTGCCGCATCCAAAACAATATATTCTTAGGGGATTATTAAGTGACACATTTAAAATCCAAATAACCTCGTTCTCAAATACAACTTAAATTCTTGCAGTTATCAGATTGCACATGTTTTATTAATTATTAAGTCTTCTACTGAACACATACTGACACATATTGGCCATAAGGCCCTGAGAAAATCACTTAACTTCTCATTCTTTGTCCCAGGCAACTTCCTAAACCTAAAGTGCAGAGCAGTTTCTGGTCTGCATTGGGAGAAGGAATTCCATGGTGGGGTTCCCTAGACCAGGGGTGGGAAACCTGCAGCCTCAAGGCCTTATGTAGCCCTCTAGGTACTCAAGTGTGACCCTTTGACCGAATTGTTCTGTGATGTTTGGATTTAGTTAAAGGGTCACAAGTTCCCCCCCTTCCCCTAGACTGATAAAATCACAGGTCCAGACCCCCCCCAAATTTTTTTTCAGTATATATCCCTGATGTTTCCCATCTTTAGCTTCATTTACTCTCTACTGTCACTTCAGTTTAATTGAATTCTATCTATAATTATCTAAAAACTCTTTGAGTCCACACACAAGCCCCTATTTTCCCTTTGATTCTTGATGAACCAGCAATTATACACACACACACACACACACACACACACACACACACACACACACACCCCAAATATCACAGAAATAAAAAAGGACATTTACTTAAAATAGAAATTCAATACAAATAACCAAAAGAAAACTACAGTGGATAGCAAAATACTCTCATCCCTCCCTTCCCCTTAAAAAGAAAAGTTCTCAACCACCAAGAATGAAAGGCTGTGAGTAGCTACCTACTGCTAAATAGGCAGGGGCATTCTACTTGTATAATGGCAGTAAAAGGTGAATTGGCAACTCGCCTACTAGAGAGATGCTAAAGATTTCTCTTTTTGATGGACACAATGCCCCTGTCTCTCAACACTGTGAATCTTCAGAATTCTTTTTTTAAAATATTGGGGTTAAGTAACTTGCTCAAGGTTACACGGCCAGTCATTATTTATGTGTGGGTGCTCATTTTCTGAGGCTGGGACCAATCCCAGGTCATCCCAACTCCAGGGCCAGCACTCTTACTCACTGTGCCACCTAGCCACCCCAATCTTCAGAATTCTTTACCTTCCATTTCTCAGCACAAAAAGATGAGAAGTTCAATGGGCTACCAAAGCAGAACTGCATCAAAGTCTGAACATCTATCCATGGCATGAGTGGAGAGATGCTTCGCTAGCCTGCCAAGATGCTGTCCCATTAATGCCATTGAGTTTTAGACAGTTAGCATTATTCATCGAGGGGTGTCAATATCTCTGTACATTCTAGCCCCAGTATGAGACATTGCCCAAGGACATCTCCTGGCTTAACAGTCATCTCTTCTGCTCCTCTTTTGATTTACACCTGCTTAGTTCTTTCCAAAAGTCCTACATCTCATTAGCTAGCCTTCTATTTAATGTCCTGAGTGAGGACATTACTGAACTCTCACACATGCAATGTAATGCTAAATTGACAAGTAGCTAGGTAGTACAGCGGATGGAACACTGGGCTTGGAATCAAGAAGATTCAATTTCATGAGCTCAAATCCAGCCTCAGACACATGCTAGCTGTGTGACCTGGGGCAAGCACTTAACCTGCTTGCCTCAGTTTCTTCATCTGTAAAGTGAGTGGGAAAAGGAAATGGCTAAAACATTCTAGTATCTTTGTCAAAAAAACCCCAAATGGGGTCACAAAGAATCAGACATGACTGCAAAAAGATTCAAAAACAAGAAATCCTAAATTGAATATGGTACATCCCTAAACAGGGACATGATTCCCCCACCCCTTAAACTTTCTTTCCACAATATTTTAAAAAGCACAATTTTTACTAAGAAGGAAAAAGATTACTATAATTATCCATGTATGACCTAACTGCATATTCAGTGATTACAAAATAATTTTTGATCAGTAATTTAATGAATTCTATATGAATGGCTGGTAAAAATATAATGGGAAATGTAAGATGATACTTCTTAATAAAGCATATAATGCTAAGGTATTATTATTCGATAATCAAACTCCTCATTGAAAATTGATTCTTCCTGACTTCTGTCATTTAGAAATAAGAGATCACTGAATCAATGAGAATAACAAGACAATGTAGATTCAAAGTCATATGGAAAACCTTTTTAAAAGCCTATTAAAGGATTACATCTATCTGGCATACAGTATATATTACAGCAAGGTTCTGTTTCCAGTGGAGTTATGTACAAGGGCTGGTAGTAGTAACTTCCATTTCTAGACTTTGCTTTTAAGAGTTAACTTTTACTATCACAAGCCTTTCACTCAGGGCGTTCTATCAATTTTACAGATAATGAAGAAGGATCAAAGAAATTTAGGGACTTTCCTAGTGTCACAAAGATAGTAAGGAGAGTTCTACTCTATAAAATATTACTTTTTATTGTTATTATGAAAATGTTTTATATAGCTAGAACAGATTTATTTCTACTTGCTTTTTGTTATGTCCAATTTAACAGTGTTAACAGTTGGCCAAAGTAAATTATCTAAATTCCTCTGAATATAACAGTTCAGTATATTGGTAATATCAGCAATTTTACACAATTTTAAATGATATAATAAAATCAAAGGAATTCTGTTAACCAACCAGCAGAAATCAAAATTATAAGGAAATAATTCTTTTTTTTTTTTTTTTTTTTGCTTTTTGGAGGGCAATTGGGGTTAAGTAACTTGCCCAAAGTCACATGGCTAGGTTTTTGTGTGTGTGTGCGCTGTCTGAGGTCGGATCCGAACTCAGGTCCTTCTGACTCCAGGGCCGACGCTCTACTCATTGCGCCACCTAGCCACCCCAATAATTCTTTTTTTAATCAAATGCTTTATTAATTTCTGGTTTACATCATTCATTTCCGCCAGATTTTGAGTTATAAATTTTCTCCCCATTTTTCCCCTACCCACCACCCCAAAATAGCAATCTCACTGGATATCCCCTCCTCCAATCTGCTCTCTCCCATATCTTCTCCCATACTCCCTCTGACTTTCCAGTAGGGCATGGTGGATCTATATGCCCCAGTGCCTATATGTCTTATTTACCAGTTACTTTACATTTCCCAGTTAAAACAATATTAATAATAGTATATATGTGTATATATATTAAACATTTGATTTTAAAACTTTGAATTCCAGATTCATTCCCTTCCTCCCTTGTTACCCACCCTTACTGGGAAGATAAGCAATTCAATATAGGTTGTACATGTGTAGCCATGCAAAACATTTCCATAGTGGATATATTGTAAAAGACTGACTATATTTCCCTCCCTCCTATCCCACCTCCCACTTATTCTATTCTCTACTTTGATCCTGTCCCTTTTCAAAAGTGGGTGCTTCCAACTTCCCTCCCCCCCCAGCCTATCCTCCCTTCCATTATCCCCCTTCTCATCCCCTTCCCCCCTACTTTCCTGTAGCGTGAGATACACTATTTAGTGTATATGTCATTCCCTCCCTAAGCCAAATTCAATGAGAATAAGGTTGACCCATTCCCTTTTGCCTTCTTGTTCTTTCCCTCCATTGTTTTTTCCCCTTCCCTTTCCCTTTTTTTCCATTTTCCCTTGCCTCTTCTATATGAGATAGTTTATCCCATTCTGTCTCTCCCCAGATCCTCTCATTATATTCCTCTCTCACATCTTAATATCACCTTTTAAGTATCATCCCTTCCTATTAAATTGGTCCTGTGTCCTCTATCTATGTATACCTATACACATATATACACACATTCACATATGTATCCATACACCCATATACCTTCCTATATAGACATATAAATGTACATATATATATACACACATATATGTGTGTATACATTTCTATAAGGAAATAATTCTTGACAAAGACTGTACTCATAGAGCTCTCAATATAGAAAACATCCTGGGAAAGTTCACTTGCAATTTCAGGATAAATGCTCCAAGCATTCTTCAATAGCCAAAGAATTTCCTATAGTTTGAGGTTTAAATTTTTTAAATTTTAATGCTTCCCTCCTCCAAGAAAAGCATGTAAATAGTATTACCAAGACCAAAGGTAAGTAATCAAACTAAACTATAAAAAGGGGGGACCATTTTTGATGGTTTGTAATCCTCAGGGCACTCCCACCAGACATTCCACAGTTTCATTGTTCCTTTGTTTTTAATGAACAACAACAGGAAGAAAAATGTTTGTTTTGAAGCCTGTTTCTAATATTTTCCCCTGTCTGTAGACATGATGCTTATAATGACTTAGTGAAGTCTAATGTATATAGTAGTTGATGCTCAGTGTATCTAAGCAACAGACTAAAAACATAAAAATGGTGTCTGAATCCCAGGCAAGGCAAATCATTTATCCTCCTAATATCTCATTTTCCTTATATGTAATATGAGGATAACAATACCAGGCTACCTCACACATCTGATATAACAAAGAACTAATAAAAGTTATCAATCATCTTATAAATATTGGTAGCAACAAAATGTTAGGGCAGGAAGGTACCTTAGTGATCATTAATTCTAACTTCCTCATTTTAAAGTTAAGGAAATTGAGATCCCAAGGGGTTGTCACTTGTCCAAAGTCACACAGCTAATCAATGGCAGAGTCAAGTCTAGAGTCCAAATCTCCTATGTCTTGGGGCTTTTCCAAAACAACATCCTGCATTCCTTTTAAATGACTTAGAAATATTGCATCATGACAAAAAGTTGTGGTATAAAACAGTTCTCAAATACTCATTGGCTTCATTTAGCTTCTCTTTGAGAAATCCTTTTTAAAGTCTAACTTGCAAGCAACATCAATAAGGTGGAGTAGAAAGTGAGAGAAGAGTTTTGATAAGGTTCCATAATGGTAACTGTCATATCAGTCCAGAATAAAAATATGTGTGTGCCTTTGTAGTTACCAATAGCTTGTAAAGGCAAAAAGTCATAGAATAAGCAGTCCTGGCTTTTGCCTGTGATGCCTGCATGGAAATCATGTCATAGAGTAAGTTGGGATTTTCTCAGAATCATATTTTATAACTGGGCATTGCTTTCACAATAGGATCATAATACATAGATAATGAAAGGGACTACAGAGATTATCTATCCCAGACTCCTCATTTTGCAGATGAGGAATCTGATACCTACATAGGTAAAGGAACTAGCCCAAAGTCACAAAATACAATGAATGGCAAAGCTAGAAATCGATGGCAGATAATCTGTTTCTTAAGAGAGTGGAACCACCATGCCACTCTAAAGATAGATATATCATCAAATGTCAGAACTGAGAGAGATACCTTGTTGACACATTTCATTTTACAAAGGGGAAAACAAAGGCCCAGAGGGTAAAAGTTATTTGATCAGTCTCATAAACCTACAGCAGAAAAGGACCTCAGGGGTCATCTAGTTCAAATCTCTTATTTTATAAACTAGCAAACTGAAGCCCAGGGAGGTTAGGTGACTTGTCAAAAGACTCATCAGAGACAGTCAAAGCTAGTAAGCTTTCCCACTCTTCTATCACTACATACTAGCATGGGTTTTAACTAGTAATTTTGCTGCCCAGAAAAATCAATGCAATTACAGTTATCCCTTCCACATCACAACTTTCCCTATCTCGTGCTTTGGATATACCGAGGATCTGCATAAGAAATTAAATGGGAATCTTGGGAGAGTTTTGTGGAAGTCACAGACAACACTGAAATGCCAGTAGATGACACAGAAAAATACTTAACCAAAGTATTTTACAATAAGGTATGGTAAACACCCCATGTGAGAAAAAGAAAAAAATCATACTTCTTCTCTGGTACAAAGAGAGGGTCAAAAAATGTTATGCAAATTTTCCAGATCACAGGGTGCCATGCCCCTAATCCTCCACCTGTCCCCTCCCCTGCCTACTCCCACAATGTGAAAGGGATAATTATTATTATCATGTATGTGTTTTTAAGGATAACTTTTATTTTACTTTTTAACCAATTAACAAGAATTTATTTTCAATCCTTCCAATTTCCCCCTCCCCAACAAAAAAAGTGTGTATATGTGTATACACACATATATACACATACATATTTATACATGTGTTCATGTATTTGAAATCATGCACCCAAAGCCCATCACTGCTCTGTAAGAAGGCTTTATCATTTGGAATTATGGTTGGTCATTTCATTGATCAAAGTTTTTAAGGCTTTCAAAGCTTGTTTTTACAGTGTTGTTATTGTATAAATTGTTCTTGTTTTGTTTACTTTGTATGAGTTCATATAAGTCTTCCTAAGTTTCACTGAAACCAACCTTTTCATCATTTCTTATGGCTTGAAGAATACCATTATATTCATATACCATAAGTTGTTCAGCCTTTAATTAATGGACACTCCCTTATTTTGATTGGTATGGCATTAAATAAGTAAATTATCTTAGGTAGTATTATTTTTTCTATTATATTTACTTGCCCTCCCCAGGAATAATTAATATTTCTCTAATTATTTAGGTCTGTCTTTACTACTAAAAAGATTGTTTTGCAGTTGTATTCATATCATTTCTATATGTGTCTTGTTAGGTAGACACCAAAATATTTTATATATTCTGTAATTAATTTAAATAGAATTTTCCATCTCCCTCTGTTGGGTTGGGCTGTTATTATACAGAAAAGTCAATTATTTGTGTGGGTTTATTTTATTTATTTGTTTGTTTGTTTGTTTGTTTTGCTTTCTGGAAGGCAATTGGGGTTAAGTAACTTGCCCAAAGTCACACGGCTAGGTTTTTTTGTTTGTGTGTGTTAAGTGTCTGAGGCCGGAACCGAACTCGGGTCCTTCTGACTCCAGGGCCGGTGCTCTACTCACTGCACCACCTAGCTGCCCCTGTGGGTTTATTTTAAATCACTCAACTTTTCTAAAGTTATTATTTCAATTAATTTTTAGTAAATATGTTATCTTTAAGTAAGGATATTTTTGTTTCCTCTTTCCCTATGCTTATTCTCTCCATTTTTTCTTGTCTTCCTGATGTAGCTATTATTTCCTGCATTATATCAAATAGTTTTGTCTACTAGGCCACCCTTCTTCAAGCCTTTTCAAAAATATGTAGATATTGTTTAAATTAATAAAATACAAATTTATTTGAAAGTACTACTAAATTAACAGTACCTTTTGTCATATATTTGCTTAACACAGATACTTATAATAACATTGCTATCATATAGAATTCTCTGAGGTTTTTTCAAATTTAAAAAGTCCTAAAACTTGAAAAGACTGAGAAATATAGTCAAGTTTCAAATTTCATGGGTATAACATTCCTAGAAAAGTATATGACAGTCAAAAATGTGTATGTTTGGACACTGAACCTATGAGAAATAGGGAGTTAGGTTCTCCCAACCATCAAAAACCACAATCTTTTGCCAGAGATTGCTGAAAATATACTTTTCTAAATATAATCTTCATAACAAAACATTAATTCTGATAATATCCATTTTTCCTAAAATAGTAACCATGAAATAATCCATAAAATGCATTATGCAAAATAAAATTGGAAGCATGCAAAACATTTTTCTTCTAGTATTTCCCTAGAAATCTATAGCCCTTTGTGCTAATGTCTCAGTTTAAAAAATATTTCTGAACTATATTCATTTTTCATAACATGTGATATCTACAATATCATAAATACTGAACAACAAATGAAATTATTAAAACTAAAACATTTTTAGGCTGAATCTTACCTTCCACTGTGTCAGATGGTCATGTGAGGGCATTGTACTATATACTATATAATTTTAAACCTTCCTACTTTAGACACCTTCCAAAAATTCAAGGGAAAGTATGCTGGGACTTTAGGAGCTGCTATTGGAAGACACTGTGACTGGCAAGGTCTCTACATAATCTTTGATACTCTTTCACAGCTGGTGGATAGTGTTGAAGATGGTGAAGGATGAATCAGCTTGAAATAATCTATCAGTGATGCTTCTTACACCATTTGAGATCCTTAAGGGTCTCAGAGTATGGCAGCACAGCTATGAATATACCCAGTGGTGAATATGAAAGTGAAAATGAGGTTATTAATAAAATCACACAAATGCTTTAAGTCACAAAAATTGATCTTGAGGATTGACTGTACTATCTTTGAACATGGTACCTTTTCCCAAAATGCCTGTAGTATTTGGTGGTGGTAGTAGTTGTTCTTGACTCATTTCAGTCATGCCCAACTCTCTATAACCCCATTTTGGGGTTTTCTTGGCAAAGATCTTGAAGTCATTTGCCATTTCCTTCTCCAGCTTATTTTCCAGTTGAGAAACTGAGGAAAACAGAGTTAAGTGACTTGTCCAGGGTTACACAGCTATTAAGTGTCTGAGGTCAGATCTGAACTCAAGAAGATGAGTCTTTCTGACTCCAGGCCCAGTATTCTATCCACTGTGCCACCTACCTGTCCCAAGGTGAAGTATTCACAGGATGACAAACCAAATGATCATTCAGAATTTGCAAAATAAAACTTTTGGAAGTATAAATTAATATCTAACTGAGGGGGCCAGCTAGATACACAAAAAGGCCCGTACACTATTTTTTATTGAACTACTACAAATTATCACTTCAATCTAGTGAATTATTTTGGCAAATAGTTTTTTAAGTAAGTTCCATAAAATGATAAATATAAGTATAAAACTTAATGAACTGTTTCTCAGAAACTTTGTCCTCTCTGGCCCATCATAAAGCCTGTTTCCTTCACACTCGGTAATATCATGACATGCATCAATAATAACAACTCAAAACATTCCATTGCCTCTAGAAAGAAAAAAATATCAATTAATGGCTCTGTTTATGAGAATGAAGATCAAAGGAGAAAAGCAGAGCAAGTAAACTTCAAAGTGTTCTTTGTAAACCAGTGAAGTTTTCTCAGGGACATTGTTTCACACTGATTTAAGTCCTGATTAAAGGTATGCCAAGCAGTTTGGCAGGGAGCTAGACACCAACTAACCAGAGGTCACTGTGCATATTCTTACATTAACAGACTTTAAAAAAAAAAACAAGCTTTAACATTGCTTTATCTTACAGCTATTGACCTTTTTTCCTTCTCTATGAGAAATGTTTTTCAAACCTGTCTTTAAACAAAACTGCTCAAGCTAGGTGGAGTAGAGAGTAATAGAGTTTAGACAAAATTGAACTTCATATTTAACTAAGGTAAAACTTCTTACCTATACTTCTTAGCCGTACTAATTACAGAAGGTATAAAATACTTTGGAATCTACCTAACAAGACACATGTAGAAGTGATATGAATATGACTACAAAACAATCATTTCATTAGTAAAGATGACCTAAATAATTAGAGAAATGTTAATTATTTCTGGGGAGGGCAAGCTACATAAGATAATTTACTTATTTAATGCCATTACCAATCAAAATAAGGGAGTGTCCATCAATTATGGAAAGGCAGAACAACTTATGGTATATGAACAACAAGAAACTAAAGTGGTCCAGGAAAACAAAAGATGAAAAGTCACCAATGTCATCAGAAGTTAAGAGAGTCAGGCCTCTAAATGCCATTCAAACTCAGTAAAACA
Source organism: Gymnobelideus leadbeateri (assembly GCA_011680675.1). NCBI lineage: Eukaryota > Metazoa > Chordata > Mammalia > Diprotodontia > Petauridae > Gymnobelideus > Gymnobelideus leadbeateri. The sequence goes on along the minus strand of WOXC01004475.1, from coordinate 289,054 downwards.
AACAAACAAACAAAAAAACCAAGCCATATGTTGTATGACTGCTATTATGCTGAAGGAAAAAAGGAAGGAAGGAAGGAAGGAAGGAAGGAAGGAAGGAAGGAAGGAAGGAAGGAAGGAAGGAAGGAAGGAAGGAAGGAAGGAAGGAAGGAAGGAAAATAAATATGATTGATGGATAGATGGATAAATAGATAACTAGGTAGCTGGGTAGCTGATAAAATAGATAGATAGATAGATAGATAGATAGATAGATAGATAGATAGATAGATAGATAAACATTCATTTAGCATTTACTGTGTTCCAGTCATGCTAAATTCTGGGAATATAAGCACACATACAAAGACAGTCCCTGCCTTTAAGAAAACTGAACCCTAAAATGGTTAGGAGAGAGTTCATATAAGAATAGAAATCTAATGGGGAGAAGGTAGAAAGCTACCTGTGCCAAAACAATGTAGCAACCCTGAGAGAAATTGAGGAGAGAATGAGGGAAGTGTTGCTGGGGTCCTTCCCAAAATGGTGGCCCCCAGAGGAAGTTATCAATGAGGAGAGGAAGGCCCTAGGGTAGAAATCTACCAGGGTGGCAATGTATCTGGCAAGGAAGGGTAGGTAGAGTCCAGAAAGTAGAAAAAAGAGAACTATGCAGTAGTTGGTAGATAGTGTCTATTTTGTAAGAGAATGAGTTCTACATCACCACAGTTCTTCAAGCAAAACCTTCATGAGCACTCATTTGGGACATTAAGGAGGAGATGCCTATCCAGATACGCAGATTGGCCCTGAGGCCCCTTCCTAACTCTAAGAGTCAATAAACTTCCTGCATATACCATTTACTTCCTACCATGCAAGAAATTTGCCAAATTTAAAGGACATTAACTGACCTGAAAAATTCCAACATCTGAGGTCAGGAAGGCTATCTTAAAAAGTATTTATAGGCAAGTTAAATTATTTAAAGTAACTTGCTATCTTTTCTTTTGGCCTTTCCTCCAATATCACTTTTAATCAGAAACCATTTCACATAAATTTTCATACCCAAATTGGAGTTTAGCAAACAAAACAGAAGAGTCATAGAATCTCTTAAATGTTCTCTACCTTCATCTAGATCATCAGTCAATCAAAAAGCATAGAATGAATACCTCATTCCTCTTCCAACTGTACTCCCGACTACATCTACCATGTCTCAGCTCTTCATCCTGAAGCCTTAACTCTAGCCCAGACCTGTACAACTTGGTAGTACAGGGGCCAAAATTAAAATAGACTAAACTTTTCTGGGCCACAAATAAGGTTTTAACAGCTCACTTTCCGAGTAAAGGTATAATTAATCATTAAACTATTTTGCAAATGAATCATATTTTTTAAAAACAGAAATATCAATTAATTATACTTGTTACTTAAGATTTTTATTTATCATGAAAACACATTAATGTTAAAAATTACTTTGCTGAGCGAGTTTTAATATATTTTTCAGATTTTCTTACTGTTTTCATTTAGTTAATGGGACATATTACATTTCTTGTCAGCTATCAGTTTCCTGTACTCTGGAATCATGTTTGAAATGGATTTCCTTAGAAATCTGAAAACTAACCTTAGTATCTGCCTCATTTTCTGAGTTTGCTTTCTTGAAAAACCATTTTTCCCACCAAGATTTTTCAACAATTTGGACCTTTAATTTGTTTTGCATTGGTGTCCAATTTCCTTAAGTCAAGATGTTTTGATTCGAAATGGCCACGAAGATTGTATTCCTTCCTTTGGAACAGCTATTACTTCTCTGCAAACAAGGCACACAATTTTGTCTCTCGTGTAAGTAAACAAGTATCTATTTGTCCACTCTAGATTGAACACTCTATGTTCTGACTCGGTGTTCCATTTCTTTTTATCACCCGTTTTACAAAGTCACCCAAAAAACTTAGAACCAAAAAAAACACAAAAAACTCCACAGCAACTCTTCACATACAAAGAAATACTGAACTGAGTGTCTGACCTTGGAGAGAGACATTAATGTAACTTGGAGGGCAGCCATGGAGCGAGGGAGGGGAAGAAGCCCTCGAGTTGTTGCCGCTCATCGCAAAGCGGGCGTCAGCTTCCGTGGTGTGAGGCTGCATTCACTTTGTCATGGTTCAAGTAACAATCAAAAACACTGTGAAAAGATAAGACTTGCTCCTCTCAGAATAGAGGCAGACTGGCAATGGTTGGTTGCCACGGGTCACGTGACAAATAGGAGCGTGCTCAGTGGCAACCCACCCACCAAGTTACATGATGGGCACAATAGTGACTAGGAGAAGGAGGGTTAAGCAGGGCATGGACAAAGCACTCATTGCATCTTTACTTTCTTTCACATACTCTGCATTTTTCGTGAGCTGCCTGAAATCCTTTAGCAGGCCACAAGTATGTTATGCAGGCCTGCACTAACCCTACAATTCACATGTTGGAAACTCCTTCCCATGCAGCTTCTCCTTCTAATTAGATGGCTCTCCAAGGATCCCCCATGTAAAGAGAGCACCCAGCCAGCCATGTCTCCTTCCTCTCTAGGTTGTACTCTGGACTCTCTCTACCATGACTCGGCCAAATACACCTGTATTCCCCACTCTTACCATCTCTCCCACTCCTTTTCAGCTTCCTTTTATATGTCGTCTTCCCCCAATAGAAATAAGCTCTTTGAGGTCAGGAACTGTCTTTCTACTTATATTTGTATAACCAGTCCTTACCACTATGCCTATTATATAATAAGTGCCCAATAAATATTTGTTGACTGATTCTGCTAAGGCTGTCAGACCCGGGAGATATAAAAACAACAAATACAAATACACACACACACACACACACACACACACACACACACACACATAGACATATATATGCATACATAGACATAGATATATATGCATGTATATTATACATAATATATATGTGTTATATATATCCTTACATGCAAAGTATATACAAAGAAATTATATGGAAGTAGGCACTAGTAGCTGGGGAGGAGGGGAGGTATCAATAAAAGTCTCATATAAGAGAAAGCACTTGAACCAAATTTTGGAGAAAGCTGGGAATTCTTTTTTTTTAAGATATTTTCTTTTTCCCCAATTTCAAGTAAAAATAAATTTCACCTTTTTCAATTTTTCAATTTTATATATATAATTTTTATTTCAATTTCAATTTTTTCATTTTGAGTTCTAAATTCTCTCTGCCTCTCCCTCCCCTCTTCCCTTCCTAAGCAAAATGATATAGGTTACACATGTGTAATCATGTAAAACATATTTCTATATTGATCATTTTGTTGAAGAAAACTCGAACAAAAAAAAAGTGAAAAATTGTATGCTTTGGTTTGCATTTAAACTTCTTCAGTTCTTTCTCTTGAGGCAAACAGTATTCTTCTCAAGAGTTCTTTGGAATTGCCTTGGATCATTGTTTGCTGAGAATGGCTAAGTCACTTATAGTTTTTCATTGTAAAATATTGCTGTTACTTCATACAATGATCTGCTGGTTCTGCTCACTTCATTCTGTATTCATTCACATAAGTTTTTCCAGGTTTTTCTGAAATCATCCTGGTCCTCATTTCTTATTGCACAATATACCACAACTTATTCAACCATTGCCCAATTAACAGGCATCCCCTCAACTCCCAATTCTTTGCTACTACAAAAAGAACTGCTATAAATATTTTTGTACACATATATCTTTTTTCCTTTTTTTAATGTCTTTGAGATATAGACCTAGTACTGGTATTGCTGGATCAAAGGGCATGTTATTGCCTTTTGAGCATAGTTCCAAATCACCTTCCAGAATGGTTGGATCAACTCACAATTCCAACAGTGCATTTTCCAACATCTGTCATTTTCCTGTTTTGTCATATTAACCAGTCTGATAGGTATGAGGCTGTACATCAGAGTTATTTTAGTTTGCATTTCTCTAATCAACAGTGATTTAAAGCATTTTTCATATGACTATAGATGGCTTTAATTTCTTCATCTGAAAACTGCTTGTTCATATCCATTAATCATTTATCAGTTGGGGAATAACTTGTATTCTTATAAATTTGATTTAGTTCTCTATATATTTGAGAAATGAGGCCTTTGTCAAAGACACTAAAAAAATTTTCAGCTTTCTGTTTTCCTTCTAATCTTGGTTGCATTGTTTGCTTTTGTGCAAAATATTTTTAATTTCATGTAATCAAAATTATCTATTTTACATCTTGTAATGTTCTCTATCTCTTGTTTGGTTCTAAACTCTTACCTTACCCACAGATCTGACAGGTAAACTATTTTATGCTTCCCTAATTTGCTTATTGTATCATCCTTTATGTCTAAATCATGTACCCATTTTGACCTTATCTTGTTATACTGTGTGAAATGTTGGTTTATACCTAGTTTCTGTAATTTTGTTACACCTAATTTCTGTCATTCTGTTTTCCAGTTTTCCCAGCAGTTTTTATTAAATGATGAGTTCTAGTCCCAAAAGCTTGGATCTTTGAGTATATCAAACATTAAAAAACCATGTTCAATTATTACTATGTATTGTGGACCTAATCTATTCCACTTATCTATCACTCTGTTTCTTAGACAGTACCAGATTGTTTTGATGATTACTGGAAAGCTGAGGATTCTAAGAGGTGGATGTGAGGAGATGCATTCCAAGCATAGGGGACAGCCTGTGCAAAGGAACAGATAAGAGATAGAATATTATGTATGAGAATCATCAAGAAAGTCAGATCAGCTGGATCATAAAATGTGAAGGGGTGGGGGGAGGGGAGGATAATGCATAATTAGCCTGGAAAGACAACTGGAACCCGGTTGTGAAAGTCTCTAAATGTCAAACAGAAGCATTTGTGTTTAATCCTAGAAGCAATAAGGAAGTGCTAGAGTTTATTAAGCAGGAAGGGACATGGTCTATGCTTGAAGAATATCACTTTGGCAGCTGTGTGGAGGATGTATTGGCCAGGAGAAAGATCATGACACAGGGACCTTCCCATAAACTTCCCTTGTCATCTCCCTTCCCCCACATCTACTGTCAGTCCAATGTTTACCTCTAACATTCCCAGGAAGACAGCACTGTGAGATATTGCCAAGCCTAGTTTTGGCCCAGATCTAACAAATCCCATGATGCTAAGCAACGAGACTGCATTCCAAGAACAACAAGAAACTTATATTTTCTCTTTTCCATTCCTCTCCCCACTACAAGCCTAGGAGAGGAGATTACCTCATAGGCCAACTTGATAAATTCATGCTTGCCCTTTGGTATGAGCTAAGTCTGTTCTCACCTATACTGCCCAAAGAGAAACACAATCCCAGCACCTATACTGCCCAAAGAGATACACAATCTCAGCCAGAGCATTTAGTGATGGGAGCGTACTGTACTTTCTGATCAACAGGAAATAGAACCTTTCTTTTCTTTTTTTAATTCAATAGAGAGGCACAATGGACAGACTATCCACAGATTATTTTTAAATAACTGGAGATCTTCTAGGAGTAGACCACATCTACCTACCAGTGTAAAGGTCATCACAAGGTTCTAAATAACCTTTTTAAAAAACCATCAAAATGCCAGGATCACATAACAAATTCTCTACTTTACCTCTCCTCCTAACTATGGAACATGGTTCTGTATCCAAGTGAAAGTTGAAGTTGAGCATGTAGCCTGGGATTTTTTCAGACTGCTGCCAAATCGGGGACAAATGGCTGACCGGTATTACAGATTCCCAGATCCCAGGATTGTGTAAGGTTTATGCGTTCTCTTACCTCCAGTGAGGATAGAGAATGTGAGAAACTTTAACAACCCAATTAACTTGAGAGATTAAAATGACAGCCCCAGATCTTATGGTGGTGAAGTTTTAAACATCAGTTAGGAGGTTTTCCTCTAGGTCTTGAAGTGACACCCACCTCTAGTTTGCTCTGAGGCAACTCAGAGTTGCACTGAATATAGAAAACATCAGCATTATTATATGTTCTGTACTGTCTTGTTGACTGACTTCTTGCCTTCTAGACATTTAGTGTCTAATCCTTTCTTTCCAGTGTATTCATCTGTGTCTGTACAAAGTTAGGATTATTGAACCTTGGCAGGACTGCTGTGTAAGTTCTCCCTAAGAGTTCTTTTTTTCCCTTTGAGGACTCTATTTACTTGTATATTCTGAGAAACTGAGAAAGATAGGACACCATAGTGGATAAAGAACCATAGCTTGGAGTCAGAAAGACCTGGATTCAAGTCCTGCTTCTGATATATACTAGCTGTGTGGACATAGGTCAGTCCCTTAGCCTCTTTAGTCAGTCACTCAGTCAATAAGCATTTGTTAATTATATACTAAGTGTCATAGCATGTGTTAATCACATACTAAGCCCTAGCTTGTGCTAAGCATTAGGGATACAATGAAAGGCAAAAGACAAGTGCCTGCTCTCAAGGAACTCAAAAGCTAAAAGGGGACAACATGTACACAATTACACACAACTATATACAAACAAGATATATTCAGGGTAAATTAGACACAATCAATAGAGGGATGACCCTGAATTAAGAGGGATCAGTACAGGCTTCTCATAGAATATAGAATTTTATCTGAGACTTAAAGGAAGCTAGAAGGTAAAGATGAGAAGGGATGGTATTCCGGGCATAGGGACAGCCAATGAAGAGTCTGTTGTCATGTATGGAATCTCTGGAGATGACATCTTTTTCAAGGCACAACAAGGAGGCCAGTGTCACTAGGTTGCACTGTATATTGAGGGAAGTGAGAGGAAAGTAAATGAGAAAGGTTGGAAGAGGTCAAGTTATAAAGGGCTCTGAATATCAAATAGAGGATTTTATATTTGAGTCTAGAGGTGATAGAGAGTCACTGGAGTTTACTGAATAGGTGATGACATGGTCACAGCTTTGGAAAGATTAATTTGACAGGTGAGGGAAGGAATGAACTGGAGTGGAGAGAGGCTTGAGGTAGGGAGACCAACCAGCAGGCTATTGCAACAGTCCAGGCATGAGATGATGTGGGCCTGCACCAGGGTGGGAGAAGTGTTAGATGAAAAAAAGGAGCATTTACAGAAGATGCCACAAAGGTAATACCTAAAGGCCTTCACCATAGATTGGATGTGGAGTTTGAGAAAGAATGAGGAGTTGAAGATGAAACCTAGGTTGTAAACCTGGGTGACTGGGAAGATGGTGGTGCCCTTGAAGTAACAGGGAAGTTTGGAAAAGGGAATGGTTCAGTCAGAAAAATAATGAGTTCTCTTTTGGACACGTTGAGTTTAAGATGTTTACAGGACATCCAGTTGGAGATGTTCACTAGGCAGTTGGGGAGGCAAGATTGGAAGTCAAGCAGGGAAAATAGGGCTGAATAAAAAGATTTCAGAATCATCAGCATAGAGATGTTAATTAAATCCATGGGACTGATGAGATCACCAAGTAAAGTACTGTAGAGAAGAGGACCCAGGGCAGAGGCCTGGAGGAATCCATATTTAGTGGGCATGATACTACAAGAAACTCTCTAAGAAAATGCTAAGTTACAGATGAATCGCTGATCTGCTTCAGTGAAAGGAATTTTTACACCAATAAAATCAAAATAAATCACTGGTGGGGCATGTGGGTCAATCCTCTGAGGAAGCTTGACTGGATAACTAACACAGGCAATCTATGATGAGTTTTTTTCTCAGAAACTATTGTCAGCCAATTCTAATTTGCCAGTTGAGGTTATATGGAGAGACAGGAAGAAGTTTAATAGTACAAACTGGAGCATCCATTGTAACAGACACAAGATAAAAGTATGTCTTGTCCAGTTTTATGTACTCCCAACCAAATGGGATTCATTTGCCAGTTAAAAATACCTTACATATTGATCTTCAATTATTACATTTCTTAAGCCAAGAAGTGTACTAGTATACCAACTTGTGCCTTCTCTAAAGGATTTCAGTGTAACTCTTTTTAAAATACATTGCTAGGGGCGGCTAGGTGGCGCAGTGAGTAGAGCGTCGGCCCTGGAGTCAGAAGGACCTGAGTTCGGATCTGGCCTCAGACACTTAACGCACACACAAACAAAAACCTAGCCGTGTGACCTTGGGCAAGTTACTTAACCCCAATTGCCCTCCAAAAAAAATAGTAAAATACATTGCCATGCCAATACAAGAAACCCTGATGATAAATCAAGACTTAGCTTGGCCACAGAAAATATAGTTTTAAAAAACTTACCTCTCTCCCTTCTTTGCCGAGGTAGGAAATGATGACTGTAGCACATTTTTACATGATGCTAGACATGTCAAAGTGCCTACTGTGTGCCAGGGGGGAGCAGTTAAATGTTGCAATAGATGGAGCTCTGGGCTCAGAGTTAGGAAGATCTGAGTTCAAAATCCAGCCTCAGCCCGTGTGACCTTGGACAAGTCACTTAACCTCTGGTTGCCCATGGATCAGTGATCCACTAGAGAAAGAAATGGCAAACTATTCCAGTATCTTTGCCAAAACAACTCAATGGGAAGAAGTCTACAGGTCACAAAGAGTCAGATGTGACTGGACGACTGAATAATAACAACATGCCAGACGCTGTGCTAAGCACTGAGGATACAAATATAATGAATGAAACAATGCCTACTTGAGAGGGTCTATGTGTTTTTATATTTTTAAGCTAATTTTATTTTATTTAATTCCTTATTACAAGGGATAGTTTGATAAAGAGGTTAAGGATATATTCATAAATTAAGATAATATGAAAATAAATAACATTTTAAATGAAAAAATTAAATTAATTTTTAATGGAAATTTGGAAAATTTATGTTGCATGCAGCCCCAGGAGCATAGACTTCCCACCTTTTTCCTTAGCACCTGATATTAGTCTGACTCCATAGCCTTTCCTCCAACTAGCCTAGCATCTCTCCAAGAGGTATCTAGGAAACATAATTTCCTATAGCCTGAGTTTCTGGGCTCTTCCCCCTATCTCTAACACAAAGCACTTTGAGGAAGACACTATGGTTCTACGGCTGTATAAAATATCCTCTGCACTAACTGCAAGAAAGGCAAGACTTTTCCAAGCCAAAAAAAAAAAAAGTAATAAAGCCAATTAAGCAACAAAAACCTAAAGATTCTTCTAAGTTCTAAGAATCTTGGCAATCACTAGCCACATCTCTGTGGTTTACATTTCTAGTCCCTGCCTTTCCTGTTTAACAGTTGAGTTTTCAGTAATACACTGACAGGTTACCCTGTTTTCAGGGATCTTTACAATGTAGCAATTCAATTCATCAAGTATTGGATACCTGCTATATGAAAAATACTGTTTAAATGCTATGATAGACAAAAAGAAGAGTAAAACTTGATCCCTGATCTCAAAGAACTAGTCATCTAGTAGGGAAATAAAACACAAACACAAATAACTTCAATTCAAAGTTTAATTGGAAAAGGACAGTAAGAGAGGTGAAGAAGAGAGTTTAATTCTGGATGGAGGAATGAGAGGAGAATGCCAAGAGTAACCTATAATTATAAATGGGGACTAAAATAGACTTTATGTTATATGAGGGTTTTTGTTGTCTTTGTCACTTACCCAAAGTAAATGTCTCCCCATCTCATACCAAAGTTCTTGGTCCTAGCCAGTCTCTTAATTTGGCAGCAATGTTGCAGAGCAGATAAAATACTTTAAAACTTTGAAGTTGAACATCTTTTAAAGTTTATTCCCATTTTTTTCTGCCTTACTGATGATAACCTTGGCATGTCAGCCCTAATTGGATCTACTACATCATTTGAACTTAAGTTCAGTCAGTTGAGCTATTTTCACAGGAAAAAGAAATCAGTGATACTTCAGAGTCTATCAACCAAGATAGCCCTTGGATTTCACCAGTGCCATTTGATACTTAATGAAGTGTGGTATCTCTCATAAATGATTTCTGATAAGAAATACATGTGAGTAAGCACTATAAAAGTAAGTTGTTGTTGAGTTCAGAGGAGAAACTAGAATATAACTTAGTTGTTATTAGCAATATGGCAAATGCTATCCATTTCCCATATAAATTAATAGTAGGTGTAGAGTTTATCTAGATTTTTTAATGATAAATTGTCTAATGTTATTCTTGTCAACAAATCATTTATTGACCATTTACTATGCACCAGAAAGACAGGTGCTGCCCTAAAAAAACTTATGTTCTAATGAAGGAAAATAACATATAAAAGGAAGATGTGGAGGCAGGAGAGGGAAACATGGGAGAAGTTACCCTCACAGGACCATGGTGGAGAAAATTCAGAGAATCAGGAGTACATTCCTGAGAAGAATGAAGATAAGGCAGACCTGGATCCTTTACTTAAAATGGAGGTTCTGTTCTTATGCAAAAAAAATGTCAAAGTGTGGGTTAGAAGTTTAATTAAAATGATTCAAAATTGGTTGAATGACCAAACTCCCAAAGTAGTCACTAATGATTTAATATCAACTGAGAACGTATTTCTCCATTGAAATACCCCAGGGTATTTGCTTAATCCTATGCTGTTTGATATTTCTATGAATGACTTAGAAAAGGGAATGAATGGAATGCTGACATAATCTGTGGTTGACACAAAGCTGGAGGAATAGCCAATACACTAGATGACAGAGTCAGGATCCAAAAAGAATCTGACAGGCTAGAATCTCGAGCAAGATCTAATAAGATGAAATTAAATAAGGATAAATTTAAAGTCTTACAGTTAGGCTTGAAATACTGATTTCATTAGTACAACCATGAGAGAGGCCTGATGAGGTAGCAGTTTTCCAGACATAATTTGGAGGTTTTAGAGGAGTGCAACCTCAGGATAAGCATGAAATAGAAGCCAAAAAAGTTGATGCAGTCTTACAAGAAGGTGACGATCTCATTGTTCTTCCTTAGTGAGACTAAACCTGGAGTACTATGTTTAGTTCTGAGCACCACAGTTTGGGACTAGCAATGATAACCTAGAGGACATCCAGAGGAGAGAAACCACAATGGAAGAGGAAGGGCACCGGTGGAAGACCTCAAGTCCATGGAAACATGAGGATCACTTGAAGGAACTTGGCTTGTTTAGTCTACAAAGAAGAGTCAAAGGAAATAGGAGAGTTATGGTCCAAGTATTTGAATGACTGTCATTTGGAAGAGCAATAAGACTTTCTCTGCTTAACTCAATGGACAGGACCAAGCACAATGGATAAAGGCTGCAGAAAGATAAATTTATCCCTGATGTCCAGAAAAACTTTCTAACAATTAAAGCTACCCCAAAGTGAAATAGTCTCTATCAGGGAAGTACTGGACCTCTTCTCATTGAAAGTCTTTAAGCAGTGGCTGAATGACCACCCCTTAGATGTCTTGTATTGGGATTCATTTAGGGGTAGGGGTTGGACTAGATGACTATTGAAATAGTACTTCTGTGAGTCTGTAAATTACAGAGACCAGAGGTAAGTCTACCAACTAGAGTAGTTGTCTGCTTTTATATCAAAAATAAAATCAGTAAAATTGAGTGAGGGTAAGGAAAGGAGGAAGAGAGACTTCAGCAGCAGGATAACATCAAAAGCTCTAACAGTTACATCCTGCGATAGGTTACTTTGACATCTGTGCAAGGCAACTCAGTGGAAAAGCCAGTATTGTATCTGGCTTCTCTTTAATCACAGTGCCAGTTTTGGTTATCATCATCACTTTACAGAGTATAACAGCCCTAATGCTCTTCTGTTGTTTCAATTCTTCCCTAATATTCAGGGTTGTTAGATATGAACTATAGAGTTCACAAGTGGTATAACTCTTAAAACCAGAAAACTAAAATTACAAATACACGGCTCTTAAATCATGCCTGAAAATGTATTCCAAACGCTAAGGTGACCACACAATTAAAGCCAAAGCTATTAATTCTCTTATATGAATGCTGCAGGACTTTTGCACTTGAATTTTAAAGATGTGCACCTAGCCAAGAACAGAAAATAACAAGAAATGGGCAGGAATTCATCTTTATCACTAAGTTCAAAATGAAGTCAAGTAAACAAACATTTACTAAGTGACTTTTAGGAGTCAGGCACTGTGCTAAGTTCAGGAGATACAAAAAAAGGCAAAAACAGCCCTGTCCATAAGAAGTTCATAATCTCTTGATTTCACAGAGAAGTGCAAATCACCCAGAAGAACCCTGATTGTTGACTGTTTTAAGTATCTCCCAAATGGAAAAGTCAACAAAGTGAAACTCTTTTAATTCATGACTGAACTAAAATTATATGGGTATGCTTTTATATATATACACACACATATATATGTATATACACATATGTAAATGTGTGCATATATGTGTGTACATGCATGCTTATGTGTATTATGTTTTATTATTTGTGTGTGCATATGTGTATGCATGTGTATTTATGTATATATACATATATATTTGTGTATATGTGTATGTTGTTGGGAGGGAGGGAGAAGGAAAGGGAGAGAGAGTGAGAATGAGAGGGAGGAGAGAGAGAAAGAGAGAGAGAGAGAGAGAGAGAGAGAGAGAGAGAGAGTCAGTCATACTGAAACCTTGAAAACCATAAACCCTACCCATTTCAGGGAGTGCCCCCAAAACAGAGTGAGGTTAAGCTAATGGCTGTAATATGAAAATGTGGGGGTTAACTAAAGTCAACCATTTAAGTCAGGTTAACTAAAGTCCACAAACATTCTGGCCCAAGACAGTCTACCTCTTAACTCATGACCACCCATAACCTGGGTGGCCAGGGTCACAAATGTCAGCTTCACAGCACAACTACAACCTGCTTATCCTTAACAGCAAAGCTGAGGGAGCCCCCAATCAAAATGGTGACAAAAGGCTATCATAGTCCTGTCTGTCCCTGTTTCCAGCCCGTCCAGATGGCTAAGACCCTTGCTATATCCAACCCATCCAACTGACTGGGGATTCTAAAACTTTAGCATGCTTCTCTGCCTCCTTAAACATAGTGGAAAGAATATAATTTAGCCTTTTCTTCATGGCAGGGTAATAATTATTAAAATATAGTAAGTGATGTTTATATATTACTTTACAATTACAAAGTGTTTTCCATATATAATCTTCATTTGATCTTTACCACAACTAAGGAGGAAAGTAATTGGAATATTGTTATTCCCATTTGGATAGGCACAGACTAGTTGTAATCTGCATGGAGGATATATGCTTTCAACCTTGTCAGTGAAATCACAGGCTCATTGGGATACTTGAGTAGAAGGAAGGCTCAGAGACACTGACAGCTAACAAGTGGCAGAGAGAGGATTCTAATCCAGGTACTCTGAATCTACATCCAGTGACCTTCCTGGCCCTGCCACCTATGCTCTTCTCCCAGCTTAACATCCCAGAAAACCCTGAGGGAAAGGGGAGAAGAGGGGACAGGGGGATTGCAATAAAAGCATCATCTGGCTTAAAGTTCTACCAGGTAGTTTTGTTTATTGTTGGGGTTTTTTTTGTCAGTCACCAAGCATTAAGTATTAAGCCCTTATTATGTATCAGGCACTGTGCAAAGAACTGGGAATATAAATTCAAACAGAAAGATATTCCCTGCCATTCAATTCTCATAAAAGGATTGGGGAGGAGAGACACAAAGAGAGACAGAGAGACAGAGAGACAGAGACAGAGAGACAGAGACAGAGAGGTTGAGAGTGCACAAAGGATGAAGAAGCTGAATATATATGGTAGAAGTCCAGAGAGCAGCCCAGGGATGAATGAAATATGGTTAGCTTGTTGACTTCCTTACATGGAGATTCTGGGAAGAACTATCTAATCATACTCCCATTTTTGGAGTATGGAAAGGAAAAGGAAGGAGCATTTATATAGCACCTACATGTGCTAGGCACTATGCCAAGCACTTTTTTGATGCTCAGAATCTTGGGAAGAATATGCTATTATTATACCCATTTTATGATTGAGGAAACCAAGGCAAATGCAGGCTAAGTGACTTGCCCAGGATCACACAGCTAGTAAGTGTGAGGCTAAATACGAAATCAAGTCTTCCTGATTCCAGACCCAGAGCTTTATCCACTGTGCCACCAGCTACCTCCAGGGCTAGAATGAATTTCCAGGATGAAGAGCTTTCTGGGACATGATGAAGGAGTGCATACTGAAGAGGAATATATTTTTTTAAGATTTATTGGTAAATCAGGATCTATGTATTGGAGATAAAACCAACTTACTAAAAGAATAAATTTAAAACAATAAAACAGCCTGGATTTGATATGAAGTAAGCTGCCAAAGAGCATAGTCTTTAGAAAACAACACAAAATGTAAATCGAAAGAAAGACAATAATTAATATTTTAATTTTTTCACTGGTTTTCCTTAGTAGTATAAGAAAAATTCCCAGTTCAAATTAATAAGCATGAACTAAGTTTATATGGTCTTCAACAATAATCTTGAAAGCTACACAAGGTAGGGACCAAGTGGGAAAGTACTACTTTCACCATTTTGTCAAAAATATATGAAAAATATTTCAATCTTGACAGAGATTCTTTTCATGGTATCTAACAGTTGACAATGCTCACAACTTGCATCCCACTTGGAGGCAACTTCCAAATGCAGCCAAAATCAGATTAAAATATAATTGGGACATGCTTACCAAACGAAATAAAAATACAATATAACACAAATGCTGTTAATTTGTGATTTTCAAAGTAAATATATGTGCAAGGATCTATTTGAGTTTGACACCACTACTCTACAGTACAAAGATAGCACCAAGAAAGGAATTTGTCTCTGTAGTGTAGCAGAAACCCCAGCCTCACCTCCAAAGTCAAAAGGAAGCAAGGAATAGCCCCTGCCTGATGCAGTCCCAGTCACATCTCTAAAAGATCACGGCAGCAAGCCATGATAGAATCAATCAATTATAATTTACAGAGTGCCTACTACACAAAGTATAGGAGGAAAAGGGCAATTCCTGTCAATGTGAAAATAAAGCAACGGCCCTTCTTCCCTGTCCACCAGCCCTACAATGCATCTAAAAGTAAGAGTGATGTGGCATAGTTAGATTCCTTTCATCCTTTTCCCTAAAGTCTTCTTCTCTGAACTAGGAATGGTGAGTCCAACAAAGATCAAATGTACTATATTTGTTAATGGTTCTTAAATCATTTCAAGCAGCTCTTCCATTCTATTAATGTGTATTATTGATCCTATGATAACTTCCTTGACATTAAAAAAGGATGGCTTTTATGTAGTACACATGAGACTTTCAAAATCACTGTCTCCTAAGGGATTACCAAAGAAGGAAATGCAAAGCAACACAATAGAAAGACCAGTTGAAAAGTAATGAAAATTGGGTTTATTTTATATTAAAATTAAGTGCTAAATTCATCTTGTGTAAATTATAGGGCAAGAGATAGTACAAATTATCTTAGCAAAGGAATCTAAAGCTTCCTTCATTTCACTTTACTTACAGAATGCTTTCCAACAAGACAAACACTTAAGGTAGCTAACCTTAGTCTTTATCCAAGGAAACATTATAGTGAACTTCAGCAATACAACTCATTTGTGCTCAGCTCAATCTATATTTAGCACCATTGTCATTGAATCTAAATTATTGAAACAGCTATTTCAGCCACCTGCTAACTGATTAGCTTTGGTCCTTTGTTTCCTTTATTTTGATGTGTGCTACTTTGCATTTCTAATTTAGTAGATTTGTGTTTATAAAAGTCATTATTGTTTATGAAAGTACTTACCGATTACCACCCACAATGCCACAATTCTCTATTTAAACTCCTCTCTGTAAGGTGGCATCAATTGATTTTTTAATTGAATTTAATTTAATTGAATACTACAAGCCAGGCATTGAGAGGAATACCAAAAAAGAAAAATAGAAAGCTTTTTTCCATCAAGATTCATAATTGGGAAGACCAAATTACTATGCATGAAAACAGTAAACAAGTCCTAAACTATATGTTGCTAAGAGGAACTACAAAGAAGGGTAAGATCAATGTGGAAGAGCTGAGGTAGCTTCATCTTGATGAGGATGGGAAGATGTTAGAAAGATGAAAGGAAAGAGGAGAAGCATTTCAGATGACATGTGTGAAGGGCCATCTTTGACAAAGGAGAGGGAGCACAGTGGAAAATACGGTTAGAGTGGAAAGTTAGTTGGATAGTAGCAGAAAATAACATAAAATGGAGCCAGATAACAGAGAGCCTTGAAAAACAGATAGATGAGCTTGGACTTGATGTACTAATCACTGGAGAGTCAATTGGATATTCTTCAACAATAAAAAAATATGAGAAAACATTTTTTTAGGGAAATCAACCTGCTCAAGGAAAACAGGATCGAAGGGAGAAGAAAAAAAGAGAAGATATGAATGTGATGCCTTCTGTTTAAAGAAAATGGTAAACAGTACAGTTCATATTAATGTTGCTGAAGAGAGATAAAATGTTCAGATATTTTAAAAGTAAGATGAGTTTCAATGAAATTGTTCTCTCAATAAGAATTAGACTGAGATTCATTATTTGACTAACCAAAATATAATGATTTGAGTTCTTTATTCCTTCCTCTGAAAAATTGGTTAATAAAACCTGAATATGCTTTCCTGGGCAGAACACTGGAATGAGCACCCAAGAAGCCTGGATTTTTTTTTCATCTTGAACTGCCTGACCTTGAGCAAGTCACTTAATTTTGCTGTGCCTGAGGTTCGTCAATTATGAAACAACATGTGCTGCTTATTACCTTGAAGCTAACATTGATTGAACACCAAAGTGCAAATCATCACACAGAATATCAAGTTAGAGGGCTCCTATCCAGCAAGGTTCAAGATCTACCATTAATTAAAGTGGCTTAATGTAAAGTGGCTCAGATAAAATTGCAATTAGTACCAAGGATTCAAATAACCTGGATAATAAGCCCTGAACATTGGGTTTCACAAGCAGAATTTCAATCTGTTTCCATAGATAGGAATCTGTAACATTTTTATGGCTTTTGGGTGCTATTCATTTATATATGATGTCTCATTATAACATACATCTTAAATACCCCAGTGAAATAAGAATGGTACTTAATAGACAAAGAAATCCTGTTCTTTAATGAGAAAGAAAGAGATAATGAGAAAGAGAGCAGAAACAGAGAGAAAGAAGACAGAGAAAAAGAGAGGAGAGAGAGACAGAGAATGGAGAAAAGGCTGAGTAAGTAGAAGAAGAATGGTGAAAGCAGATTTGTTATAGTCATTCCTTTAGACCTCTGTTGCCAGGATATAATAGATAGTGTGAAATCCCACCAGTCACCAAGGAAAGAGAAAAACCCTTCAGGTGAAAGGATAGAAGTTGGCAAGGAAGGAGGGAATAAATATTGACAAACTCCTCTGTATTCTTCCAATCACCTATTACCTCCTTTAGAGAATTATTATCAAGGTAGTTCAGATAACATGCCTCCATTGAAAGAGTGCTAAATTTATAAAGGACTTACTAGAAATCATAGAATATGGACCTGGTACAATGATTAGATATGGGATTATGCAGCTGTATGGAACTATATATAGTATGCCAATGCTAAGAATGTAATTAGAAGGGAAGGAAGGGAAAATGGAATTAGCATTATTTATTGAGTACCTACTATGTGCTAGGCATTGTAATAAGTACTTTACAAATATTACCTGGGAGTAGAAACAGCGCGTCCAAGCCACTCTGCCCCCAGATTACCTCCAAACTATGTAAAAGGGGACTCTGAACAACTTCTGGAGCCCCAGCACCCACAGAATGACACAGAGAAGCTAACCTCCCACTGAGGACAGCCCAGCAGCCCTGCAGGAAGGACCAGCGCAGCGGTCTGGGAGCCGGCAGTGTGCAGAGTGCGGGGATCCAAGCACAGGTCTGCCTGAGTCGCGGTTTTAGCCCCAGGTGGCAGGGCCAGCAGCCAGCTGGAGGGACCCCAGAACCCCAGCAGCTGTGGCGATTCCAGAATTATCAACATAGACATGCCTAGGACAAAGTGAGAGGTTAGTGCCCTATGGACTTTGGGACCAGTATTTAGGGAATGCGTCGGCTTCCTCCCCTGGGGGCTAGAAGCTGGTGAGGAGACATGCCATTTTGTAGTTTTCAGAGGCAGCTCCAGCTCCTGGCCTGCGAACTGTAGGGAGATCCAGCGATCAGTCTTGGGGGGTAATCACTCTTGCTTTAACCTCCCTGGATCTGGAATGTGATCTGGGGTGGAGGTCGTGGGTGGGTTCCAGCTTGCCAGAAACAGAAGTTGCCCCCCCACACATTTGAGATGAAAATGCCCCTATCTGGCGGCAAAGCCATAGTATGGCAACATGCCCAAAAGTCAAGTAATTAAGTGGCAACATGCCAAGGCAAAGGAAACAAATTAAACAGAAAAATGCAATCCTAGACCCCTATTTTGGGGGCAAAGAGGGTCGAAGCATAGGGGAAGAGGACTGTGAGGTCAGAAATCCTGCTCCAAAAGCCCCAGGGGAAAACATGAGTGGGTTGCTGGCCATAGAGGACCTTAAGAAGGACTTTAAAAATCAAATAAGAGAAGTGGAGGAAAAATTGGAAAGAGAAATGAGAAGGATGCAGGAAAAGTATGAAATGAGGGTCAACAGCCTGACTGAGGAAAACAGCACCTTAAAAAATAGACTAACTCAAATGGCAAAGGAGGCCCAAAAGGGCAATGAGGAGAAGAATGCCTTAAAAAGTCGAATTTGCCAGATGGAAAAAGAATCTCAAAAGTTCACTGAGGAGATTCATTCCTTCAGAGTTAGACTGGAGCAAATGGAAGCTAATGACTTTATGAGAAATCAAGATGCTGTTAAGCAGATCCAAACAAATGAAAGATTAGAAGGCAATGTGAAATATCTCATGGGAAAAACCACTGACCTGGAAAATAGATCCAGGAGAGACAATTTAAAAATTATTGGACTACCCGAAAGCCATGATCAAAGAAAGAACCTGGAAATCACCCTTCAAGAAATTCTCAAGGAAAATTGCCCTGATGTTTTTGATCCAGAGGGCAAAATAGAGGTTGAAAAAATCCACCAATCACCTCCTGAAAAAGATCCCAAAAAGAAAACTCCCAGGAATATTATAGCCAGGTTCCAGAATCCCCAGATCAAGGAGAAAATACTACTAGCAGCCAGGAAGAAACAATTTCAATATTGTAGAAACACAATCAGAATAGCACAGGACCTGGCAGCTTCTACACTGAGGGATCGAAGGGCATGTGATATGATATTCCAGAGGGCAAAAGAGCTGGAAATGGACCCAAGGGTCACCTACCCAGCAAAACTGAGTATTTTGTTTCAGGGGAAAATATGGTCATTCAGTGGAATAGAGGACTTTCAAGCATTCTTGAGGAAAAAACCAGAATTGTATAGAAAATTTGACATCCAGACACAAGAAGCAAGAGATACCTGAGAAGGTAATCACGGAAAAGAAATCAAAAGGAACTTATCAAAGTTGAACTATTTACATTCCTATACGGAAAAACAATAACTGTGACTGATGAAATCTTTCTCACTATGAAAATAATGGAAGAAGGGTGTATGGTCATATGAATACATATGTGAATGTGTGTGTATATGGTTACAGTCATCTATGGATAGAGAGCATAGGTTGAATTTGTTGGGAAGGGAGGATACTCAAGGGGTGAAATTATGAAGTGAGAGAGGAAAGTGGAAAGAGGAGATGGGGAGAGACAGGGTAGGGTAAACTATCTCATGTAGAAGAAGCAAGGGGAAGTGGTTGCAAGGGAGGGGAAGAATAGGAAGGCAAAAAGGCAAAACCACATTCTCATTGAATTTGGTTCAGGGAGAGAATGACATACATACTAAATGGGATATCTCAACCTGCAGCAGAATAGGGGGAAGGGGGATGAGAGGAGGGATGATGGATGGGAGGGCATCCTTGGGGGGAGGAGAGGTTGGAAGTACCCACTATAGAAGAGGGACAGGATCAAGTAGGGAATGGACCAGGTGGGGGGGGGGTGAGGGGGAGGGAATAAGCAGCCTTGTACATATATCTACTATGATAATGTTGTGCATAGCTAGACATGTACAACATATACTGAATTACTTATCTCCCCAGAGGGAATGGGTGACAAGGGAGGAAGGAAATGGATCTGAAATTCGAGGTCTTAACATTAAATGTTTCAAATATATATAAATACTATTATTAATACTCTTTTGCTTGTAATTGGGAGATAAGATGTGCAGGCATTGGGACACAAAGATTCACCTTCCTCTAATGGAAAAGTCGAAGGGGGTATGGGAGATTATATGGGAGAGAGCAGATTGGAGGAAGCGATATCTTGTGGGACTGCTATTCTGGGAGGGTGGGTAGGGGAAAAACGGGGGGAGGGGAAATTATTGTAACTCAAAATCTGGCGGAAATGAATGATGTAAAACAGAAGTTAATAAAGCATTTGTTTAAATTTAAAAAAAGAAGCAAATATTACCTAATTTGATCCTCACAACAACCCTGGGAGGTAGGTGGCATTATTTTTATTACTGTTTTGTAGTTGAGGAAACTGAAGCAAACAGAGATTAAGTCACTTGCCCACAAAACTAGTAAAAGTCTGAGGTCAAATCTGAAGTCAGATGTTCCTGACTTCAGGCTCAGGTTCCACTGTGCCACTTCGTTGCCTGGTCAATATTATTATTTATATGCAAACAGAATTTTCTTTTTTTTCTAAATATGGTGCTAGAGGAGCGGCTAGATGGCACAGTAAGTAAGAATGAGGGCCCTGGAGTCGGGAGGACCCTGGATTAGTTCAGGCCTCAGATACTTAACACCCACACAAAAACTGGCCGTGTAGCCTTGGGCAAGTTACTTTACCCCAATTGCTTTAAAAACAAACAGACAGACAGATAGGTAGATAGACAGATAGATAAATGAATGAATGAATGGATAAATTGATTAATTAATAAGGTGCTAGAAAATGTTCAGTGAGTCAGAGACACTCTCCAAATCTTTCTACAATCTTCAAACAGTTAAGAGAAATACCACTATGTTATCTCATAAAAGAAAGGATGAATGGGCCAGAATGGTCATGAAACTCATACACCTCAACATGAGAGGGTTTCACAGAATAAGCAATTATTCTAACAGCTTCCTTCATTTAAATACCTTGGAAATGTTGTTTTAAGAAATGAATAGAAATAAACACATTAATGGAGCATAGTATCCTGTGAAAACAGATGGTGATTTCATAATACCTAATGGCACAAAGCTCCTTAAATACATAGAGAAAAAACACATGAAAGAGGCCAAAATAATTGGATCTAATAAATCACTAGCTGATATGCATTTTGTCAAAGGGTAAAAGGTAGGACATCTATTCCATTTGTAATGCAATAAATCCTACTTCAATTATGTCTGAGATATTCTACAATTGTCTCCTTTCTGTACACTTCTCACTAGTGATCAGAAATTCCATTAAAAATGTACTAGGGTGGATAAACAGAATAAATCCAATGATAATACATTTTAATACATCTATGACAAGTCACCTAAAAGCAAGGCAATGTATTGTATTTACCAAAATCCTCAAATATTAAGCTGATAGCTCCTCGAGGGTAGGGGGCTTTCTTTCTTATTTGCATCCTCCATGCTTCGCACAATTCCTGACATATAGTAGGTGCTTAATAAATGTTAATTTGTTGATTCATAACAATAGCTATACTATACAATAGTATAGCAATTTATACTTTCCAATGTATTTTCTAGCTCTGTGAATTATGTATGTGCTTTTATCCCCATTCTGTAAATGAGATTTGGAGTGGTAATGACATGTCCATAGCATAGTCACAAAGTGTCTCAGGTGGGATTTTAACCCATGTTTCTTTACTTCAAATCCAACATTTTTTCCATTATGCCACTACACAGATATCACGTTAACAGTTATGTATGATCTTGGGGGGAAAAACTAATTTGTGGATGATATAGTAAGTAGTGCAATTGATAAAGTGCTGGGTCTAGAGTTAGCAAGACTTCATCTTTCTGAATTCAAATCTGGACTCAGATACTTACTAGCTGTATGACCCTGGGCAAGTCACTTAACCCTGACTGCCTCAGTTCCTCATCTATAAAATGAGCTGGAGAAGAAAATGGCAAACTACTCCAGTACCTTTGCCAAGAAAACTCCAGATGGGGTTACAGAAAGTCAGACATGACTGAAATGACTCAACAACAACAACATAGCAAATATGTAGAACTTCTTAGGACTCTGAGTGAAGAGACTTGCTTAGAGTCACACAGCCAACATGTGATATATACAAGACTTTAACCAGGGCTTCATGACTGTGATTTGGTCTCTAGTCTTTAAATCATACTGCTTCTCAACTCCCTTAACTCTTATAAATTGCAGAGAAGGTACAGATCTGTATTGGTAAAGGCAAGAGCTATATACACCAATGAGATTAAGTACCAAGTAAATGTAATAGTTGTCACAGACATATTAGACGCCATCTAATTTGAACAGCAGAGATATTATTGCCTAGTAGAGAAAGCATTCATCAAGGAATATAACTTCTATCTAGCCTCTCATCACAGCATCTCATAGATGGCATCACATCTCTACACCCATGTATCTTCAATCTATAAAATGGGAAACATTCTCTCTACCAATCAACAAGGTACTCCTAAAAAGAACATGAGTAAAGAATGTCATCAAGGAATTGTATGATAGGAAAAGAAGATGGACTGGTCCTGTGGCAAGAGCAAGGAAGAGCTAAAGGACAGTCAGAGTACTCCAATGGTACATTCATGATATCAGGAGAAATCAAGGAAAATCTCCAACATGTTCAGTGGATCCCTTACAGTGAACTTTATGGAGAACATAGAGAGTTCCAAAGGATGAGCAGGTATGGTTGAGTTATGAGTTGCATGACTGGCTAGAATTCCCAAATCAGTGAGATCGCAGATCTAATTAAATATTTGAGCCAACTCTCCAGTGAAGAAACTTCATCTATCAAAGTAGGTAAACACCTACTCCACAACTTTTAGTCTTAGAAAGTTTGCTGGCGCACTAAGACATTAAATAACTTGCATAGGATTCCACAGTGAGTTCATGTCAAAGGAAGGAACTGAACCCAAATCTTCCTGATTCTAAAAGTAGTGCAATTCTCTATATCAAACTGCTTCTCAATAGCATTATTAATTGAAAAAAATAGTTCATATTCAGAAAGCACTTACTATGTGTAAGGCTCTGCAGATATTATAGATACAAAGATAATATATATTATTTATAGATAAAAAATTAAAGCATTCTTCTTAAATCCTATTATTTCATTTTACTCTCTATACAATACTTTCCCCACTGTGAGACAGGTTACACTGCCTATCAGTAAACTCAGAATTCAATACATTTGTCATTAACACTAATTATTATACCTAATTTCTAGAAAAGAAAGATGACTCAGTTTGGAAAATTTAATAGGCTTCCCCACAGCCTACATGTGCCTGAGCCAGGATTTAAAACTCAGCCCAGGGTTTTTTCCATGACTGTAGGCTGCCTGAGTACAGTATCTATTAAGTTTCATTCAGAACAGCTTGCAAGGACTCAGGGCAAAATAGTTGCTTGGAAAGAGCTCAAAAGGAATGATAATTCCAAAGAGGAAATGCCTTAATCTCCTTTTCCTGATCAACAACCTACACTTGTAATAAAACTTCCCACTCACCTTTAAACATCCCTGCCTCCTCAGTATTCAGAAAGCAGACAGAAACTATTTAATACTGTAAAATATTTGAGAGCAATGATTATCCCAACTAATTTATCTAACAGTTTTATTTTGTTATGAAGCTAATTCTTATAATCACAAATATCACTGAGTGAATCTTTGTTCTTCATCAGATTTTAAACTCTGGAGATGCTATCTCTGGATCAGTAAACTCAGCATGCAACATATCTGTCATTAGCACTGACCTGAATTACTAAACAAGAAGACAATTAAACATCATTTGGCGTGGGGGTGGGGGGAAATACAAGCAGAAATTTGTCTTATTTAAAATAATTAGGGGTATTAAAATAGAGCCATCATTTCAAGACGTTCCTTTCCTCCAATCAATCACTCGGTCAATAAACATTTATTAAATGCCTACTAAGGGCCAGGAACTGTGCTAAGGGATAGGGATGCAAAGAAAGGAAGAAAATAAAAGCAGTCTCTGCTTTCAAGCGTGTCATAGTGTAATTGGAGGGATATTATGCAAACAATTATGTACAAACAAACTATACACAGGGTAAATTGGAGATAATCAGGTGAGGCAGTAGTATAAAGAGGAACAAGATAGGTTTCTTGTAGAAGATATGATTTTAGCTGGACCTTGAAAGAAATCAGAGAAGCTAGGAGGTGGAGATGAGGAAAGAGAGTAGTCCAAACTTGGAGAGCAGCCAGCAATTTTTATCCCAAATGCAAGCTGCACTCAGAATATTTCTCCATTTATCAACCATAGCTAAAGACAGACACAACCAGAAATTTGAATTGTTTTGTAGACTCTGTTCCACATTTATTATTGTTTCACATTTATATAGCTCTTGGTATTATAAAGTTCTTTATAAGAACAGCAACTTTCTGGGAGACTGGTAGCCAGGATCCCATGAGGTTAATCCAATCAGGCTATCAGGTCTAGAGGTTAGGATGTTCAAGGTCAAAAGCACTCAGTAGCAGTACTAAAGAAGTTGGCAATGTGTACCTATTTGAATTACAACTTACTTCCTTCTGACTCTATGTGAGGCTTAACCTTGGAAGAAACACAGTCAGTGGATAATATGATAAAAGCCCCCCTCAAAAACCACACTGGTGGGAATTTGTAGCATATGGGCTACAAACCTGGCTTCAAGCCAAAAGGTCCTCCCAATGCACACAAAGTTGGTATTTCTCAGTATTTAGAATTTCCTTAAAACAAAGACTGTTTCTTGGTATAAATGAAGTGCTACAGAAAATAAATATCTTTAGAAATGAAAATAATAAATATAAATAAATAAGTTAAAATAGGTGTTGACCTATTAGAGCAATTATTTTGTGTTAGTTTTACATGTAAGGTGGCATCATTTAGTGCTTTCTAAGTTACATAAAATGTCAAAGCTATGAAAGAATGATATCTTCATCAATAATGATTATTGATCCTTTAAATCAGCAGGAAGCCACAGAATCTTACATAAACCTAGATAGATTATTTTTAAATCATTGAAAAGTACACCGATACAGTGGTGTTCAAAGCATCTTCATATTTTTCTCAGTAACCCTCATAAAATTATACATCCTTCACTTTCAGTATGTAGTCATATAGTAGAATTTCACCTAAATCAATTCCATTATTCCCTCAATTGATTCATTAGGATTCCTTACACATGTTTTGGCTCAAACCAAAGAAAAGTTCAATCTACAAGAAGTGAGCTTCATAGTTATCTAATCACTACTTACTTCCAAAGGTTACTGGAATAATGCACACTTGAATTTTGATTAGGGACACAACATGTTTTCATGAAACAAAACCCTCACATTTTACATGAAGCATTGGATAAGTGAAAGCTATATAAGGATCAAGTAAATGAGGGAGTCCTGTCTTCTGTCTTCCTCCCCCATGAAAAATGTATTTTGCCTAAGAAACAGTGCATAAACAATGGGACTGTAATATTCAAGTCCCTTCAAATCTTCAAGAGCACCAAAGGAAATGTATTAACTGTGCAGTATATAGTAATTTATGTTCAAAACACATAGGCAAAGCACAAGGCAATCAATAAATATTTATTGGAATAATAAATTAATGTCATACTTTTAACAAATGGACAAAAAGTTCACTGAATAATTTTACTAACTATGTGAATGGATGATATGTGAGTCTTAAATACAGGATATAGGATCATAAATTTATAGTTAGAAAGAACTTTAGGCCTACCCAGTCCCCACTTCTTAAATGTTAAACAAAACCTGAGGTCAAGAGAGTATAAATGATTTGCCTAAGGACACAGTCTAGTCTGCTAAGATCTGATATATAGTATCTTCAGGGGCACCACATATTACTTGTGACAGTGAGTTGTGTCAGTCAATAAACATTTATTAAGCACCTCCTATATATGAGGCTAAGCCCTGGGGAAACCAAAAGACACAAAAGACAGTCCCTACCCTCAACAAACTTACAGTCTAGCAGGGGAAGCAATAACAAAGCCTGAAGAATCTAGAAAAAGAAAAAAGTTGGTTTCTATAGTAATTCAATAATCTACCCAAGTATATGTGATTTTTACAATTCCCTATGCATTCTCCTAAGTAAAAAGTCTTTTCTAAATTACTTTTAATTAAAAAAAACACATTTTACAATTGGTAATTCAGTATTTAACGCCTTTTTTCTTCTCATCTTCCTCAAATTTTCACAGAATGCTTTATATTGATCTCTCCTTTGCCTTTATCACACTATACTGTATTGACCTGTGTATACATAATAAAACCTACAGCAGACATTATAATAAGCTCCTTAAGGGTATGAATTATGTCATTTTTTTTCATTTTTGTATCCCCAGCACCAAACTGATGTGAATATAAAATGATGTACATCCTAGTAGAAGGGGGTTCATATCTGCCTGTAGTTATTAATAACCCTGGCAATAAAAAATAAGTCAGGACTTTCTCGTGACACTGGTAATTAGGTGGACTGTTGGTGGAAAAAGCACAATCAGGATTCTAGCCTATGAACTTTTGTGACAGTGCATATCCAGAGTTACTGAGAGGAAATCAGTAGTGTATGTGACTGATGATTATCATAATAGTTGGGAGGAGAGGGGCTACCCTTATTAAACTGAAAAGAAATGTTTAGTTGCATTGCATATGTCACTATGAAAATATATCATAATTCAATCTAGATAATCTTCCAGACATTGACTTAAAAGTACTTGAAATCTCAGTGTTAGAAAGGACCTCAGTATTAGAGGGGGCTTCAGTCTAATTCAGCCTGTACACAAAATTAAAATGATATGGTCAAAATGTTAAAAATTAGTTTTTCCAATCATAAATTGCCATTCAAATGCTAAATTCCTTAATAAAATATGAATATTTCAGATTCACAGGCGGCAGGTCTGTGAACTTATAAATTTATAAAATTCTACTGGCCTAAATGGCTTATGTTGTTTTCTACATATGCCATATAACTAATTTCTACACTGGCAACACAATTCTTTTTTTTTTGAGGCTGGGTCTCCCTCTCTTGTCCAAGACAGAAGTTCAGTGGCTATTTGTGAGCCTAATCCCATTATTGATTGACCTGGGAACTTTTACCTACTCTGTCTCCAACTTGGACTGGCTTACCCCTCCTTAGGCAGCCTAGTGCCCTCCTAATTCCAGGGGGCTTACAAAATTGCTGCCATATTCAGTGCAGACACCCAATAAACTTTAGCCCTCCTGTAATTCAGGATTAAAGAATTAAGAAGCCTCTTGATGAGGGTAAAAGAGGAGAGGGTTGAAGCTGGTTTGAATTTTAACATAAAAAAACCTAAGATCTTAGCAACTGCTCTCATCACTTCCTGGCAAATAGAGGGAGAAGAAATGGAAGCAGTGTTCAGTTTTATATTCTTGGGCTCAAAGATCACTGCAGATGGTGACTACAGGCATGAAATTAAAAGACGCTTGCTCCTTGGAAGGAAAACTATGGCAAATCTGGACAGCATACTAAAAAGCAGAGGCATCGCCCTGCCGAAAAGATCTGAATAGTCAAAGCTATGTTTTTTTTTAAAGTAGCAATGTATATCTGTGAGAGTTAGATTGTAAGGAAAGCAGAGCACTGAAGAATTGATGCTTTCAAAGCATAGTGCTGGAGGAGACTTTTGAAAGTCCCTTGGATAACAAGGAGATCAAATTAGTCAATACTTGTAGAAATTAATTCCGAATATTCTCTGGAAAGTCAAATACTGAATCTGAAGCTTAAATACTTTGGCCACATAGTGAAATGACAGGACTTCCTGGGAAAAGGAAAACAAGGAAAAATTGAAGGCAAAAAGAAGAGATGGTAGAGGATGAGATGGATAGTGTCATGGAAGCAACAAATACAAGCTTGGATAAATTTAGGGGAATAGTAGAGAAGAAAAGGGCCGGATTACTACATAGTCCACAAAGAGTAAGACTCAACTGAATGATTGAACAACAACAAAGCTCAGAATTGATGAGCTCAAGTGATCCAACAGCCTCAGCAACCTCAGTAGCAGGGCTTACAGGTGTATGCCACTACAGGTCTTCAATTCGGTAAGAGTTTATTAAACACTGGCACAATATTGCTCTAGGTACTGTAGGAAAGACAAGATAACTAAGATACAATCCCTTTCTCAAGAAATTTATGACCTTAAAAAAAGAAATAAAACATGCATGCAAACATTTATGACACAAAACACCAATGAAACAAAACAAGAGTAGGGTAGGTTAACACTACCATAGGCAAAGTATCTAGGTACAAAGTCTTATGAGAGAACAAAGACAGAACAAATCCCTTCCACAGAGGAAAAGAGGGATTCCTAGTGGTCATGGAAAGTAGAACTGGGAAGGATGAACATTCTAAGTCTACTCATGAGCTAATCAAGCATAAAGTGGAAAAGTATAAAATAACATGATAATATGGTTTGCATGACTATACATGCAGAATGTATATCAAATTGCTTGCCTTCTCAATGAGCGGGGAGGGGAAAGAGAGAATGAAAGAATTTGGAACTCAAATTTAAATTTTAAAAAATGTTAAAAAAATTTTTTACCTATAATTGAGAAAAAAAACTTTTTTTAAAAAAAAGTACAGAAAATGTTCAGGGAATGGTGAGTATTTCAGTTTGACTGAAGCACTAAGTATACAAAAGAGAGTAATGTGAAGACTAGAAAGGTAGAACCAAGCTAGTTAAGTTTTGGAGAGCCTTGGATGGTAAGTTAGAAAATGTCTTTATTTAGTATGCAGATAATAGAGAATCATCAAAGGGTTTTTATCAGTCAAATAAGTAGCAACATGGTAGAAAGTTATTACAATAATCCAGAGAAGAGATGATAAAGGGTCATGCGAGCAAGTGAAAATTGCTTTGATCCTTAGGATGCATGTATGCTAAGGTCAGTAAACCCAGAGATCAGGCATTACCTCTTCCCTCCCCAGCTTCTTTCTTTTGTTGCATAGTTAGTATTAAGTCATGAGGCAGCTAAAGGCTCAGTGGATAGAGCACTGGGCCTTAAGTCAGGAAGATCTGAGTTCAAATCCAGCCTCTGACACTTTCTAGCTGAGTAATTGTTGGCAAGTCACTTAACCTCTGATTGTCAGACAAAAGGATCCGCTGGAAATGGCAAACTACTCCAAGCAAATCCTGTGGACAGTTGATCCATGGGGTCATGAAGAGTCAGACATGACTAATCTACTGAACAATAATAAAATAGCATTAAGTTTCCTGGGTCCTTGTTTTCATTCCTTATACAGAAAATCTTCATATATCAATAGTCCAGATTTACTCTATTGCCTTACGATAGTGCATCTCCTAATAGCTCCATGTTATCTCTTTGTCTAAAATACTATATAAGTTTGAGCCTTGACAGGACTTGGGACTTCATGAAGTGTGTACAACATCTCACAGCGATATATCCAAAACCACCACTCTGTGTACTACTCTTGGACTAAAGGCAACAGAGGCCACACACTGAGATTCTTCCCTATTGATATCCATATTGATATCTTCCCTATTGAACAGATATTGATATCTGTTCTCCCCTCATGAGTAGTAATAAAGTTTACTGACATCTCTGTGTGGCCTTTTTGCCACAATCCAGATTACTTCTTCTCCTTCTATACTTATAGGTCAGGACTAAGATGGAAAGAGTAGGAATGGAAAGGAATGGAAAGGGAAGGATGCACTATTTCAGAGGTATTACAAAATCTTTCATAAGTTCTTTAGAAAAAATATCAGAGAAACCTTCCTAATTTGTGTTCAAGTGCCTGAGAGATGCATTATAAATGCAATCAAAAAAGTAATAGGGAAGCAATCAACAGAAGCTAGGAATGTCAGAAATATTTTTTATTTCATCTTTAACTCTACACTGTTTACAGAAATAGTGACTATCAAGTAACAAAATTACTTTTAATGTGTTGTTGTTGTGGAGGGAGAAGGTTGTTGTTTTCCTACCAGTTTAGAAATACCATGTTCCTATACAGTTGAGATTGCTGGCTAGCTTCCAATCCAGTTAAAATTCCTTACCTTCTGATTGAAAGCTTTCAGATTTGAAATTTACCAAAATGTCAAATAGTTATCCCTTCCTGGCATAAAGCATATTGTTTAGCTTTTGGCCAAGACTCATTTTTACATCATTTGTCACTTTACACATTGAAGGGGAAGAAAAAAAAGCTTTGACAATTTATGCTCTCTTGAAAAGAAATGAGAATATGCTTAATATTTTTCCAAGTCCACTATGTGCATATGTAGCATGTAATAAATTGTTCTTAAGAAATTTAAATGAAGTGAAGGAACAACAAACAAGGCTGAATACATTCACATAATTCAAAACCTTCATAACATTTGTGTTCAAGAAAATCTAACCATGTCCTCTCTAGCTCATTTCAGTCTCCGTTTCATTAACAGTACAACAGCTAATCTACGGGAAATGGAACCTTATTGCTATGCTATAATACAACCTTCAGAGAAGAGAAGAGAAAAGAAATGGAAAAACAAGCTTCAGTAAAAATGGCTAGAGTGAAGTTAATGTCAAAACATTCTGCATTCATTGATCTGCTGACATTTGAAATAGTTCTAACTGGGTCAACCTAAACTCAGCTTTAAAAATCCAATTAGGGGGGCAGCTAGGTGACGCAGTGAATAGAGCACCAACCCTGGAGTCAGGAGTACCTGAGTTCAAATCCAGCCTTGGACACTTAACACAAAAACTTGGGCAAGTCACTTAATCCCAATTGCCCTACCTTCCCCCCTCCAAAAAAAAATATGATTAGGTACTGATAGCATTTATTTTGCATACTACTCTTTTTAGAAAGGTAGCATGAGTCAGAACACTGAATAAACTTAGAGTGAAAAAAGTGTGAGTTTGAATCTTACCTCAGATACCTCTTAACTATATAACCAGCACTTAGCACAGGTCCAGTACATAGTAAGTGTTCAATAAATACTTGTTAGCTCATTTGTTGACTGACCATAAGCAAGTCATTTAACTCTTTGACTCTCTAGTCTTTATTCATTTGCTCAAAAAAAATTAAGAACCTACCATATTTAAAGACATTAGGGTTGACAGTAGAGATTGTAATCTCCTTAAATAAAGGTACTATACTACCTTTTTGTGTTACCCTTTGTGAGAAACACAGTGCAAAACACATAGTAGGTACTCAAAAAGTACTTGATTGAATTTTCTAAAAGATAGTTACTTCAATTTGTCTTCTCCTGGAAATGCCAATTTCTGGCATTTTGCCACCAGAAATTTCCAAGTTCCTTTTTCTCTGGGGAGAAAAAAAGATACACAATAAAATGTGAAGGCCCCAGATCTAGCAAAGTAAATTTAGTGGGAAAAAAATGAATCAAGATGTTTACTTTCTTTCTGGATAGCCAAATTCATCACAAGGTACCTTAATGTGAAAGAAGAAAGAATTTATGTACTAATCTTGAAAGTAAAGGGAACCAGCCTCAGAAGATATACATTTATAATAGTTCTAGTGATAAGCCTACCTCTAGACTAAACTAGTCTTTGCCACAATTAGGCACAAGAGTAGAAATTTAGTAGGTAAATGCCATTTGTAAGTTACTTTTCAAAATTTCTAATTATTTTCACAAATGTATGGTTTCCAAATGATAATTTTTAAAATGTGGTCAAATGTAAATGGATTTCCTCATAAAAAAAAAGCACTTGATTGTTTATATAGCACAGTGGCACATACAGCCTAATACTCAACAAACCACTCATTTGATGGCAAGTCCTCTAACTCCTATACTTTTACACATTAGACAGAAGAATCCAACTTGATTACTTTCTTACTATGGAGAGTACTTTTAGGATACCCCCTTATACTTTGGTTTTATTAATAATGAGAATGTCAATACTGGTATGCTTCAACGCATCCAATAATATTTCAACTTGGTCATTGGACAAGGACATTTTGAGTAACAATTAAATTAATATTCAAAGACAGTCTAAAGATTGTGACTTTCTTACTTATCTCTGAATCAGCTGTGTCTGTGTAACTGATCCTTTAACACTGAACTTGGAGTCAGAGGATTTATATTTGAATCCCGGCTCTGCCACTTAATTCCTATAAGATTTTGGGCATGTCAATTAATCTGTCTGGACTTCATTTTCTTCATTTGTAAACTGAAGGGATTAGATCAGATGGTCTTTGAGGTCCTTTCCAGTTCTAAAACTATGAACACCAACAAGAAGAAATGATATAATATGAAAATATGACACAACTGCCATATTCAAACTTAATTACCCCTAAATAATTTAGAATAAAGGAAAAGATAATAATATAGACTGTTACCATTTCACACAGAAGTTAACTGAACTAAAGCAAACAACATAATATGGAGGTTAAGAAACAAACAAACAAACCCATATACAATGTAAGCTAGAAAACATTTGATCTTGTTACTCAAAAGAGAGGTATGGCAGTCAAAGGCAACATTGGTTTTGAATATAAATTTATTTGCAAAATTCTGTAGTGGAATAGGACAAAAGATCATAAGAAGCATCTCTCCATAAAACAGTAAAGAGCAAAGGAGAAGGAAATGAGTCAGCAGAAATCTTGCCATGAGACACAACTAAGAGAGAAGATGATCTAGTTATCTATAAAAGAACATTTATAAGATAGGAAGAGGGTAATAAATATGTGAAAATGGGACAGATATGTCAGCATTTTCTTTAAGAAATTATTTTCATCATTAATAACAAGAGAACTACCACATTTGGCTCTTAACACCTCAGTTCTTGATGATATGAGGAAGAGCAAATAGCTTTTAAAAATGAAAATGAAAAAAGCAGTTAGACCAGACCAAGTACACAAAATACAAATGTTAAAGGTATCACAGTTTGGGAAGCAAAAGAATCGATTTTTCAAGGTATCCAAAAAATGACTAATTCTCCCTCTTTTTCTCTCCCTCCCTCCTTGCATTCTCTCTCTCTCTCTCTCTCTCTCTCTCTCTCTCTCTCTCTCTCTCTCTCTCTCTCTCTCTCTCTCCCCCCCCCCTTTCCCTCTCTGATTTTTCATCTCTGCCTGCTTGCTGATTACTTTCCTACTGCCCACAAAATACACAAACTTGCCTACTTCCTACAAACACAAAAACTCTCCTAAATGCTTCCATCCCCGCTCACTATGAACCTATATACCTCTTACCTTTCTCAGCAAAACTCCTTGAAAAGGCTGTCTAAACAGCATCTCCACTTTTTCTTCTTTTACACTCTTCATCCTCTGCAACCTGACTTCCAACCTCATCACTCAACTGAGGCTCTTTCTTGAAAGATTCCAATAAGCTCTTTATCACCAATCCTAGTGGCCTTTTTTCTCTCCATCCTTATTGACCTCTCTGGAGCATTTGACACTATTAACTACACTATCCTCCTTAATACTCTCGTCTTTCTGGGTTTTCATAACATTGTTCCCTTTTGGTTCTTTTTCTACCTCTGGGGACATCTGTGGATGAAATCAGTCTGAAAACAAATGTAAAATGATACAAATTGGTTAAATGTCTACTTCAAACAATCCTATTTTGGTATAGTGCTCAATCACCCAAAAAGCATTCATTAAATTTCTACTGTTTCAGGCACTGGGATATGTGGTGGAAATAAACAGATAAAAACAAGCCTGCTAGGTGCTGCAGTTGATAGAGCACTGGCACCTGGAGTCAGGAAGAAGACTCAAATTCAAATCTTGCCTCTGACACAAAGTCCTTTAACTTCCGTCTGCCTCAGTTTCCTCATATGTAAAAAATGAGGATAATAGCAATTGCCTCCCAGAGTTGTGAAGATAAAATAAGAGCTTTTCAAACTTTAAAGTATTATATAAATGCTGGGTATTATTATTATTATTAATATATTATATATTATATTTATATATAAAGTATATATTATTATATAATATGTTTATAATATAATAAATATAAAATATAAAACCATTTATATATATTCTATAAAGCATTACATAAATGCCAGCTATTATTATTATTGTTGTTAAATAGAAAGTCTCTAACCACAAGGAGCTTACATTTTATCAGAAGAGATGGCATTACATAAATCTATATGTACAGAATACATACAAAATTGAAGCAATTTGGAACTATGCCCAAATGGCTATAAAAATGTGCATACCTTCTTTTGGCCCAACAATCCCATTTCTAGGTCTGTATCAAAAAGAGATCATAAAAGGCCCCACATGTACAAAAATATTTATAGCAGCTCTTTTTGTGGTAGCAAACAATTCAAAATTGAGGGGATGCCCATCAGTTGGAGAATGCCTGAACAAGTTGTGGTATATGAATGTAATGGAATACTACTGTGTTAAAAGAAATGATGAGTAGACAGACTTCAGAAAAACCTGGAAGACTTATATGAACTGATGCTGAGTGAAGGGAGCAGAACCAGGAGACCATTGTACAGAGTTACAGCTACATTGTGTGATGAATAACTTTGATAGACTGAGCTCTTCTCAGAAATGCAATGTTCATGATGGAAAGTGCTATCCACACCCAGAGAAAGAATTATAGAGTCTGAATGTAGATCAAAGCATACTATTTGCTCTTTTTTTTCTTTTGTTTTGTTTCTTCCTTCTTGTGGTTCATTCCATTGGTCATAATTCTTCTTTACCACATGACTAATGTGAAAAAATGTTTAATATGAATGTATATGTAGAATCTGTATCAGATTGTCTTGGGAAGGGGTGAGGGAGGGGGAGAAAATTTAAAACTCAAAAGCTTGTGGAACTGAATGTTGAAAACTAAAAATAAATTATCTTTTTTAAAAAGAATAATACAAAATTGAAGCAAAGTAATTTGAGAGAGGCTCACTAAGACCTGGTGGAAAACAGGAAAAGCATCATGTAAAGGTGATGCTTGAACTGAGTCCTGAAGGAAACAAGGATTTCTAAGAGATAGTAGAGAAGAGAAAACATTCCAGGACATGGAGAGACAACTATTGCAAAGGCACAGAGATGAAAAATATGAGGAAATACAAGAAGGCTAGTTTAGCCTTGGAGATCAGGAAAGAAAGTAAACAACAAATAGATTGGAGCCAGATTATAAAGGGCTTTAAATGCCAAAAAGAAGAATTTATATTTTATCCCAGAGGCAACAAGGAACCACCGGAAATTAATGAATGATCTCATTTTATCAACAATAAAGAGCCCTACATTTGGGCTCTACCACCTCAATGCCTAATAGATTATATAATTAAATCACAATAATACTTCAGAAGATAAAAATAGGTAGGAGCAGCTAGACTTGGCTAAATATATTTAGAAGAAATCTATTCTGGAAATAACTCTATTTGAAAGACCCTTGGGGATCAATTTTTTATAGTATCTAATAGAGGAATAGATTCAAAAATAACAGCAAATATCATAGTGTTAATAATAGCTGACATTTATTTAGTAAAGTCCTTTACATGTATTAATTTGAACCCTGTGAATATTGTTTGAGATAAGTATTCCTGATATTAATAACCCCATTTTACAGACTTGGAAACTGAACCTCAAGCTGGTTAAATGACTGGCCGAAGTAACACAGCTACTGTCAAAAATAGCTAAGAAATGTTACAATCTAGTTCTTTCCTGACAAGTCCAACACACTTTCTACTACCTCATACTACTTTACCAAGAAAATATCAGGTACTAGTAATTTACATTCCAGCTTTCATATCCCCCATAAATAATTTTATTAGGAATGTCAAAGCATTCATTTAGAGTATCCTCAAAGAAAACATAAAAAGGGGCCAGGAAGGCTTTTGAAGAAAATTTTCTGCAAGAGTCCCCTTTTTTAACTGAAACTGAGAAGTATAGAAAATGAAAGTTCCTTTTATATCTATTGTTTAGTTTTTAAAGTATTTGACTTGGGGTAGGGGAAGAATTAGGAGGGATAGGTTTGTTCCAAAAACAAAGAATAAAAGGAAAGGAAAGAGGGCCACTAAAGAATAATTTTTTAAATGTAAAGAGAACATAAGGAAGGCCAGAAAGAAACATAGAAATGCAGGACAGTCTTGAAAGTTACACGTTGAGTTTATCATATACTTTAAAGGAAAAGCATGAGTATGTACATCAGAGATGTTGGACCTACTCCAGATGGAGGCCCAAACCAAATTAAAATGTAATTGGGAAATATTTTACAAAATAAATAAAAATACTATAGAACATAGATAATGTCTGTCTAAGTCAATATACAGCTGCAGAGATCCTCATGTTCAGTTTAGTGCCCCCCTCCATTTCTAGCTGATGGGCCAGTAGGTGGCACCATGGATAGAGTACTGGGCCTGAAGTCAAGAAGACTTGAATTCAAATCCAGCCTCAGACACTTACTAGTTGTGTGACCCTGGGCTTAACCACTTAACCCTCTTTGCCTCAGTTTCCTCATCTGTAAAATAAGCTGGAAAAGAAAATGGCAAACTACTCCAATATCTTTGCCAAAACAAAAACAAAACAAAAAACAAATGGGGGTTACAGATATGGAAATCTATTTGAACACTGAAAAAAATCAACCTGTGAAAAAGGTTTAAATGAAAGTAATATGACACATTAATCTAAAATGCTATTCAATTTAAAATGACAGATACAGATTACTTTCATTCCCTACATTCCCTAAAGGGAAAGCAGATAAAGTAGCATATAATTGGCTCCCATGATTACCACCATACACACAATACCCACACTTCTGCAAAAAGACCATGACAAATATATAGCAAGTTATAAAATGTTGTTATAGTCGAATGACAGAATAGAGAGGAGGCAATCACTAGCATACATATCTGAAGATGACACTCCTGGGCAGCTAGATGACACTTACTAGCTGTGTGACCCTAGATAAGTCACTTAACCCTAACTGCCCCCAAAAAAGAAAGATGACACTCCTTGTCCATCCCCTCTGTCTCAATACCTCCAAAATCACAGATCTAAGATAGAAATGGAAGAGACCTCAAGACCTATTTCCACTCTTTCATTTTATGCTTGAGGAAACTGAGGCCCAGAAAGGTTAAGTTACATGCAAGGTTACATAGGCAACATCAGAGGTGATATTTGAAACAAGGTCCTCAGACTCCAGAGAAAGGGTTCTTTAGGTGTTTATTCCTTTCCTCACCCAACAACCAATTCAAATGAGCAACAGACAATTTGGTCATTCCAAAAAACCCTTGGTCTCAGATGCCTATTTTGTCCTTGGTTCATTAACATTTAAATCCCTTTCACCCAGTCTCAAGCTCTTCCCTCCTAATCACCTCTACATCCAAATGAGTTGACAAGCCCTGTAGTTTCTCACCTATCAATTTTTTTTGTCTCTATATGCTCCTTTCTACTCCTTCTGCCATTCCTATTTCAAAGCTTCATTTTTTCTCACCTAGATAATTAAAATAGCTTCCTTGCTGGTCCCCACTGCTTCCCAATCTATCCTCTCTACAATCTATCCAATCTCCAATTCTTCCTTTCCACCGTCCATGCAATCTTTCTAAGGCACTTCTCTGGGCACACTGCTTTCCTACACACCTTCAGTTATTCCCTCCTGCCTGTTGAATAAAATTATAAATTCCTAAGCCTGGCATTCATGACCTTCCAGTCTATCTCCAATCTGTATTTCCGGCCTTTACATTATCTTTATTTTTATTTCTCCAGCTTTACATTTTCTATGTTCTAGCCAAGCTTCCTTACCCTCTTTACTCATGTGACACCTTGACTGAAATGAGCTTCCTTCCTTCTCCATCATTTAAAGTCCTTCCCTTCCTTCAAGGCCCAATTAAGGTACTACCCCCTCCAAAATAGCTGACATTTCACCATGTGCCAGACACTGTGCACATAGTATTTATACATATATACATAATGTACAAAAGATAGACACAGTTAATACAAAATAATTCCTAAAGAGCCAGAGTGCTAAGAATTGGGGAGGATATTAATTCCTATCTTCAGAGATTATTTCCAATTTATCCCCTGTATATTTTGTTTCCATATAGTTGTTTGCATGTCCTATCCCCTATTAGATTGTGAGCTCCTTGAGCAAGAGCAGGGACTATTTTCACCTTTCTTTGTATTCTCAGAACTCAGCACAATACTAATACATAGTAGGTGGTAGATAAATGCTTGCTGAATTAATTTCATTATAAGAGACAGCATCCAAGTTGTGCTTTGAAAGAACCCAGATATTCTAGGAGGTATAAATTAGGAGGAGGCACATTCCAAACATGGGTATACCATCTACGCAAAGGCTAATAGTTTACTGGGGTCGGGAGAGGTGAAATGTCATGTACAGGGAAAAGCCAAGCATGCCAGTTGGACTAGAACAAGGTGTGCATGAAGGAAGGAAAGCAATACGATATAAAATTTAAAAGACAGGTCAGAGCCACGTTGTGGAAGGATTTCAATGCCTGATTAATGATTTTGTATTTTATTCTAAAGGTTCCTTCTTTCTTCTCTCAGTTTTTACTCCAGCATGTAGTATCTCCAAAATTCAGGATTAGTAAAGGATGGGGTGGCTTAAAAATATTTTAAAAAGAGTTTAAGAGATTAAAGGAATAAATAGACAGCACTTCCCCCAATGCCCATTACCCACTTCAAGTACTTTATATGGGCATTGACATTAAAAGATACTTTCTAGGTCCCTT
Source organism: Gymnobelideus leadbeateri (assembly GCA_011680675.1). Taxonomy (NCBI): domain Eukaryota; kingdom Metazoa; phylum Chordata; class Mammalia; order Diprotodontia; family Petauridae; genus Gymnobelideus; species Gymnobelideus leadbeateri. Next base: position 250,429 of record WOXC01004475.1, on the reverse strand, counting down.
ACAAAAAAGTACTTGTAAATAATGTTATTAGTCTTCAAAAAAGCTGGAATTATCCCCATTACACAGTAAAAACTTATACACAAAGTTTTTTTTAAGGTTTACTTGTACTACCTATCTGACTGGGTTGTAGGGAGACAGTTAAAATAATATATGCAAAGAGCTTTGCAAATTGTAAAGGACTTTATGCATGTTAGTTATTTACAAAGCACTTTACCCACAAAATGAGGTAGGTAATTGAGTTACAATATGATTAACCAAGCTTTACACAGTGAGGAAAGTGAGACCCAGAGAGGTTAAGTCAATCAATCAATCAATAAACATTTATTAAGCCCATACTATGTACCAGGAATTGTGCTAAGTGTTGAGGATACCAAAAGGAAAAAAAAGGCAAAAAGTCCCTGATTTCAAGGAGCTACAATTTAATGGTGGATATAACAAATATATACAAACAAGCTATGTTCAGGGTAAATAGAAAAGAATTAACAGAGGGAAGGCACTAGAACTGAGGAGTTGAGAAAGGCTTCCTGTAGAAGGTGGGATTTTAGTTGGAACTTAAAGGAAGCCAGAGAAGCCAGTAGGCAAAAATGAGAAGGGAGGACATTCCAGATATGGGAGACAGCCAGAGAAAATGCCCTGAGCTGAAAGATGGTGTGTCTTGTTTGTGGAAAAAGACAAGAGACCAGAATCAGTGGATGGAAGAATGCATGATGAGGAGTAAGGAGAAAACAAAATGAAAAGGGAGAAGGGGGCAGGGTTATTAAAGGGCTTTGAACCCCAAGCAGAAGATTCTGTATTTGATTCTGGAGATATGTTCAAACCTACACTTTAGGAAAATCACTTTAGTCACTAAATAGAAGATGGATTGGAGTGGGGGAAAGTGAGGCAGGAAGACCCACCAGCTGATGGTGAGTTTATTAATCCAGGAGTGAAGTGATAAGGGTCTGCACTAGAGTGCTGGCATTGTCAGAGGAGAGAAGGGGGAGTATCTGAAAGATGTTGCAAAGGTGCAAAGGCCTTGGCAAAAGATTGTATATGAAGGGAATAGGGGTTGAAAATAGTGAGGAATGGAAGATAACTTCTAAGTTGAAAGCCTGAGAAACCATGAAGATAGTGATATCCTCTTCGGTAACAGAAGGTAGGAGAGGGTGGAAGGTTTAGGGGGAAAGATCAGTTCTAGTTTGAACATGTTGAATTCAGGATGTTTGAAAAGCAGCTGGAGATGCAAAATGGGAGGTCGGCAGAAAGGTTGGGGAAGATTTGAGATATATTTGAGATGTACAGATTTCTCTATAGAGATTGATAGATCTGAGAATAATCAGCATAGAGATAGTTATTAAATCTATAGGGACTGATGAGGTCACCAAGTGAAGTAGTATAGAGGGAGAAGAGAAGAAGGCCCAAGATGGAATCCCGAGGGACATCTTTGGCTAGAAGACATGATCTGATGATGACCTGGCAAAGGAGACTGAGAAAAAGCAGTCAAATAAATAGGAGGAAAACCAGAGAGAAAAACCAGTCAGATAAATAGGAAGAAAACCAGAGAGTCAAGTGTCCTGAAAACCTGGAGAGAAGATTAAGTGATTTGCCCAAGGCACTTATCAGCAGATCCAGTATTCAAACCTAGGTCTCATCTCCAAGATCAGAACCCATTCTGCCTCTCCTATACCACACTACTGCTACAAATAAGTGAGTATTCCATACCAAATTCCACTTGCTATTTCTTCTTGACTTTTAATTTTTTTTAATTTTCTTTGATTTTATGGAAAATATAGAAGACAACACTGTGTTTAGCTTTCTGTATTTTAATAGAGTAATAAAGTCTTGTATTTCAAAAGAGCTTTTAAAAAGTCCTTTCTATAAGCTATGTATTTAAAGCCACAATAAGGCAAAGAATATTAATGAATATGTATTAATTCTATAAAAATGTTCAGTCGCAGCAAAAAGTGAAATAGATTTTGCTCAGCTTTGTAGAGAAGATTCGTGCTTGCAATCAGACCATCACATTTTTACCAGTCCTTCATGCAACCCTGGGACATATGGTGATAGTCCCAAGGGAAATCAATATTATTCATTTGAACAAATAAGCCCTAATGCTGTAGGTTATAAATCAGTTTTTATTTTATTCAGCAAAATGTAAGATCCTTAATCACAGGAACGGTTTCATTTCTAGCTTTGTGCAGCCAGCACCTTGCACAGTACCTCCTTGTCTGTTGATCTTGACCTTTTGATTTCAACAGTGTGGGAAACTGAAAGAAATTCTCCCCACTGATAGATGTCGGTAGCTACCCTTTGATTTATAGTCTTAGAGATTTGGCTTGCACAGAATAGAGGCTTAACAATTTCTTGTTGGGTTTGTTAAAAAGCATCTAGTAGGGGTTTAATGAATATTTTCTGACTCGAACTAATAACTTTACTGTAATTCTGTACTGTAATTCACTGTAATTGTCTCTTCTGTGAACTAGTTCAAGTTCCAAGTTCAACAATTAAATAGGTTCCAGCTCTCTTGAAAGTTGAGCTTTCAAGAGCTGGAACCTATTTAGCTGTTTGCTGCAATGGTATTGATTTTGTTGAAATCTTTCTAAAAACGCAGGTCAATATAGGTAATATTTAATGAAATTGAAAGTAAAATTAAGTGATATGTAGTAGGATAGAAATCTTCATCTTGAATAGTCCCAGGTAGACATTTATTCTATCATCACAAAGGAATATTTATAGATTGGGATGCCACAAATAAAAGAAATAGCTGTTATTGCTAAACATGTGTATGCAAACAACAAAAGGGATTAAATATGACCTTTCCCTGGTAACTTATCCATGAATGCATGTGTAGTATTTCCTAATAACAGAATGAATAAAATTGTAGTGGTAATGCAACTAAAGACATAAAATTAAGCAGACCATGGCATCTCCTTGTCATCCTGACAATGCAATCTGAAGGACAATAAAACTTCAGCTATGTGAAAACTCTCCAGTTTTCCAGCCAGCTGAAAATTAACCTTTTAAGTGCTAGGCTCTTTTTAGTTAAGTTTATTTTGACAGCATTGGTTTTCCTGAAATCTTTCTAAAATGACTTGTAGGTTTCCCTGCTTCTTAAACTGAGGGTCTTGAATACAAATCAATCTTTCCTTGATTACTCTGATATATCTTTGTGAATTTCAGTTATCATAACAGGCTGAAGATACAGCTGTAGGTAAAGACAGGAATAACACTAAGTATTCCCCAAATTCTCTCTCAATTCTAAATTATCTATTATCTTATCATCCTTTTTGAGTAGAACAAAGGGAAGCATTAGTTGCTGGCCCCAACTTTAGCAACTTGTTTTCTTGAGGGGGAAAATGTCCCTGATAGATTAATTGCAATAAATACTCTTATGTTTAAAAAAAAAAGATGGTGAAGCACTCTCTCAATAGAGAGATGAGAAACCATGGGTATAAAATACTCTATATACTGTCAAATGAGACCTCCTTAAGAGTTGATTTTGCTTAACTGTTTTTCTTTTATTACAAGAAAAGACTCAAATGGGGGAGCAGGACTATATCAGGAAATGACAGCGACATAAAAAAGGCAATAAGGAAAAAAATGGAATCTCTGATGTAAACTTGCCCTGCGAACGTTGGCCTCTCTCTCATAAATATGTAGGTGAACAACCTCTTGGCCAGTTGTCTTTCTTCAAAGTGAATTAGCAAATCAAAGGCTGAGGCATCTTTATCCCAAGTGATTTTTCTCACTTTTCAGGAAATCATCACCTTCACTATTAATATCCATTCTTCAATTTGCCAGCCCCATTTAAAACATAATCCATGACCTGTTTATTACTGCCTCAATGGAAGAAGCCCTTACCCTACTACCATCCCTACCACCACCTCCAAAGTTGGGACAGACTTGTCTATTTCATCTGTACCATTTGTTCATGGAATTTCATAACTACTCAAATTTCAGCATTCACCAGATACCTGTGAAAACACCATTCAGCTGTTATACCATTAATGAGAAGGTACTTAAGGAAACTGGTGCCAATTCAAGCTAGCACTTGAATGTAAAAGAGGCTCCCTTCCTTCAACTTCCTGAAGGATCAGTCTATTTATCTCATTATAACATTTGCTACAGCTACATAAACACTGATTCTGTGGAAATGACTGCCCTAGCAATAACTTTTCAAATATGTTTCTACAGAAGAAAATGATGATTTAGTTGAAATATACCTGAAGTCAGAAAATGTTCTTTATCAATCCATATTTTTGCTTTATTTTGCTGGATAAATATGTAACAACTTTGCAAGTTTTCAGATGATGAAATTTTCAATCCCTAAAGGTTTGATTATTATGAATGTTGCCAAGACTCCAGTTTCCATATGGTGGTTCCTTTAGAATACTGGGTTAGGTCTAGTTGTCAAGCTATCGAACACTAGCCTGCATCATTGAAACTTCAAAAATTATTTAGTACAAAGCACTATACTGGAAGCTGGAGACACAAAAATTGAAAACAACATAGTATTTGACTTCAAAGATCTCACCTTATACTTTTTGGCTTTCATTTTTAAAATATTAGCCTTTTATAGCTAGAGCCCTGTAATCAAACTGGTTGCTGTTATTTTTTTCTCTACGATGAACCAACAAACTGTAGAATTAGTGTTACAGTATTCAAGTCTTATGTCCTCTTGATTTTTTTACTGGTTAGTTCCAGGTCTGTAATCATTGGAACACTAGGGTCTCCTAATAATCTCTTAATAGGGTTCCTAAGTGTCACTGTACAGAGACAACCATAAAATAAGTTTTTAAAAATCACTAGCTCTGGTCCCACTGAAAGTTGAAACTTACCATACCTATAGTTGATAGCATTATAACTTCATTTCCTACAAAGAATGAAAAAGCAATAAATGACAACAAGGTAAATGCTTTCGAAGGTTTGCCTATACATGGTTCTCATGCATGATCTCTTTTTGTGATTAATTTCCCTTTTCAAGCACTCTACTTCCTCATTTTCTCTTTCTAAAAAACAATAAAAATAAGAAACTTGCTCATTTGTCCCCAGTTTCCAAATTGCTCGCTATCTGATCACCAACACACCCTGTTTATTAAAGCAGTTTTATGCAATAACATACTTAGGATTCCAGAAAAGTCTCACATTTTCTCAAGTCAATCTTGCTTTCCTTGAGTTCATAGGCTTGAAAAAGCACTTTGGTCATTGTAGGCCCTCAGATATTAAGGGATTAAAAGAAAAGCTACACCTCAGGTCTGACCATTGACATTCTCTTGCTCAAGATTCTTCAGTGGCTCACTATTGCTCTAGAATAAAACGTAAGCTCAACTTGGCATTTATAGCCATTCACATTCACCTCCAGTCTACATTTCTATATTTATTTCATAATTACTCCCATTCATACACTCAACATTTCAGCCATATTTGCCTACTCATGGTTTCCTGAACTTGGCATTCTCTCTCTGGTCTCAATCCCTTTGAATAGGCTGTCCCACCTGTTTGGAAGACACTCCCTCCTCACCTCCACCTCAATTCATCCTAAACTTCCTTTAAAGAGGAAGATAAGTATCATTTCCAAAAGGAAAACTTTCCACATTCCTCTAGCTGGTAATACCTTCTCCTTCCTCAAAATATTTTCTCTTTATTTATGTGTATAATTCTATTACTCCCCTTCAGCAAAATGTAAGCTCTTTAAAGACAATCTTTGTCTCATCTTCATGTCCCCAACAACTAGCACAGCAAAATGTCTACACATACATGATGTTTAGAATGAGCCTATGTCATGATAGAGCTAGAAGGAACCTTAGTCCAACCCTTACTCAAGTCAAGCCTAATCCTTTCATTTTAAAAATGAATAAACAGGCGGAGCCAAGATGGCAGAGTAGAAACAGCTCATCCAAGCCACTCTGCCCCAGGATTCTCCCCAAACTATGTAAAAGGGGACTCTGAACAACTTCTGGAGCCCCAGCACCCACAGAACAACACAGAGAAGCTAACCTCCCACTGAGGACAGCCCAGCAGGAAGGACCAGCACAGTGGTCTGGGAGCCGGCAGCGCGCAGAGCACAGGGAGCCGAGCCAAGCGGAGCCCAGGTCCCCGTGAGCCGAGGTTTTAGCCCCAGGGCGGCAGGGCCAGCAGCCAGCTGGAGAGACCCCAGAACTCCAGCAGCTGTGGCGATTCCAGAATTATCAACATAGACATGCCTAGGACAAAGTGAGAGGTTAGTGCCCTATGGACTTTGGGACCAGTATTTGGGGAATGTGTCGGCTTCCTCCCCTGGGGGCTAGAAGCCACTGAGGAGAAACTCCATTTTGTAGTTTTCAGAGGCAGCTCCAGCTCCTGGCCTGCAGAACCGTAGGGAGATCCAGCGATCAGTCTTGGGGGGTAATCGCTCTTGCTTTAACCTACCTGGATCTGGATTGTGATCTAGAGTGGATGTTGTAGGTGGGTTTACAGCTTGCCAGAAACAGAAGTTGCCCTCCCACACGTTCGGGACGAAAATTCCCCTATCTGTCGGCAAAGACATACTGTGGCAACAAGCCCAAAAGTCAAGTAATTAAATGGCAACATGCCAAGGCAAAGGAAACAGAAAAATGTAACCCTAGACTCCTATTTTGGGGGCATAGAGCGGGAAAAGTACTGTGAGGTCAGAAGTCCTGCTCCAAAAGCCCAAGGGGAAAACATGAGCGGGTTGCTGGCCATAGAGGACCTTAAGAAGGACTTTAAAAATCAAATAAGAGAAGTGGAGGAAAAATTGGAAAGAGAAATGAGAAGGATGCAGGAAAAGTATGAAATGAGGGTCAACAGCCTGACTGAGGAAAACAACACCTTAAAAAATAGACTAACTCAAATGGCAAAGGAGGCCCAAAAGGGCAATGAGGAGAAGAATGCCTTAAAAAGTCGAATTTGCCAGATGGAAAAAGAATCTCAAAAGTTCACTGAGGAGATTCATTCCTTCAGAGTTAGACTGGAGCAAATGGAAGCTAATGACTTTATGAGAAATCAAGATGCTGTTAAGCAGATCCAAACAAATGAAAGATTAGAAGGCAATGTGAAATATCTCATGGGAAAAACCACTGACCTGGAGAATAGATCCAGGAGAGACAATTTAAAAATTATTGGACTACCTGAAAGCCATGATCAAGGAAAGAACCTAGAAATCACCCTTCAAGAAATTCTCAAGGAAAACTGCCCTGATGTTTTAGATCCAGAGGGCAAAATAGAGGTTGAAAGAATCCACCGATCACCTCCTGAAAAAGATCCCAAAAAGAAAACTCCCAGGAATATTATAGCCAGGTTCCAGAATCCCCAGATCAAGGAGAAAATACTACAAGCAGCCAGGAAGAAACAATTTCAATATTGTGGAAACACAATCAGAATAGCCCAGGACCTGGCAGCTTCTACACTGAGGGATCAAAGGGCATGGAATATGATATTCCAGAGGGCAAAAGAACTGGGAATGAACCCAAGGGTCACCTACCCAGCAAAACTGAGTATTTTGTTTCAGGGGAAAATATGGTCATTCAGTGGAATAGAGGACTTTCAAGCATTCTTGAGGAAAAAACCAGAATTGAATAGAAAATTTGACATCCAGACACAAGAAGCAAGAGATGCCTGAGAAGGTAATCAGGAAAAGAAATCAAAAGGAACTTATCAAAGTTGAACTATTTACATTCCTATATGGAAAACAATAACTGTGACTGATGATATCTTTCTCACTATGAAAATAATGGAAGAAGGGTGTGTGGTCATATGAATACATATGTGAATGTGTGTGTATATGGTTACAGTTATATATGGATAGAGGGCATAGGTTGAATTTGTTGGGAAGGGAAGATACTCAAGGGATGAAATTATGAGGAGAGAGAGGAAAGTGGCAAGAGGAGATGGGGAGAGACAGGGTAGGGTAAACTATCTCATGTAGAAGAAGCAAGGGGAAGTGGTTGCAAAGGAGGGGGAGAATAGGAAGGAAAAAAGGCAAAACCACATTCTCATTGAATTTGGTTCAGGGAGAGAATGACATACATACTAAATGGGATATCTCAACCTGCAGCAGAATAGGGGGAAGGGGGATGAGAGGAGGGATGATGGATGGGAGGGCATCCTTGGGGGGAGGGGAGGTTGGAAGTACCCACTATAGAAGAGGGACAGGATCATGTAGGGAATGGACCAGGTGGGGGGTGGGATGAGTGGGAGGGAATTATAAGCAGCCTTGTACAATATATCTACTATGATAATGTTTTGCATAGCTAGACATGTACAACATATACTGAATTACTTATCTCCCCAGAGGGAATGGGTGACAAGGGAGGAAGGAAATGGATCTGAAATTCGAGGTCTTAAGATTAAATGTTTCAAATATATATAAATACTATTATTAATACTCTTTGCTTATAATTGGGAGATAAGATGTGCAGGCATTGGGACACAAAGATTCACCTTCCTCTAATGGAAAAGTCGAAGGGGGTATGGGAGAAGGTATGGGAGAGAGCAGATTGGAGGAAGCAATATCTTGCAGGACTGCTATTCTGGGAGGGTGGGTAGGGGAAAAACAGGGGGGGGGAAATGATTGTAACTCAAAATCTGGCGGAAATGAATGATGTAAAACAGAAGTTAATAAAGCATTTGTTTAAAAAAAATGAATAAACAGAGGTATGAACCAAGGTCATCCAGCAAGTTAGTGCTAGAGCTCCTACAAGAACTCAGATCTCCTCATCCCCAGGGCAGAGTTCTTTGTTTCTGGCAGAGAATAACCAAAAAATAAGGCTTTAAGTATTAGGTCACTGTATCAATGGTCTATTGAACTGTGTGAGGACCTGAGCTATAAACCAATCCCTCAAATGAACATCCATTTCTCTCTTTTTCAAAACCGCTAGAGAGAAAGCTTCCTAGAAACCTCTATAAAAATAGATGTTTTATAAATATGTTGTGGTATGAAAAAACTTCTGATTGTCCTGACCTAGTCTCTCTGTCCATTTTGCTATCTATTCCTTAGTCATGTCCCCTTCTTCTGCACAAAAACCCTTCCCTTCTATTCTTTCTCAGAAACTGCCTCTACCCCTAAAATGTAGAAACTTTTGTACTTAGAACATTCCACATGAGACACTTTGATTTTCCCAGGTGATGTGTATCTCCCTGCCTATGACCTCAGGGGTGAGAAATCACTTATCGTCTCCTGAGCAGGACTCCTCTCCTACCTATGAAACACCTGAGTAGTTCTGACCCTGAAATTGACACATACAAGAAGACCCAGGAGTTGCCCTGAAACATAGACCAAGTAATCCTAAACTACTTCAGACTCCTTCTTATGGCCAAGGCCTGAAGCTTGGTGTCTGAAGCTTCCTGGAGCTATCCCTGATTGTACCCCTTTCCTGTCCCTTACCAGACCTACTTTTAGAGATGACCCCAGAGTAAAGAGCATGAGTCATTAGACTTCCCTAGTGTCCTTCCCTTGTTGTCCCTACTTCCCCCTCCAATTAACCATGTCAAATAAAAAGGGTCTGATGATTTTAGCACAATCTGACTCACCTAATTCTATGAGACTTTTTTAGTCCTAGCAATAAATTCTAAGAGAATAAAAATTTCTATCTCCTTTAATTGTTCTTAAAGAAGTTCCCTAATGTTTTGTGTGACAGGCAGCTAGGTGGTATAGTAGATAGAGTACTAGGCCTGGAGTCAGAAAGTTCATCTTCCTGAGCTCAAATCTAGCCTCCAACACTTACTAGCTGTGTGACCCTGGGCAAGTCACTTAATCCTGTTTGCCTCAGTTTTTTCATCTGTAAAATCAGTTGGAGAAGGAAATGGCAAATCACTTCAATATCTTTACCAAGAAAACCCCAAATAGGGTCACAAAGAGACAGACATAACTGAAAACAACTGAACAACAATAAATGTTTCATGTAATTCTTCTTATTGCTTGAACCCTAATTTCATTCATGCTTTAAAAACTCCTTTCTCTGCCTTGATCCCTTCACCCTTCTCTCTTACTAGCCCTTCCCTTTTTTACACACGTACTCTCACCTCCCAACAATTGAACCTCTAAGTAAAAGCTTAAAGTTAAGCAAAGAGGCATCATAATATCCACTTCTCTATGTCTGTTGATGTTCTTATATTAGCATGATTAATTAACATTCCTAAGCAAAAAGCTAGAACTGAAAAAAACTCATAACAGGTAATGTCTGAAAAAAGTTTATTTCTTTCTTTTCTTCCTGTTTTTTTTTATTTTTATGGGGGAAAAAGTGAGTATGATAAAATGCCAAGGAAATCCCCAAACAAAATGGTCCTTGCCTTTGCTGTCAACTTGCAAATTGCCCCTTCCTGACATAAGACAGTAAATCTTTTTAGACAGTCATGTTGGGAAAATATACAACTGGAGATGGCTTCTAGCCTAATAGGAAAGCTTGCTGTGATCATTTCTGCACCAATTTCTATATCTTATGTGCTTAATTTGTAAGACTTGTTCTCTTTTTTTAGTAAAATTAATGGTGCTATTGGTTTTATTTTTTCTTGCCTTTAACTTCATCTTATAAAGAATTAAATCTCTCCACATGGCACTTTATTATGTAAGTATATTGAATTTGGAAATTATTTTGGAAATAAAAGACACAAGCTTGGAATGAGAACTATCAATATAGTAGGTGTCCTACAGACTTGATGGTTCCTAGGGTCCCTTCCAGCCCTAGAGCTAACATCCTATGAAGAGTAATGAGACAAATGGGATTCCAAGCACAAGGATTCACCTTTCAGTTAAACTGATCAGAAACTGACTTGTTCTCATACTGGAAATAGTTCTTATCTGGCTCTGATTTACTAATCTACATCCTTACAATCTCAATTCCTTTCATTATATCTCATTGCCCTTGTGCAGGCTCCAAATATTTTGAGTGACATTAATGTTTTAAAAGTGATTAGTGTGGGGTTTGGGTTTTCTTTTGGGGGGTTAGTTTTCTTCAGAAAGGATGAGGTAGAGGAAAGAAAAGTTACATTGCACAGCTGTACTCTGATTCAAGCTACCTAGCAACTGTCAAAATATAACCCAAACCACAAAGGTGCCTGAAACTGCATGTGAAAGCTTATTCTTGGGAGACCCAGTGCAAAACATAAAACTGTATAATCTACAGCTTGTCATTTCTGGACATAAATACAGTGAAGAGATTACTCTGAGAGCTAGGTTGAGAAAATATATATTTGTTCATCTGGGCTAACTCATATCTAGCAAAAGCCACAAAATAATAGGAACACTAAATTAGAACCAAAAGCACAAAACCTTGATTGAAGTCAGTGCTTTAAGAGACAATGAGCAGAAAACCAAATGTAATAGAGAAGAGGGAAAAATGAATAATTAGTATTCCTCAGAATATGAGCTTCAACATAGTAACATTTGAAGGGTGGAATAGATGGACTTACCTAGGAAAGCAACTTGAACAGAAAGTTCTACCTTCATAAACTATGCATCCATAGTCAGTTAGCATTCAGATCAATACAGCCTGCTCCTCAAATTCTATCACTGTCTTTTCTGAAATTAAAAGTCCCAGTTAAAGAGCAGCCACTTGTGTTTCAAATGCAGTACACCTTCAATTATATCTTCCTAGAAAGAAAATGGAAGCCATTCTGGTTATAAATGTCCTATCTCCTTTAGTGACTTGAATGTTTTGCAGCTTTTAACAATGAGATCAGCCTAGTGGGTTAGAGGTGGGAATGGATTTATGCTAGGAATGCTCTGAATGTCTATAGAGAGCCACAGGTTCTTATAATTCATAATAAAATCCTCCCATAAATGCTTTCTGGTAATTTTTAATAAATAAGGCCTGAACTTTTCTCATTGGGAATACCAAGAAAGTAAACTAAAATTCTATTTTGAGAATTCAAAGTACATACCATTCCTGCAAAACCAAAGAACACACACTTGCTTTACAGCCCAGCCCTCTGTTTCATAGTTTTAAAATGTGAATGAGGGGCCATAAGTTTCAAGCCAACATTGTGCCTCTTCCCATTCTTTCCCTAAAGCCTATTTTTTATTATCAAGGTATTGACCTTATAAAAGTTCTTTATAAAGTTTTAACAGCAGTGTCAAAATCAAATGGAAATGGGGAGGGGGCATTTACATTATCTAAATTCTATTGTAATTTTATTTGGTTTGTTTAATATTTCTCAATTACATTTTAATCTGGTTCAGGCAGGGCCTTTGACACCTCTGCTCTACAATAAGCACTGCTCATCCTGCTTCCAATGGGAAACCAACACTTTCATCCTCACTTCCATAAAATCTGATGAGGAAATACTTCCTATTATAAATTCCAGGGTACTTAATCCATTCCCAAAGTTTCCCAATGGTTTATCAATTCCAAATGCTGCTCTTTCATCCTAGTTATCCTTTAATGTCTCTGCTATTTAACAATGTCAGCCACTCCCTCCTTTTCCATGTGCTTTTTAACCTCAGTTTCCAAAGCAAAGCCTCTTGACAATTTGCCTTTGATTCTCCAAACTCATTTCCCTTCTATTAACAATGGCAGTCCCTTTGGGCTTCATCTTGGGTCCCCAAATCTATCTATATACCATCACTCTGATACCAGTTGCTTCTTATATATCTCACAATCCCTTCATCTAATTCTGCAGAATTTATTTTTCTTCCATTATCTATTCCTGAAATTCCTCTTACTTGATACATAACCAAATGTCTTGCCAAAACAAAAGCATAGCATAACCAAAACTAAATTTCTCATTTTTCTCCAAATTCAATTTGTTTGCCAATTTCCCTTGTATTAGTTGAAGGCACTACTGTCTTTCCCAATACCTAAGAATGGGGGCAGCTAGGTGGCACAGTGAATAGAGCACCAGCCCTGGAGTCAGGAGGATCTGAGTTCAAATTTGACCTCAGATACTTAACACAAAAAAACTAGCTGTGTGACCTTAGGCAAGTCACTTAACTCCAATTGCCCTCCCAAAAAAAAAAGGCAAAAAATGCCTAAGAATGGAACCTCAGGATTATTATGGAATCTTATCTTTCTAATAATATTTTAATAATTAATAATAACTAGAACTTATATAGCACTATGTGTCGAGCACTGTGCTAAATACTTTAAAAATATTATCTCATTTGCTCCTTATGACAACCTGTGAGGCAGGTACTATTATTATACAAATTTTTAAATTTGAGGAAATTGAAGCAAAAAGGGATCAAGTAATTTATCCAAAGTCAAATACCTAGTGAATATCTGAGGGAACATTTGAACTCAGGTCCGCCTGACTATAGGCACAGTATTCTATTCACAATACCACCTAGCTGCCTGTAGCTAAGCTTGCAAACTTTTTGGTCTTAGGACCCTTTAATACTCTTAAAAGCTGAGGACCCCAAAGAACCCTTATTTGTGAAATATCTATTTATATTTACTATATGAGAGATTAAAATTGATCATTTAAAAATATGTATTAATTCATTTTAAAATAAACCCATTATATGTTAACATAACATTTTATGAAAAATAACCATATCTTTCAAAACAAAAAGTATTGACGAGATTGGCATTGTTTGGGGGTTTTTGTCTTTTGGGGGGAGGGGAGAGGCAGGGCAATTGGGGTTAAGTGACTTGCCCAAGGTCACACAGCTAGTAAGTGTTGTGTCCAAGGCCACATTTGAACTCAAGTCCTCCTGACTCCAAGGCCAGTGCTCTATTCACTTCACCACCTAGCTGTCCCTGTTTTGTATATTTTTTAAAATCTCTTTAATATCTGACTTCATGAAAGACAGCTAGATTCTCATACCAGCTTCTGCATTTAATCTGTTTTGCAGTATGTTGTTTTGGTTGAAATATATGAAGAAAATCCAGCCTCACACAGATACATAATTGGATTTAATTTAATTTTAATTGGAAAAGGGAGTGTTTCAGTAGGAAAATAATATAGTTAGTAGGAGTAAAAGTAGTAGTAGTTGTTGTTGTGGTTGTCATAGTTGTAGTAGTAGTAATAATAACAAAGCTGTTATTCCCTGGTCCCCTGAAAGATTCTTGGAAACCTCCAGTAAGTATTACAAGGACCATACTTTAACAACTGCTACTTTACAGCTATTTCCTTCATATTCTCTCTCATGTTCCTCTTCTTCTTCAAGTATACTACAACATCCTTGTTACCTGGACTATTATTACTATAAAAAGAACTTACTCAACTGTCTCACCCACCTTATGCCATATATGCCTCTCTTCAAATATTCTAAAATACCCAAAAAGTCTGGTAAGCTACAACCATGTCCAGTTGTTTCCTCCATTAGACTGTAAGTTTCTTGAGGGTAAAAACTGCTTTTGTGTTTGTCTTTCTATTCCTGTCACAGTGCTTGGTACATAATAATCAATTTACGCTTTTATTCATTATACTTTCTTCACCTTTCACTTCAGTTCACTTTTTTGCCACCTCCATATCTACATGGGCTTCCTCATTCATGGTCTTCATCACCTTATTTCTGAATAGTTTAAGATAATATTCTACTTAAAGGAAGTGTTAGAGGTTTCCTCTACCTCTTCTCATTACTCTTATCCAACAATATGCATCTAAAACATCTAATACATATATTTTAGACTCTAATGCCATATTTAAACATTTTTATGCTTCAATCAATAAACATTTATTAAGTGCCTACTATGTGCCAGGAAAACACAGGGGATACAAAAGAGGCAAAAGACAGTCTTTGAGGAGCTTACAATCTAATGAGGGAGACAACTTGAAATATATACAAAGTATATATATACAAAGTAAACTATATGCAGGATAAATAGGAAAAGGTTTAACGGAGAGAGGCATTGGAAATAAGGATTAAAGAAGGCTTCTATCAAAGGTGTGATTTTAGTTGGGAATTAAAGGAAGCCAGGGAGGTCGGTAATCAGACTGGAGGAAGGAGAGTGTCCCAGTCATGAGGGACTGCCAGAGAGAATGCCTAAAACTGAGAGATTGAGTGTCTTATTTGTGGAACAGATGGGAGACCAGTGTCACTGTATCTAAGAGTAAGTGTTGGGGAGTAAGGTGTAAAAAGACTGGAAAGGTAGGAAAGGGTTAGGTTATAAAGGGTTTTAAAGGACAAACAGAACATTTTGTATTCCTGTAGGCAATAGGAAGCCATTGGAGTTTACTGAATAGGGAGATGACATGCTTTGGGGTTTGCCTACACTAAATTATGACACAGAGTCAAGTTGCTGATAGAAGAGACTTCAGAAGTGATCTAATCCAACTCCCTCATTTTATAGAAGAGGAACCTCTATAACTTGGACGCAGTAAAGTTAGTAACTTGACCAAGGTTACAAGAGTAGTAAGGCTCAGGAGTAGAATTTAAACCCAAGTGCTCTGACTCTGGGGTCTTTCTGGTACCTATGACTTCTTGATGCTATTTTATTTCTATTCCTTAATTTGGATAACCAATGAACACTCAATACATTTTTAAATGATGTGGTGTTTGGGATCAAATATTGAACTGGAAATCAGAAGATTCCTTATTTCCTGATTCCCAGGATTCTAATCCCAGTTTTTACATTTTCTGGTTTGTTTAACCTAGAGTAAATGACAGAGCTCTCAGCTTCCTTATCTTTAAAATAAGAGATTTACACTTGATAATTTCCAAAGTAATCTGTAATTGTCTATGAAGCTATGATTCTAATCCTGAAATCCATATACTTGGATAAGTGCTTATACACTTAAGTATCCTTTTTGAGGAAGTCATTACTTCTCTCCAAACTCTGATCGTCACTTCAGACCATCCCCCCAACTAGAGTACCTCTGGTCCATCCCCTTTTCATCTTCCCTTTATGTATTGTCTTCCTTCATTAAAACGTAAATTCCTGGAAGCCAGGGACTATCTTTCTTCTGCTTTTACTTGTATTCCCAATGCTTAGTAAAGTGATTGGCAGATAGTAAGCACTTAATAAATGCTTCTTGATTTGATTTGACTCGAAAATGCAAGGACCAAAATGCTCACACACTCAGCACCTACCATTAGAGGCATAAAATGCAAGTCATACATCTCAGAGGTTTTTAAATGACAAGTTTGACCTCCAAGGTCCTTGTACTAAGTAAATTCCCAGTCCTCTCCTTTCTCCTATGTGAAGCAGAGTTTATAATGTCTAAATGACTTCCTGAGAAATCAGGGTGGACTACTGTTAATGCCAAAAGCTGTTTTATTCATTTGAAGGAATGCTACATAATCATGGGAATAGGAACTAGAAGAATTTTTCTTTTAAAGCTACAACAAACCAGTAGTTTCCAGGCTATAACTACTGTAAAAGGTTTTTCCAACAAATTTCAGTATTAAATCAATAACCAAAATGATTACATTTAATCCTAGTATTTTATAATTTATGTTACAAATACACAGTTATGATTCCCATGAAACAGATAACAAATGGAAAGGATGAGTATAGAGCAAACCACAGGATAAAAGCATATAAAACTTTTAGAAGCAGTAAGGTGTAATGTGAAATGCATGAGGTGGAGCACTGATCAGCTGTGCAACCTTAAACAAATCAGTTCTTTTACTTGCCTATAAAATGCAGATAATCAAACTTTTGCTCTCCACCTCATGATAATCTATAATCATAAAAAAAAATACTACAGCCACCAGAGGTATCTTTAAGAAGAATAATCTTTGTTTTTGTCAGGAAAGAGAGAAGTTTAACATAAAAAAAAAGAGTTAGCTATTGGGTCAAGTGGGAAGATCTAACTAACTAGTATTCACTCCATCAGGATCCAACTAGGCTAGGGGTAGGGAAACTGTGGCCTCAAGGTCACCTCTAGGTCCTCAAGTGAAGCCCTGTGACTGAATCCAAACTTGTTCCTATATTAAAAACAAACATAAGTTTTTCCTTTGGTCATTTAATGTCCTTCACAACTTGACCCCTCCCTCCTTTTTCAGTTTTCTTATATTTTACTCTCCTCCACAAATACCATAATCTAGGCACAATAGCCCACTTGCTGTTCCTCACCTAAGACATTCCATTTCCTGACTTGGTGCATTTGTCCTGGCTGTGCCCCATGCCAGAAATGTTCTTCCTCCTCATCTCAGTCTCCTGGCTTCTATGGCTTCCTTCAAGACTCAGTTCAAATATAACTTTCTGCAAAATGTTTTTTCCCATAATCCTCCCTGCCCTTAAATCCCCACCTCTATGCTAATATCTTCCCTCTGAGCTTGCCTTATTTTTTTCACTGAAATTATATTGCCTTATATTTTTCACTGTATGTGTGTAGTTATTTGCAGATTGTCCTCCATTAGAATGTGAATTCCCTAAGATCAGGGATGATAATTTTTACCTTTCTATCTCCAGAACTTAGTACAGTGCCTGTCATATAATAAGCACTAAATAAATGCTTGTTGTCTGACTAGACTTATTGCTTTCTGATAATAATAAAAATAATAATAGCTCACATTTTCTCATTGTTTTAACTTTTACAAAGTACTTTAATAAATGTATCATTTGATCCTAGTATAACCTTATAAATTATCTCCATTTTAATGCTGAAGAAATTAAAGCTCAGGGAAATGAAGCAATTTAACCAGTCACAAACCTAGTAAGTGTAAAAAAGGCAGAATTTATCCTCCAGAGGGGCGAGTAGGTGGCGCAGTGAGTAAGAGCTTCAGCCCCGGAGTTGGGATGACCCGGGATCAGTCCCGGCCTCAGAAAATGAGCACCCACACATAAATAACGCCTGACCGTGTAACCTTGAGCAAGTTACTTAACCCCAATTGCTTTAAAAAAAATGAACCCAGCCTCACCTGCCTCTAAGTCTAGTACTCTTTCCACTATACCACATTACCTTATGCAGACATATGATTATATCACTCATCTTTTTAAAATTTTTAAATAGCCCACCAAACCAAATTCAAACTCCCTGGCTCATACATTTCCAGCTCATTTTCTACTACACCCAACCAAATTATTACACTTAACCAAAATGCAATATGTCTCATTACCTGTACATATTCCCTAATATTCCCAACATCATTTTATTGTAGACATTTTTTATTCTCTAGAAAATGACACTAGGTTGCTGTGATATAACTTACATCACCTTGTAGAAGGAGCATAAGTGAACTTAAGAGTCCTGGGTTCTAGTAATAATAGCTAACATTTACGTGGCACTTACACTGTGCCAGGCTTTACAATTATTATCTCATTTGATCCTCACAGCAACCCTCAGAAGTAGGTGCTAGTGCAGGCATACTTCAAAGACATTGCAATTTTAGTTGCAAATATTGCAATAAAGCAAGTCACGTGATTTTTTTGTTTCCAAGTGCATATGAAAGTTATGCTTATACTATGTCGTAGTCTATTAAGTGTACAAGAGTATTATGTAAAAAAAATAATGTATATATGTTAATTTAAAAATTGTTTTATTGCTAAAAAATGCTAACCATCACTGAGCCTTCAGCGAGTCACAATTTTTTCCCAATGGAGGGTCTTGCCTCAATACTGATGGCTACTAAATGATTAAGGCAGTGGTTGCTAAAGGTTGGGGTGGATGTAGCAATTTAAAATATGAAAACAATGAAATTTGCCACATTGACTCTTCCTTTCACTTGAACACTTGAATGCCACTATAGGGTTATTAATTAGCCTAATTTCAATATTCAAAATTATCAAGGAAAACTGCCCTGATATTATAGAACCATAGGGGAAAATAGAAATTGAAAGAATCCACTGATCATCTCCTGAAAGATATCCCAAAAGGATTGAAAAATTCGAGGAATATAGTAGCCAAATTCCAGAGTTCCCAGGTCAAGGAGAAAATATTGCAAGCAGTCAGAAAGAAATAATTCAAGTATTGTGGAAATACAATCAGGATAACAAAAGATTTAGCAGCTTCTACCTTAAGAGATCAAAGAGCTTGGAATATGATACTCCAGAGGTCAAAGGAGATAGAATTAAAACCACAAATCACCTACCCAGCAAAACTGAGTACAGGGAATGGACATTCAATGAAATAAAGGACTTTTTAAGCATACAGGTAATGGGGTACAGAAATCTATCTTGCCCTACAGGAAGATAGAAGGGAAAGTGATAACAGAAGGGAGCCAGAGTGACAGAAGGGAGGGTAGATTAGGGGAAGGTGTAATCAGAATACATGCCTTCTTGGGGTGGAGGGAGAGGAGAGATGAGGAAAAAAATTGGAACTCAAAATCTTGTGTGAGTGAATGTTGAAAATTAAAAAAAAATTAATTAAAAAAATTTCTACTCTTGAAAAGCATAATAATGAAAAACTTTGAAATATTGCAAGAATTACCAAAATGTGACACAGAGCCACTATGTGAGCATACACCCTTGGAAAAATGCCACCAAACACAGGGTTGCCACAAACCTTCAATTTGTAAAAAACAAAAACCAAAACCAAAACCAAAAAAAAAAAAAAAACCCACAATATCTGCAAAGCACAATACAGTAAGGCACAACAAAATGAAGTATGCCTGTACTATGTTACTGGCCAGTTATGTGATAACCAAATAAAACAATTATGTGAAATGCTTTGTAAACTGTCAATTATTATAGTCATAATCTTGGCCAATACACAATTTTACTATGCCTCTGTTTTCATGAGTAGAAGAGGTACAACAAAATTAAATCTCTCTAGCATTCACTGGACCTATGCTTGTTTAGCATTGTTTCTTCCTTTCCCTCCCTGAAGGACAGAGAGAAAAGTTCGGGCCAGAGTAGATTAGATACAGGTTGGGAAGATAGTGACAAAAGCTAAATGTCTGCAATACTAGAAAGATGGCAGTAGTGTTATAGTATGAACTTTAAGTAAGTTGTTCTATATATCTGCCAAACTTCAATTTCTAAACTACCCAGGTCACTAGTAATAATAGATCACATTTATGTAATTTTACCATCATAAATTGCTTTTACATACATTTATCTAATCCAGCAATTCACATAGCAGGTTATCACAGCAAATCTGTGATATAATACTACTTTTATCATACTCATTTTACAGAGTAGAAAATGAAACTCAGAATAACCACCTCAACCCTTAAACATCCTAGCTTCTTCCAAATGCTGTCCATATCACTGTGCTAATATACTAATTAAACAATGAGGACTGAATAGAGCATCTGAAAAAATATTTAGAAATTATGGTGAAATAAAGTAGACCTTCCTGCCCTCAAGGAATTAACTGCTAATCTCACAGAAAGGCAACAAGATTAGGAAATTAGGAAATTCAGCTGACATAAAATCCTAGAATTTCAAAGTTCCATTGCATCATGTAGGCCAACAACCTCACTTTAAAACTGAGGAAACAAGCCCAGAGAAATGAAATGATTTTCCCAATTTCAAGCAAGTTAATGAAACAGTCATCATTAGACTCTACAGCTCCTAATATATAGTCTCGTTTTCCTCCCTCCCACCATATCACCTTGCCTCCAGCAAAATAGAAAAAAGTTTAGACACACTACTTGACCAAATGTTTTCCTAAAATTCTAAAGTGCACATGACCACACCCTTTAATGATCTACATATTTCCACTGGGTTTAAAGAGATGGTGGTGATGGTGGGGTTGTGAAGACAGGAATCTGACATTCACAGTTTACCCATAGATATCAAATAAGTATCTAAGATATTCTATTTTGTTGAAGAGCAGTAGTCAAGAAGCTATATGCCCATAATTCCATCTCAGGGTCCTTCTATTTCTTGGATTCTGTTCAAATCAACATTTACTGAGTGTCAACTCTTTTTAACAGCATTATCTCCAGTATTCACTGAAAGTGTGTTGATATTGATATTACTAATTCATATTTCTGTAGCACTTTAAAATTTGTAAAATAATTTCCTCACAACAACCCTATGATATAGGTAATGCAAATGTCATCACCATCACTTTGCAGAGAAAGAAACCGAGGTTCAGAAAGATTAAATGTCTTCCCTATGCTTCATATAGTTCCTGACTTCAGATATGTCTCACTTTTTCATGACAGCCCATCTCTATAGTTTGAGAAAAACTGCTTTTCCTGTATAAAACCAAGACAAAAAATAGCCTTATTATGCCACTTGTCAGTCATTCAATAAGCATTTATTAAGTTCTGTGTGCCAGGCACTGTGCAAATTGCTTGGAATACAAAGAAAGAAAGAATATATATAAGACCTGCCCTCAAGGAGTTTACACTCTAATGGGGGAAAATAACACATAAAATGATATGGAAAAGAAGAGGCCAGGGAGAGAAGGGAAGAGTGGGGCATGAAACAAGTCTAGAGGAGTCCAACCTAGTGTGAAATGAAGACATGACTGGCCTGGGTCACCTTCCTTAAACGGGAGGAGTCCTTCACCCTCCAATCAGAGGTAGGTGCCCCAGGGGCATTATTAGGCTCTCTTTTAAGATCATAAACCTAAAGAAGTTAGGTTACTTGTCTAAGGACACACAGATAAAGTATGGAATATGAAGACCTGTCCAGAATGAGTGTTCTTCCTCTTTTCTACTCTCTACCCTCTGAATGAAACACACTTACACAAAGCCATGAAAACAATAGTGACAATAGCAAAAATAAATGAATAGGAAGGTAATATATTTATATATATGTAGATAGATATATATAAAACATTTCCTTTCTTCGTTTCACATTATCTTCATTAGTCCCACTTATATTAGAAGTTAGCAACTCCAGCTCCTGTTTCATCCCATCTCCCCCCTAGCCCTACCTTAAAGGAAGGCTTGGGAGAGTTTACTAAATTTGTTTCCAAAGATGCTACTGACAGCGGGACCTGGCCATCAGGCCTTGTTAGAAATAAAAAGGGAGCAGCTTGAGCTGTATCGGCATCACTTACTCACCCACCTCCACTACTCCCACAGTCCACAGAACAAAATAGCTATAGAGAGAGTTGGCTTCAGTTGGCAGGGGAAAAGGGAAGTTAAGGAACTTAAGTAAAAGCTCAAATCTCACATCATATTTGGCTCACCTATGATTTCTATTTGGCTCACAAACCTCCTGATCTAGCTATATGTAGGGGATTATCTCTGCAGAGAAGAGTCATAAACACTGTCTGCCTTTCAATCAGCCAGTGAAGCTTTTCCAAGGTCTTCCCAAGTCTTCATTCCCATGCTGGTCAAACACGTTTTGAGGAAAGTGAGTACAGACGAGATGCAGGGAGGAAAAAAAGTGAACCAGACATCTTTTAACAAACTTTCCAAAAGCTCCAGCCTCAGTTTCAGAAATGGTGCCAACTCTTGGGAGGAAAAAAATAAGGAAAATCCCCTTTACCCTCCCCCAACCCCAAACTAGTTAATTTGCCCTACTTAAGATACATTCTTTCTTCAGAAGCCTAGAGTCTTCTGTATTCCAAGCTGACTTTGCATTTTCTATTATAAGACTTTGTAGACAAGGAGGGCACTCTTCCATTACCACTTTTTAAACAGTTATAATTGAAAAAGGAAATCAGTTCAGCCTGAGTTGTTTACATTTTATTTTCCTAGGATTCCTTTCAAAGGTCATTTCTAACTATGTTCTGCAAAGGTTAAAATCACAAATGTGATGAAAATGCAGCCAGGGACACAATGCATGGTGTTGTTTTGTTGGTTTTTTTTTTTTTAAAGAAAGGATGGCTAATTTTTAAAGGAGCATAACTGGCTTAAAGGAATCTCTTATTTTAAACCTACTTTATAAACTAAAATTTTCCTCCATCATGCAGTAACTCACATATTGCCAGGTTCTTAATTAGAGCTCTTATTGAGATTAAAAGTTCATTTGGTAAGGATAGAAAGACTTATCTTCCTGAGTTCAAACTGGCCTCAGACACATACTAGCTATGTGGCCCTGGGCAAGTCACTTAACCCTGTTTGTCTCCATTTCCTCATCTGTAAAATAAGCTGGAGAGGAAATGGGAAAGCACTCCAGTATCGTTGCCAAAAAACACCCCAAATGGGTTCATAAAGAGTCAGGCACAACTGAAACGACTCAACACCAACAGAGCCTAACCTGTTCCAATAAGCTATTTCTTATGCATTGTGAAATCATCTGGTTCACTGCTCACACTCATGCTAAATAATGGTTCATATAGTGATTAAATTTTTTTTCATTTGTTTGGGTGAGAGGGAGTCAAAGCTACCTACCCTTCTTGAAAACTGATTTAAGAAAAAGTTTATATCAAATTCTCCAACTTCAAACTCTGAGAGCAGCATTATTAGCTAAGAAAGTAGCATAAAAATACGTGAAAAGAAGGAAGTAAATGTATTTCATAGGGAGCTAGGGGGCACAGTTGACAGAACACTGAACCTGCAGTCAGAAAGATATAAGTTCAAACACTACCTCAGGTCCTTACTAGCTACATGATCCTGGGCAAGTCATTTAACCTCTGTCTGCCTCAGTTTCCTCAACTATAAAATGGAGATAATAATAGCACCCACTTCTCTTGAGGATTAAATGAGATAATATTTATAATGTACCTGGCATATAGTAGGAGCTTAATAAATGCTTGCTCCCTTCCCTTTTCCAGCCATGGAAAGTTCTTCCTCTTAAGTACAAATTCCTTATGTTCTCAACTAACTACTGCTTATGTAACAAGTAACTATGATTTACTAATCATTACTGTTCCATTGGTCTACTATATTTCCAAGAAGGCTTCTAGGTGACCAGGTGTCTAGAGTGTTGGACCTGGAGTCAGAAATACTCATCTTCATGAATTTGGATCTTGCCTCAGACACTTACTAATTGTGTTACCCTGGACAAATCACTTAACTCTGCCTCAATTTCCTCATCTGTAAAATGAGCTAGAGAAGGAAATGGCAAACCACTCCATTATCTTTGCCAAGAAAACTCCAGATGGGGTCAAGAAGAGTCGGACATTGAAATAACAAAAAAAAAAAATGTGTTATTGAAATAAAAATAAAATGCTTTTAAGACATATCGTGATTTCTATGGAAATTTTTACTAGTCACTGATTTATATACATACATCAGTGTGTGATCAGTCAATTAATACCAAGTCAGCATCTGACCACATTTAGTACATGTATAGTATCCAGCTTCATGGCTTGTATTAAGTGACATCAGTATAAGAGAGCACACCAGAACAATAGCTAGAAACAGCAGTTATGCCATTAGCATCAACAGGTTAAGGTTCCCAGCATGGTGGTATGTTCTCGTCTACCCCTAAGTGAAAGCAATTACTCCATCCCTGTGCCTAACAAGAACACTACAAAGCAAAAGTAGCCTTATTTCATAATTACTTTCTCCTTCAAAATTATTTTTAGCTCACATTATTTATGCTTTCTTTTGAATAGTTTCATTAATTTCAGTTACTGAAAGTATTAAGGTGCAAAGAGTTAATGTCAGGGAATTGGGCCTAGAAATCATCACATTAGATGCATTTTTTAAGAATTTTAAAATATGGAATATGTTCTGTGTGTTCTAATGTCTCATACAAGGAAATTATTCATTTTCTGAAAGTATCTCCACTCAAAATTTCACCTATATCCTTCCCTCCAAGGGCTAAAATGATTACATTTTCTAGTTATTCTTGCTAGATAAATTATACTGTCAGCAAATTCACATGTGTTTTTATAAATCCCTATACAAATATTGATCTGAGAATATCCTTGAGACTTCAACAAATTAGTTATACTGGAATCAGATCATTGTCAGAGATAAAACAATTGCCATTTCAGAGATGTCAAACTTGCCTTCCTATCTGAAACCAGATTAAAATATAATTAGGAAATGTTTAACAAAATAAATAAAAATATAATACAACATAGATAATATTAATTTGAGGTTTCCTAAGTCAATATGATGCCTTCAGGGAACCTTTCCTATTGGATTTTTATACCACTGCTCCAGTTCATTTTCCAAATTCTGTTTTTGGAAGAATCCCGAGGCTAGAAGAAGACAGGACAACATAGAACAAAACTTACATGTGACAGTGAGTGGCTGGAGCATGACAACTTTGTGACAATCTCTCTCTGTTCCCATACCCTCCACTACATCCACATTGGTCTACCCACTGTCTCCATACCTTCACCTATAACTTCTCTCTCCTCTTTAAAGCCTTTCCTTAACAATGCAGAACATGTCAATAGCTGAACCCCCTAAGTACTAATTATCTGCATTACCAATTTATCAATCAATGTGCCAATAGTATTTATTAAGGACCTACTATGTAGTGGCACTCTAATAGGTACTGAGGATGTAACCACAAGGAATAAAACAATCTCAACTTACAATGAACTTTACATTCTAATGGGAGAGCCAACAAGTATATGTGAAAAATACATATACATATAAATAGATATGTAAATATAAAGTTAAATATAGTAAATACAAACATATAAAGTAGTTCAATAGAGAAAGAAAGCATTAGTACTTAAGAGTAGGAAAAGGATCATGAAAGGTTTCTTGCAGGAGATGGTACCTGAAATGCCTTTTAAAGGAGAAGGACTCTATGAGAGTGAAGTAAGGAAAGAATGCATTCCAGGCATGGAATGAGCCAGTGTGAAGGCACAGAGATGGGAGATTTCGTATCACGTTTGAGAAATAGGGAGGCCAATCTGACTAGATGGCAAAATGTGGGAGGGGGTATAATATGCAATGAAGCTTCAAAGATTGATTGGGCCAGGATGCAAAGGGAGTTAAAAGCTAAAAGAGGAGTTTCTGTCTTATTCTAGAAGCAATAGGCAGCCACTGTAGTTGTTTTGTTTATTTTTTCACTTTCCACATATGCCACTTTGTCTCTCCAACTGGACTGTTGATCTATTTGAAGGCAGGTAGGAATTCTTTATATTCCTCACAATACCTCCATGAGGGTCTTGTACCATTATAGTCACTCTATCAATGTTTGTTAATTGGCTTATGGATCTTGCACTATTTGTTTATTTTATTGGTATATAATTTTTTGATCTTTTAGAACCATAAGTGTGAAAATATATTTTATCAGAACTAACAAAAATCAAAAAATTTGAGTATGCAATTATTATTTTTTTTATTTCCTCTATCCATCATCAGATAGGAACTCAATGAATGAATCAAATAGGAACAATCAATGAAACTGACCAAAGGAAATAACATGTATTAGCCAAGATAGGATAATAAGGCCACTAATAACTGAAAGTGCACTGAAATAAACGACTTAAAAAATAAAAGGCAGGGGCGGCTAGGTGGCGCAGTGAATAGAGCGTCGGCCCTGGAGTCAGAAGGACCTGAGTTCAGATTCGGCCTCAGACACTTAACGTACACACACACAAAAAAAAAAAACAAAACCTAGCCGTATGACCTTGGGCAAGTTACTTAACCCCAATTGCCCTCCAAAAAGCAAAAAATAATAATAATAATAAAAAATAAAAAGCATAACTATGAATCATGTCTGTTAAATTTCTAGAAAGTTTATTATACCTGATTAAAAATAAAAGTTGTTACCAAAATACAGGGGAAATTTAATTAACACACATTTTTTTCTTTTTTCTTTTTTTGAGGGGGGAAGGCAAGGCAATTGGGATTAAGTGACTTGCTCAAGGTCACACAGCTAGTAACTGTGTCAAGTATCTGAGGCCGGATTTGAACTCAGGTCCTGACTTCACTGCACCAGCTAGCTGCCCCAGTACACATTTTCAAAACAGTAGTTAATAAAATTCAGCCACTTCTGTAGAGGGCGGGGGAAAAGGTCCCATTAAATTGTAAAGTATCTAGGGAAATAAATAGATTCACTATTTACATTGTATAAATGTCAAGGTATTCTTTTCTCTTTCCTATAAAACCAACGTCTTTGAAAGGAATTTGTCAAAAGACAAGGTTAATAGTCAAAGAATACTAGGTATTTATTTACCTATTCCGAGAATATTAGGTATATATCGATAATAACACTTGTCATTCATTTCCGGTCTATCACCTTAGAAGCCCTTTAGAAAACTGAGTTTGGGGTAGCTAGGTGGCACAGTGAATAGAGCACCAGCCTTGGAGTCAGGAGGACCTGAGCTCAAATCCAGCCTCAGACACTTGACACTTAACTAGTTGTATGACCTTGGAAAAGTCACTTAACCCCAATTGCCTTGCTTTCCCCCCCTCCAAAAAAAAAAAATGGAGTTCAGAAGGTTGATTAAAGACTGTGTTTATTTTCTCTTGAGTTTTCATTTTTATTTTTTTAAAAAGATGCAATTTAATTTTTAAAAAAAAGATGGAATTTAATTTATGTAACTAGCAGTTATGGGAAACTTAGGACTATTTTAAAATTGCTGAATAGCATTTCATTATAAATTATTATTAGAGGCAACAATGTATAATGAAAAGAAAGCTGGTCTTGAATCGAGGAAGGCCTGAGCTCAAATTCAGTCCCTGAAACATACTGGATTTGTCACCCTGGAAAAATCACTTAAACACTGAATTCTCAATTCTCTAAAACTATAAGTTACAGAGAAGGTGCCAACTTGAATTAGCTAGGAGTCTCCTTATCTAAGAGGTCTCTATACTAATGAAATCACAGTTCTACCTATGTTGTTCTACCATGTTATTCTCCTGTTCAATAAGCTCCAATAACTCCCTATTACCTCTAAAATCAAATAAAAACTTTTCTATCTGATTAAAGGCTCTCTATATTTCTTTGGTGGCCAAGAACTGGAAAATCAGGGGGTATCCATTAATTGTGGAATGGCTGAAATGATTATGGTATATGAATGTGTATGCATGTGCATGTGTATATATGTATACATATATATGCAGAGAGAGATCTATCTAGATGTATATCTCATATGCATCCAATTATTTATATGTGGTCTTCCCCATTAGAATGTAAGCTCCATGAAAGCAGGGACTCTTTTTTTCCTTTCATTGTTTTAACATGGCTTAGTACTGTGCCTGTCACATAGAAAGTGCTTAATATTTTTTAAATGGCTAATATAGAAATATTTTACATGATTGTACATGTATAACCTATATCTGATTGCTTACTGTCTCAGGGGAGGATAGAGAGGGATAGAATCTGGAACTCAAAACTTTTTTTACTGTTGAAAAAATTGTTTTAACATGTAATTGGGGGAACATAAAACATAATTTTAAAAGAGAAAAGAAAAAATTAAGAACAAAATAATAATAATAATAATAAATGTAAATAGTCACTAAGCAAAATAAATAAATGTTTGTTGACTGATTTATTATCCAGTTCCCTATAAATCAATAGAAATACAAGTCTGGGATTAAGTTAGTAATTTAGTAACATAGTGATTTATTTTTACACTTTTTCTTAAGGACTGAGCATATGCTTTTTGGCTCTTTCCTTTAGAAATATTCTTTGATTCCTTGTGGCTCTTTCCACCTCCCCTGGTAACTGAAACCTGACTTTCTCCTGAATATACCACAGGCCTTACTACCCCCTCCAGAACTGACTGATCCTTCTCTTATTCCTCACCCCACCAACTCAATGAGCCAGAAGGACAGATTATCGTACTCCTTGTTTCATGCCACTTCCTGATTCTTACTCTGCAATGAATTAATACTCTTCTTTGTTCAGGCCACCCACCTTCTTTCCAACTTCTACCTCCATCCAGAACTGAAGATCCCCTCCTGGAACCCTGGACTCTGATTAGTGAGCATTTATTTCATTTTTCTATCCTAGCCATTCCCATACCATGCTCCTAAATAATACCCACTCCCCTCCCTTTCCAACTCTGACTCTATAGTAGTAATCAAATCAACCCTACCACTCCTGACAAAAACAATCACCACTCTTTCTGACTCCTCCCTGGCCACCACGCCCCTGGATGTGTTATTTTCTTCTATTAGAATATAAGATCCTTGAGGACAAGTAATATCTTGCTTGCTAGTATTTGTATCCCCGGTGCTTAGCAGGGCATCTGGTACAGAATCAGTGTGTAATAAAGGCTTTTTCATTCATTTACTGAAACTCAGAGGAGAAACTAGGTCCGGATATACAGAACTGTGAGTCATCTTAATACTTCTCTGTTCTCCCAGTTCATCATAGAATGTTAGAACTGGTAGGATCTTAGATACAACCTAATCCAACTCCATTGTACAGATGATAACACTAAGGCCCAGAGAAGTGAAATCTGAGGTCACCTAGGCAATAACTGCCAGAGACAATACTCAAACCCAGGTGTTAATTCCAAGTCCAGTGTTATTTACACTAATACCATACTTTCCCCCTTTGTTTTGTTTTCATTTCCTCCTTTAGCAGTCTTGGCTATCCCTCCATGCCTGATCTTCCACCATCACCACCACCTCCTAACTACCCTGGCTTCCTTTAGGATTCAACTCAAGTCCCACCTTCTTCAAGAGGAAGCTTCTTTCCATCTCTTTGATTGCCATTTACCCTGTGTATATTTTATGTGTTCATAGTTGTTTTCATGTAGTATCCCCCATCAGAATATGAGGTCATTGAGGACTCTATGGGTTTTTTTTCCTTTCTTTGAATCTCTAGTGCCTGGCACCTAGTAAGAGATTATAAAGACTTGTTGACCAACTAACTGGTCCTATGGTCAAGCATTTCAACTGTTATTGTTTTCCACTTGACCTTCAAATTTTCTACCCTGATTATCCCCAACCTTGGGTAATACCTTCACCACCACCACTCACTTTATCTGCTGCCAGTTGAGAGAATCTTGGAATACTTCTGGAGTTCAGTAGAAATTTATATTATCTAACCTCAAACAGGTTTTCATTGCACAAGATAATCTTTTTTTCATTTCTTGACTTCATGTAATATTCCTCACAGCTATTATTCTAAACCCCTTCCTCTTGCTTATGCCCTCTTCTCTCAGTTCACACTGTACTGAAAAGACTTTAGCAGTCATGAACTCCCTCATCTCCCCTGCTCCATATCTCTGTGAGTCAGACATCAAGCAGTTATTAAGGATTTACTAGGTGATAGGTACTGGGACTGAAGAAACAAAGAAAGGAAAAAGCTTGGTTGACTTCAGGGAGTTCACATTCTAATGGGGGAGATAGTCTGTAAATAACTAGGTACATAAAATACAGGGTAAATTGAAGGAAAGTTCACAGAGAAGGCACTAACAGCCAAGGAGGATAAGGAAAGGCCTTCTGCAGAAGGTGATGTTTGAACAGAGTCTTGAAGGAATTCACAAAAACAAAATGGTGGCACTTCTCCCAAGAGCACTCCAGGCATGTGAAATAGTCATTGCAAAGGCAAAGAGATAGAAAAGAGAATGTTATTTTTTAGGAACAGCAAGAAGGATAGTGTAACTGGATCATGGGGTGCATGGAGGATTTGTAAAGTATAAGAAGATTCAAAAGGTAACCAAGTTAGGAAAAATTTTAAATTGGGAAAGAGGGTCCAGGCCAACACTTTGGGGCACACTCATTGTTAGTGGGAGTGATATTAAGTGAAGAACCAGCAAAGGAGACTGAAAGGGCAGTTTGGAGGAGAACTAAGAGAGGGTCAAATCGTGAAAATGTAGAGAGGAGAGAGTATCTGGGAAAAGATGATCAACAATGTCAAATAGTGCAGAAAGGTCAAGAAAGATAAGGACTGAGAAAAGGCCCTTAGATTTTGTAATAAAGAGATCATTGGTAACTTTGGAGAGGGCAGTTTAAAACCATTCTGTGTTCTCTCTTATTCTCTCTTCCTTCCCTCCATCTTAGAGGAAGGGAAGGGAAGGTCAGGGAAGGTCGGAGAAGGGATGGGAAAGAAGAATGGGAGAAAAGAAGGAAGGGATTCATCTGTAAAATGATGGGGTTGGACTACGTAATTGCTGAGGTGCCTTTCAATTCTAATAGTTTAAGGCTAAACAAACAATGTGTCTAAATGGTTTTTCATCTCACCTTGTTTTTCCCTAGATTCAAATATTTAGCCTAGTGCATTGCAAGGTACTCTTCACACTTAAATATACAGCAAGGTACCTTATAATATATTTATTATATAGTTCTATCTTTACATATTATTTCCACTAAGTAGAATGTAAGGTCCTTGAGGGCAAGGATTGTTTCATTTTTATTTTTGCACCACTGGCATCTAGAATGATGCTCAGAACAGAGAAAGTGCCTAATAAATACTGGCTAGTTAAATGGTAAATTAATTGACTGATAAAGCTTGGTGTTTCTTAATCAGAGATTGTGAGCAGAAAATAGTAGATATATGCTAAACAATCAAGCTACCAAGTCACTGACAATTTTTAATAGTTTGTTTTC
The DNA here is from genome assembly GCA_011680675.1 of Gymnobelideus leadbeateri. Classification (NCBI taxonomy): domain Eukaryota; kingdom Metazoa; phylum Chordata; class Mammalia; order Diprotodontia; family Petauridae; genus Gymnobelideus; species Gymnobelideus leadbeateri. Next base: position 219,348 of record WOXC01004475.1, on the reverse strand, counting down.
TGGAACTGAGGCCCCTGATGTTTTAATCTCACAAATAATAGTTTCTTCTTAAAGTAATTAAAAACTATTAGACTCTGATAATTTATTTATACTTATAAATTACTAATTGCAGGTAAAATTCTTGCAAGAGCTTGCCTCTGATACTTCATTCTTTATTTTTCCTTTTTCTTTTCCTTTTGGTGGGTACAAGGAGAAAGAGCTTAGATATAAGTGAGAGATACACTTGGTTCCTTTAAAAAAAACCACCACCACAAAACCTTAAAGCCCTCACCAATTATTAATGAGGCTGTGTCAGAAAAACCAACCTCTGACACTCATGGGAAAAATGTGTCCTGTACCATACAAAGGGCACTTCATGACTGATGTGTGCAGCCAGAAGAGATGGAGGCCTGCCAAGCTTAAAAAAATAATAATAAGCTATGACTATAGAGTATTCTTTGCAACTGAAAAACACAGCCATTACTTAGTTACCCAGATGAAGTGTAGTTATTTAATTTTATCAGTAAAATTAAGAGCACACCACTATTAATAGTGTAGCAAATGAGTAGATGGTTTATGTGATGGACACCACCTAAAAGATAAAAAAGTAAGGAAATTAAAATGTTTTCTGAAATTCTCAACTGAGAAATGACTGATTTTTTTTTCCACTGTCAAAATTCTGTCTTACATCAACTTTACTAAAATAATATATAAAAATACATTTTAATTATTCTGTGAAAAATAAACATGGAAATCAGAATAGTGTTGCTTTTTAATGCAGGAAAATTCACTATAACTGTCAAAGCTATAATAATACATTTATTGTAAATAATCTTTCAATAAACTCTGCATTTGCAAAACCAGAATCATTGTTTAAACTAAGTGACTTTAATTTGTCCAAGATGACCTTCATTTCAGAACACAACTCCCTGCCCCCAACACATCTGTTCTGTCCCTATCATCATCAAGTTGTATGGCAACATTCTGTCAAGTTCTACTACAACATTTCTGTTAACGCTGTACTTCCCATTTTTTATTCTCCTATTGGGTATGCTCATTGTAACAATAACATCATAAATCATGCTTTTTCCTATATGGCATATAATTACACAATCAGGGGGCAGCCCCTGTAAAAAACACAATGGATTCGATGGGAATTGTAACTTTTTAGAGAAAGTAATAACCATTTATGGAACTGTTTCAGGATAACTAAAGTTAGCCAACTTCCATATGTTCTTGATATATTCCTTAGGAGACTGTTTATGACAGTGCTCAACATTTACTTTTTACAAAATGGCAGTCACTAGGCATTCAATCCTGGATTTATACTAGTCATATTTAAAGTGATTACAGCAATGAATATTACGATCACCAGTAATATTTCATGACATTGGGTGCCTGCCATAACAAAGCTTCCAATGATGCTGTATAACTACATCATTTAATGGATAAAAAATTTTTTAAAGGATTTCTCCTCTTCATACTATAATTTCAAATTAGTATTGCTGAATCACTCCAATATTTTCTTTTTATACTATTCTATATTTCCAATATTCACTTTACAATAAGTGGTGAGCATCCCAGAAAAACAATTTAAAATTCCATGATCAGTTTTACACTTAACTATACTTTATTATTCCTTAATATTATATTCCAAAGTAAAACCTACTTTGAAAACAGTTGTTTATTATTATTCCCTTAAGTTTTTAATTCAAGGGTAATTTTTCATAACTAAAATGTATGTCAATGGGGGAGGGGGGTTTTCGTTAGGAAAAAAACTGAACCTCTAAGTCAAACTTCAGTGTCTATCTTCTTTGAAATATAACCCTGGATTAGCAATTTCATGATAGTCTTCATAGGATCATAGTTTTAGAGCTAGAAGGGATCTGAACCACCATCTAGTGCAACAACCTCATTTTATAAGAGGAAATAGGCTTAAAGAAGTTAATGACCTATTTTATGTCATATAGACAGGAATTAGTAGATTGTCATTGTTCAGTCATTTTTCAGTTTTGTCTTATTCTTAGTGACCACATTTGGGGTTTTCTTGACATAAGTACTGGAGTGGTTTGCCATTCCTTCTCAGTTTATTTTACAGATGAGGAAACAGGGATAAGTGACTTGCCCAGGCTAAGCGTCTGAAGCCAGATTTGAATTTAGGAATTCCGATGACTTCCTGACCCCAGGCCTGGAACTCTATCCACTGCGCCACCTAGCTGCCCCAAGGAAGCAGTAGAGCCAACATTCAAACCCAGGTCCTTGGATTCCAAAATGCAATACAATCTCCTCTATTCCACACTGTAGCAGCTGACCAAAAACAGTAGTTTCTTGCAAGTATCTGATGTATAAAGAAGTCTGTTTCTATCAAACCAATAAAATGGTACCACCAACACAACTAATAATCCTAAACAGAAAAATAGAAATTTCAAATATTTCTATAATATCAGTCTCTGAAGAATGATTTAAATGACTTAATTAAAAATAATCCAAGGGGTCCCAAAAGTCTTAATGCATTTTAATCTGTAACAGTTTTAAGAATAGTTTAAGAAAAGTTAGCCAAATTAAGTTTAATTTCCTCCTTACAAACATATTTGCTAATCTGTGAGTGTTACAGAGCTGTCAGACTATAACCAAGGCAAAATAAAGATCAGTAAATAAAAACAGAAAAATTTATATTGTCTGAGTCAATATATTACACTAATATGGCATACTAAGTACTCATAACCAAAAAAAAAGTCATTTGGGGAAATTTTATAAAACAATGTAAATCTTACATGCAAGATTTCTGACAAATGCTTTAAATTAGACTACTTTAGTACTAATAATTTTTGAGCAGAGAAAAATCATAAAAATAAAGATCGAAAGCAATGTTATTTCTGTATTACAGAGTTATACTACATTATTATTACTTGAAAATAATTTGAAATTATTTTTTTAAAATTGAATAGTTTATTGATTCTGAAATTTCCTTTTTTCCAACATCAAATCCCTCAGTCAACCATAACTGTCTACTATGCCGACTACTCCTCCTGGTTGACTTCCAGCTCTCTAATCAGCCCTGAAAGCCACTCCTAAGATAATATTCTATGTATACCACTTTATCTAAGAGACTTCACTACTCAAATCCTTGCCTTCTCAAGTGCTTCTTTATATTTTCCAATGCTCGCTCTCTCGCTCTCTCTCTCTCTCTCTCTCTCTCTCTCTCTCTCTCTCTCTCTCTCTCCGTCAACTTGATATTTCTGCAACTTTTGACATCAACCACCTCCTGGATACTCTCCTCCCTTGGTCTCTGTAGCACTATGTTCTCCTAGTATTCTTTCTATCTATCCTCAGTCTCCCGAAGCCAGTCCTCCTCCAAACTTACCCCTTTCTGTTGAAGGCACCATTATCTTTCCAATCATTCAGGTCTACAATCTCAGAATCATCCTTCCCTCTTCCCTGTCTTGCCATGTCCCATCAGCTCTCGGGTTGTGCTGATTCTACTTCTAAAACATCTTCCACACCCATTCCCTTTTGTCCATTCACACAGTGTCTGGGCTGGTTCAGGCCTTCAGAATCTCTTGCCTGGACTATCACAAAAGCCTCCTGATGTGGTTTCCCTGCTTCCATCCTCTCCCACTCCCCAAAAGTTCCAAAGCTGTGAGCATCAAATGAAATAATGTATGTAAGTACTTTGCAAACTTTAAAGCATTACACAAATGCTAACAATTATCATTATCTCCAAAGGTACAGTTCTGGCTATAGTATACCCATACTCAAAAATCTATGGTGGCTCTCTACTGTATCCCAAGATAAAATAAAAACCCTTCAGTCTGGCATTTAAAGTCCTCCATAATCCTCCAGAGTTCACTTTACCAAACATTTTGTATTATTCCCTTTCATTCATTCTGTTTTAGCCAAACCAAACGAGGCCCCTGAACTAGGGATTCCATCTCTCATCTCATCATCTTTACACTAGTTGTGCCTCTTGCCTAGTATGTAATGCCTCCCCTCATGTCTGTCTCTTAGGGAGGATTCTCTAAAAAGTCAGATCCTTAAGAGAAGCCTTTCCTGATCCTCAAGTTGTTAGTTCTCTCACTCCTCAAATTCTCTTGTATTTTTATTGTTCAGTCATCTCAATAATGTCCCAGTCTTCATGACTCCAATTTGGATTTTATTGATAAAGATACTGCAGTGCTTTACCATTTCCTTCTCCAGTTCATTTTAGAGATGAGGAAACTGAGGCAAAAAGGGTGAAGTGAGTTGTCCAGGATCACACAGCTAAGTGTCTGAGGCTAGATTTGAACTCAGGAAGATGAGTCTTTCTGACTCCAGGCCCAGTACTCTATCCACTGTGCTACCTAGCTGTCCCATCTCTTATATTTTACTGTTCTGTGAGTATGTTGAAAACCCCCTATCTTGCCCCAGTAGAATATAAGCATCTCAAGAACAGGGATTATTTTTTAAATTTATATACCCAAGACCTATCATAGTGCTTTCCATGAGATAAACACAAAATAAATGTTTGTTGAAAGGAAATGAAATGAACTCTTAGGCCTAAAGAACACAAACTCCTAACTGTGGCCTTTCTTTCCCCTATATCATCTCAATTAATGCAAATAAGCACCAAAGCCAAAATTTCTATAGCCATATCACCCTCCCTCCCCTATGATGAGCCTATATTTAATATATATGTACATATATACACAATCATTTTAATATATATAAAATTATTTTGACATATTATATGAACTTTTTTAAACCAAAATATAGGGTCATGTCTGACTCATACTCTTTAATGGAAGGAATTAAGGGAGGAAAGTTGGAAGGAAACTTAAATTAAGGACCATAGTTCTGTTCCAGTTATGAACTTGCTTAATTACAAGATCTGGCATAGCCCATTTATGTCACAATTAAGTTATTTGCATAGCGGTTATATGGTATATCACTGTATACAAATAAAATTGTTCCATAGTGCCAGAGACATACCTTTTCAAGATCCATGCTTGTAGATCTTTCATGACTCATTCCACAGATATGTATTAGACACCCCCTTCATTCAAGGAAAGAACAGTGCTAGTTACTGTAACCAACAATAGAGTTTTTCTTTTATTAAAAATTAGGAGAGTGGAAAAGTGATAAATGGTTATTTGGACATTTTAAAGGCAACTGCCCAAAATAACTTAGTAACTGACTAAAATAACTTACCGAGGAAGTATAAAAGCAAATGTTAATACAAGATTCCCTAGTAAGTTGTCAATCCTTTTCTTGATAAACCACTACTAGATAATTTTTTAAAATACTCTAATCTTCATTCCAGGCAACTAGGGAAACAATGGAACCAACCATGCTGCATCACAGGGCACTGAGCAAGCAGATAAAAGTCTTAGTAGTTATGCATGAAAAGTTACTTGGTAGAGCTATAAATTGGTTCTAAAGTTCCAAAAATAATTTGGAATAACAAAACAAAAATCACTAAACTGTTCAAGCCTTTTGATTTAGTAATCCCACTATTGGAATATATCCTGAGAATGTTAAAACAGGCCACACATAATGGCAAAATTATTGATAGAAGTTCTTTTGGTAGCAAAAACATAGAAACAAAATGAGAGCCCACCAAATGTGGAATGGCTGAACAAATTGTGGTATGTACATTTAATGGAATATTACTGTACCATAATAAAAAATAAATAGGAAGCATTCTTTGAAACATAGGGAGAAACATTTATATGAAGTGATGCAGAATGAACAAAGCAGAACCAATATAATGTAAATCTTACATGCAGGATTTCTGACAAATGCTTTAAATTGGACTTTTTTAGTATTAATAATCTTTGAGCAAAAAAAAAAAAATCCTAAAAAGAAGATAGAGTCTGCTGTAAAGAATTATCTCCAAAAGTTTACCTGTTCTCTTCTCCTGTTTTCATCAAGGATATTCTACATGTATGCATAGATCATTCTCATGAAAGATTTTATAGAGATGTGAAAGAAGACATATAGCTTATAGTCACTGCTGTCTTTTTAGTTACCTTTTTTATAATAATACTTTATTTTTATGATCTTTTCCATTCTTTTAGAATTTTCTTCTCTTGTGGACCTTAAAAATCAATCCCTAAGAGCATTTAAAATGCCTTTGCCTCAGGGTAGGCTTTCCTCTTTATGTCAGGGCTTGTCAGATAGTTTTATAAATTCATGATAGATTTTGAAAAGCCAGTTTAAGAAATATTTTGTTACTGTTTCTTAATATGTTTTCTCAAGAGAACCACTTCAATGTAGATGACAGGAAATAAAGGCTATTGCATGGATATTATAAATTCCCATTATTACATAGCTGTCTACTCCAACTGTCATAAGAGAACCAAATAAGTTAAGAAAAATAATGCCTAACATAACTGGTTACGCAATTTCTTTTATTTGATCCCACAGGAAGCAAAGTTCTAAACTGTAACTGGATTACAAGATTATATCATTACAACTAAGCTAACAAAGAAGTTATATCTAATAATTGTCTTAACTGAAATTATAAGTGCAAATATATCGGTCAATCGACATTTATTAAGTAATGACTACATATCAGGCACATACTAAACACTTTATATGCAAAAAAATGTGTAGTTTCTTCCCTTGAGCTTATATTTTACCATATACATATAAATAAGAGAGATAGCTTAGTGGTAGCAGTTGATAAGTGCCAGGTCTGGAGTCAGGAAGACCTGAGACCAAAACCAGCCTCAGTGCTACCTGTATGACCCACTTATCCTCTGTTTACCTGTTTTCTCATATGTAAAATAGGAATAGTAATAATATATACATCCGTGGGTTGTTATGAGGATCAAATGACATAATAATTCTATAGTGTTTTGCACAGTGCCTGGCACAGTAAGCACTATATAAACGTTAGCTATTATCATTAGATAAAATAAGAGAAGACAATTTGAAGGAAAACACCAAGACATATCTCCAAAGCAGAAAACTGCCAATGCCCTAAGAAAAAAAAATCCCCACCACCACCACCACCAAAAAAAGTCTCAAACCATAGAACAGGAAACCTTCCATTCTTAAATACTGTCTAGTAGAATAACATCATAGGGTAGGGGCACCATCCTCCTACTCTGAGGACAATAATATCAAGAGGCCCCCTGACTCTTAAGCCAACAGTCTCCCCACAATACCCTGAAAAATAGCACCCAATGGCATAAACTTTTAATTCATGCTGAAATGATAGGCTACCCAAAGGTCTACCAGGTGGGTTTTATTTCTTATAATGTCTGTAAGAAAAAAAATACAGAAACAATTCTTGAGTTTCTAGAACAAGTGATTTATTTCTGTAACTTCATCATTTTTTACCGAAGTTGTATTCTGATGACTCATCTTGGTACAGAGTTCTTCAAGGTTATGCCAGAGCAGCATGAGCTCTAGCATATCAATCCACTAAAATTCAAGAAAGGTTTATTACCTACTCTGTGCTTGGCACTATGCTAGGCACTTGAAATACAAAAAAAAAATCTCTGCCTTCAAGGAACTTACACAGTCTATTAAGAGGATACAATACATAAACATGTACATGATAATTTTAAGAAGGAAACTGTACTAACAACTAGAGGGATCAGGCTTCAAATGAGGGCCTGGAGACAAATGAAAAGTCCTCTGAGGACCAAACTATGTAGGTCTGGAGAGACTCATTCCCAGAGGCACCCACTGATGATTTTTTTTTCCTTTAGTCACAGCAATTCATTCAATTAAGGCATCAAGGAGTCATGATTTGTAACGGCAGGGATAATCAATGACATAGATTTAATCATGAGTCCTAAAAGTATTAGTGTGACATAGAGAAAAGCATTTATAACTATGATTGGGACTAGGTTTTTGGCTAATTGGTAGGGGAGAGTTGTCTCTACCTTCCCAAAATTCTATTAGAGGAAATAAGGAAAAAACACAACAGCAATCCCTCCTACTTTTGATAGCTCAATCTCCTTTATAGAAAGGAAGTGAATTTATGTTGTCTTATTATAAATCCTACAGAGCAGATGTTGCAGTTCCCGGCACTTCAGGGGCAACTCTTCCCCAAATTAGAGATTAATGATCCCTGTAGTAGTAAAAGTAGGTGACAAATGAGATCAAGACAATGGGTGGATTTTGGTCCTTTGATCGCCACTGCTTAATTAGATCACTTCATCTGTCCATGAAGGTAAAAATGGTGAACAATCCATATACTCCATTGCATACTCCATGACATTCAGTTTCAAAAGAATGAAATGCCCCAAATTTTTTAATAGATTTCCTTTAGCTTTTATGTAGACATAGAGGTGGACATGGAGATAAAGAGTCCAAAATATTAGGTTGGCATGGATGTGTTCTGAGCTGAATCATTTATAAATTCACATTGATGAGGTAAGAAAAATCTGCTGAAATAGGGAAGCACTGTGAAGAGCTTGGTTGGCTCTATGAAGTTATATTATTTCAAACTTCTCCTTTTTAAATTTAAGATCTTTCCTTTCTCCCTACCATTACATGCAGGCAGTCTGTTTCCAAAATAATCATGCATTAGAGTATATTCAGAAGGTATTAGTGTTCCATCACAAAGGGCACTCTAATTTTCCTCAAAGTACATTGCCAATTTTTGCTTTGATTAGAACTGTGGGTAAAACCACATTCAACATCTTGATATACTGATATCAACAAGAAACAACACTCAGTTACAAACCACTACAGAGACTGGACAGTTCTATTTAAACATCATGATGCTACTGTTGTTAATACACAAACTAGGTCCAAAGCACTCCAAAATAAGATACAAAAGTTTCCCTCCCACAAGTCTCTCCCCCATTTGACCTGTACTCAGTTATTCAGTCTAGTCTTTCTCAAGCATTATTTTGATCTTGTTCTCCCCTGCTTAACACAAGAGCAGCAGCTTTTGTTAAATGTATTTAAATTGAATCTATCTAGGACTCAAAGTCATCCTTTAATTGGCCTACCACAACTCCCCAAAATTATACATCCTATCCTGGTCCACTATTTCAGGAAGACTGAGCCATTCTCCACTTCACTCCCTATTCCCTGACCCTTTCAACCACCCCAGCAATTGCCTTCCTGCCAACTGTGTATCTTTTCCGCTACCACCACCCCTCTAGTTCTAGAACAGTGTTCAAATCAATTCTGCCTTTGCTTCTGCAAGGGCAATTCCAATCTGCTCCCCTACAGATCCACTCACTACTCCTGTAATTTTCCAGACCAGTGTACCACATTCCCTGGCCACCACTCTTCATGTCTGTTGCCTCCCCCTTTAGAATTTAAGCTCCCTGAGAACAGACTAGCTTTGCTTTTGTGTTTGTATCTCCACTTCCTGGAAATGTACTTAGAACATAACAAATGTTTGTTATGTTATGTTAAGTTAGCACTTAACAAATGTTTTTTAATCCATTTAAACATGAAGGTGACACTAATGATAAATTGTCAGTAGGATGTACACTTTGGGTGGGTTTTCCTTTTTTTTGGTAAATTTTTTAAAACTTAAATACAAACTGGGAGGAGGGGACATTGCCATGTATACAGCAGACCATAAGGAGAGGATTCAATATAAAACAATAAATTCCCATTTCAAGAAAACCTATATAATAAATACTGCACATTGTTTTCAAAGCTGCCCAGCTCTTCTTTGCTTCCTTGTTGGTGTTCTTTTGTTCTCTGAAGAGCATTAGGTGGGTTTTCAAAATGGGTGGTGAGTTAAACTGAACCATCAGTTCTATGGACCTTATAGCTCTCCTTGAAGTTAATGGAATATGTTTTCATGCTATCCTATTATCATAAGGAATGCAGACTACGGCTGTACGGTAGAGATATCTCTGCATGAAGCTAAGTAACCCATACCAGAATTGAATTGAATTGACCCTCCTTTCATAAGGATCACGACCTAATCAGTTGAGACAACCCATCCACATAAACAGAATCAGGAAAAATTCTGAACTCAAGAAAAAGTGTTATCCACAGTATATTTTGATATTACATATAGTATCCTGGCTCTTTCACTCATTTAATAGTACTTCACTTGACTAATTCTTTCAACTTAACACATGGATACTTCACTGCATAGTCTATAAATATCAAGTGTTATTTCCCTCTTTTTTTGTTTTATAAAATGATGTTATTTTAAAACTAGAAAGGACCTTGCAGATCTAGTCCCACCTACTCATTTGACAGATAAGAAATTCAGTTTTATTTTAGTGCAAGACCTCAATTAAAAAAAAAAATTTAACTCCACAGACAGCTAAATGGCTTAGCAAATAAAGGGATTAGGATTTAGAAAGACCTACATTCAAATTCTGCCTCAGATACCTACTAGCTTGTGACCCTGAGCCAGTGACTAACCTCTCTCAGTCTATTTCCTCAGCAATAAAATAGAGATAATAATAGTATCCGCTTTATAAGGTTGTTGTGAGGATCAAGTGAGGTGTAAAGAGTTTAGTGAGACCTTAAAGTCCTAGAGAAATTTTATCTATTATTAGAATCACAAAATGCTAAAGTTGGAAGTTTAGCAGTCTACTAAACCAACTCCTTATCTTGACAAATAAAGGAAATGGGGAGGGAAGAGACTTGTTCCAGATTGCATAAATAGTAAACAGCAGAGCAGGGATATGAACTCAGCTCTTCTAATCCCAAAGGCACTGCTCTTAGCACTGTGCTGTTTCCAAGAACAAGTGAACAAGTTATGTTACAATTCACCCACAGAAACATCTTAGCTCAGAGAAATCTGTTTATATTACTGACTGCAGTGCATTTTTATAGAAACACGGGCAATTTAGAACATAAAGGATAGCACCAAGCTGAAAATACAAGACAGGCGAGTACAGATATTCTCAGTCTTATGCTGAATTCCACCCCATGATAAAGATTGTAGGGACATTTCAGGGTGCATAAGTGTCTGCCTAGTAGATGCTTGGCAAATTTTTTTATATTGAATTGTCCAAGGTTACTCAGCTACACTGAGAACCAGGCCTCAAACCCATGGAATCACACTCTTTTCCATGCTCTTTCCATTAGAATAGGTTGCCTCATTGCCTTGAAGCTCACTATACTTAAACCATTAATTTGTCTTTGGAAAATAAGAATAAAAATACCCCTCCAAAAAAAGAATTAAAATAAAGATTGGGGACATAATATAATGAATACCAAGTTAACTTTTTTGTTTTCCTAGGAAATCCCAAAGCATTGAGTTTCTACACTTCAGAAGAAAACATATTTCAAAGGATAATAAGATATTAGACATGGTTTTTAAAGAAATTAAGTTACAGGGCGGAGCCAAGATGGCGGAGTAGAAACAGCTCATCCAAGCCACTCTGCCCCCAGATTCCCCCCAAACGATGTAAAAGGGGACTCTGAACAACTTCTGGAGCCCCAGCACCCACAGAACGACACAGAGAAGCTAACCTCCCACTGAGAACAGCCCAGCAGCCCTGCAGGAAGGACCAGCGCAGTGGTCTGGGACCTGGCAGTGTTCAGCGCGCAGAGTGCAGGAGCCGAGCCGAGCCCAGGTCCGCATGAGCCGAGGTTTTAGCCCCAGGGAGGCAGGGCCAGCAGCCAGCTGGAAGAACCCCAGAACACCAGGAGCTGTGGCGACTCCAGAATTATCAACATAGACTTGCCTGGGACAAAGTGGGAGGTTAGTGTCCTGTGGACTTTGGGACTGGTATTGGGGAATGCGTCGGCTCCCTCCCCTGGGGGCTAGAAGCCGCTGAGGACAAACGCCATTTTGTAGTTTTCAGAGGCAGCTCCCGCTCCCAGCCTGCAAATTTGTAGGGAGATCCAGCGATCAGTCTTGGGGGGTAATCGCTCTTGCTTTAACCTCCCTGGATCTGGATTCTGATCTAGGGTGGAAGTCGTGGGTGGGTTTACAGCTTGCCAGAAACAGAAGTTGCCCCCCACACGTTTGGGACAAAAATTCCCCTATCTGGCCTTAAAGCCATAGTGTGGCAGCAAGCCCAAAAGTCAGGTAATTAAGTGGCAACATGCCAAGGCAAAGGAAACAGAAAAATGCAACCCTAGACTCCTATTTTGGGAGCATAGAGCAGGAAAAGGACTATGAGGTCAGAAGTCCTGCTCCAAAAGCCCAAGGGGAAAACATGAGCGGGTTGCAGGCCATAGAGGACCTTAAGAAGGACTTTAAAAATCAAATAAGAGAAGTGGAGGAAAAATTGGAAAGAGAAATGAGAAGGATGCAGGAAAAGTATGAAATGAGGGTCAACAGCCTGACTGAGGAAAACAACACCTTAAAAAATAGACTAACTCAAATGGCAAAGGAGGCCCAAAAGGGCAATGAGGAGAAGAATGCCTTAAAAAGTCGAATTTGCCAGATGGAAAAAGAATCTCAAAAGTTCACTGAGGAGATTCATTCCTTCAGAGTTAGACTGGAGCAAATGGAAGCTAATGACTTTATGAGAAATCAAGATGCTGTTAAGCAGATCCAAACAAATGAAAGATTAGAAGGCAATGTGAAATATCTCATGGGAAAAACCACTGACCTGGAAAATAGATCCAGGAGAGACAATTTAAAAATTATTGGACTACCTGAAAGCCATGATCAAAGAAAGAACCTAGAAATCACCCTTCAAGAAATTCTCAAGGAAAACTGCCCTGATGTTTTAGATCCAGAGGGCAAAATAGAGGTTGAAAGAATCCACCGATCACCTCCTGAAAAAGATCCCAAAAAGAAAACTCCCAGGAATATTATAGCCAGGTTCCAGAATCCCCAGATCAAGGAGAAAATACTCCAAGCAGCCAGGAAGAAACAATTTCAATATTGTGGAAACACAATCAGAATAGCCCAGGACCTGGCAGCTTCTACACTGAGGGATCGAAGGGCATGGAATATGATATTCCAGAGGGCAAAAGAACTGGGAATGAACCCAAGGGTCACCTACCCAGCAAAACTGAGTATTTTGTTTCAGGGGAAAATATGGTCATTCAGTGGAATAGAGGACTTTCAAGCATTCTTGAGGAAAAAACCAGAATTGAATGGAAAATTTGACACCCAGACACAAGAAGGAAAAGATGCCTGAGAAGGTAATCAGGGAAAAGAAATCAAAAGGAACTTATCAAAGTTGAACTATTTACATTCCTATATGGAAAAGCAATAACTGTGACTGATGATATCTTTCTCACTATGAAAATAATGGAAGGGGGTGTGGTCATATGAATACATATGTGAATGTGTGTGTATATGGTTACAGTTATATATGGATAGAAGGCATAAGTTGAATTTGTTGGGAAGGGAGAATACTCAAGGGATGAAGTTATGAGGTGAGAGAGGAGGGTGGCAGGAGGAGATGGGGAGAGACAGGGTAGTGTAAACTATCCCATGCAGAAGAAGCAAGGGGAAGTGGTTGCAAAAGAGGGGGAGAATAAGGAAGGCTAAAAAGGCAAAACCACATTCACATTGAATTTGGTTCAGGGAGAGAGTGACATGCATACTAAATGGGATATCTCAACCTGCAGCAGGATAGGGGGAAGGCAGATGAGAGGAAGGATGATGGATGGGAGGGCATCCTTGGGGTGAGGGGAGGTTGGAAGTACCCACTATAAAAGAGGGACGGGATCATGTGGGGAATGGACCAGGTGGGGGGTGGGATGAGTGGGAGGGAATTATAGGCAGCCTTGTACAATATATCTACTATGATAATGTTTTGCATAGCTAGACATGTACAACATATACTGAATTACTTATCTCCCAAGAGGGAATGGGTGACAAGGGAGGAGGGAAATGGATCTGTAATTTGAGGTCGTAACATTAAATGTTTCAAATATATATGGATACTATTATTAATACTCTTTTGCTTGTAATAGGGAGATAAGATGTGCAGGCATTGGGATGCCTGCCTTCTCTAATGGAAAAGTCGATGGGGGTATGGGAGAAGGTATGGGAGAGAGCAGATTGGAGGAAGCGATATCGTGTGAGATTACTATTCTGGGAGGTTGGGTAGGGGAATAATGGGGGGAAAATGATTGTAACTCAAAATCTGGCGGAAATGAATGATGTAAAACAGAAGTTAATAAAGCATTTGTTTAAAAAAAAAGAAATTAAGTTACTGTTTAGTTCCCATTGACTTCTCTGGAAGGAGTTCAGTCTAGCTAAAACATCCTGCACAGTGTTCTCATTTTATGTAAACAAACATCCGATCTCTGGAACCTAGGCAAGCTCTAAAGGTTATAGTCTACCCAAAACCAAAACAAATGTGTAAGAATTCTGTGAAGATCTGCAAACTGCTCTTCAGATTTTTTTAAAAGTATGTATTGGAGATATTATCCAGAAATCTAACATTCCTGAACAGGATGCCAAGTTCTTTTTCCCATCATATTTCCAAGTTTACACAAGGAAAGAAACATTCAGGTTCTAGAGTCAAGAAACCTAAGCTCAAATCCAGGATGCTTGATAATAGGCAAGTTACTTTAACTCTGCTTGCAAAAGCAGTGAACTAAATCATCTCTAAGGTCTTTTCCTGCCCTAGCATGCTAGAATTCTTTTGTTCCACTGGATGGATTTCTGGAGCCAACAGACACAAAAAAGTAGATTCTAAGAGTTTGCTTTTAAAGAATTATGAAGTATATGAAAAATTAGATCATATATGGTATTGGCTGCCAAACTGTGTTTAGATATTAAAGGCTTGAAAAAAAATCCATAAAATGATCTCTAAAAACTGCACATCAACACAGAAAAGAATTAATGATTTTAAAGAAAATTAATTTAGATTTGGGGAAAACTCACTGTAAAGAAATTGTTTAAAACTTGGGAACTATGACTTCCAAGGTAGTTTGTAAGGATAACAAATATCATGATTTTTAGGAACTCCAGTCATGCTCTGGCAATTCTCTCTAGTTTGCTGCCAGTGCTGTTTAGGGAACCACCTTAAGCCCTCGCTCTTTAGTTTCTTGCTTTTCCCATCTCAGAGCAAGCCACTGTCTTAGACCACCTTAAATTCTACACTCTGGCTGGGCCCCCTTTCCCAACCAAATCACTGACCTGATAAATTCTGTGTGTGTGTGTGTGTGTGTGTGTGTGTGTGTGTGTGTGTGTGTGTGTGTGTGATGTTTTGTAGTTTAGGATTGTGGTGGTGGTTGTTGTTGTTGCTTTAAGGTGGTATAAGGTGAAGGGCAAAGTCAAAGGATTAAATAGTGAGGTCTTTCCAGAAGAGAGGGTAAATTACAGAATAAAAGCATTGGCAGACCCCTACTGTAATATAAATCTTAAATAGAATCCTTAATTAGACTTCAATAATATCTCAGCCTATTTATTCCCTAATGACAACCTGTCAGAAGGGAAAGAAATGTCAGAAAAGTTTCTTTATCTGAGCAATAATATGCTTAAATTCTAAAGGTCTCCTTCAGCTCTATGATTCTTTAATTACATCTATAATTTATTTTTCTTATCGGAAACCAATTGTCAATTTTTCTGTAACATGGCGAAAATGTCCTGATAGGGGCTGGAAAGCAAAACATTGAACTTCTTTCTTTCTTTATCTCTACCCTTAGAACTCTATCCACAGAACTAAAGCAAACTGTCTTTTAGCACTCTCTTCTCTCTCCGCTTTTGCATACCAGATACCCCTTCCCAGCTGCCTATTCTGTCTCCATTCCCACTTTGTGTCATAAACTTCTAGCTAAGGGTTAGTGCTAATTGCTTAAGGCAGCATTTCTCAAATTAATTTGGCAAAGTCGCACCTTGGGGCTTGAAGCATATTAACTAATCCATAAGTGCTATTCTGGGAAACTTAGCACATGAAGCATCCCCAGGATAAAGGGAAGTTGGAGATATTTTAGAATAAAATAGAAGATATTAAGCCAATTTATGTGCCAAAAAAATGGATGTAGATAATACATATTCTTGTGCTTAATATATTTAGAGGAAAATATATGGCTAGAATTGTTTCTTTCTTTTTCTAGGGACTACTATACAAATCACATTAAATGCCAGAGTTTCACAGAATATAGTTTGGGAGCTGTTGGCTTATAGTATTACTCTTCCTTGAGCATTTTAATAAAAGACTCCTAAAGACTGAAAAGTCTTAAAGTCCCATAAATACCATAGTCCTCCTTCTTCTCCAAAGTAAATTAGCAGTGGTAGGATTTCAGATAGAATGCATTATAGGGAGATATTTTTAACTAGGGGGATTTTCACATGTCCTTGAATTCAAATAGTTACCCATTCTAACAATTTAAGAGAACGGGTACTATTTGTCCCCATTCACTAATGGGTTCAAGTTCCAAGTCTTGTCATTTACTAGTGTAATGCCTGTCCCAAAGCCCAGTAGTATGAGACAACTGCCTGATTTTTCTGTTTTGCAATGATTTGGATGTGTTTTGTTTGGGTTTTTTTGTTGTTGTTTATTTGTTTTTGCTATTCCCTATGTATTTTGATTATGGGACTGATATTTCATGGAAAGGGGTCAAGCCTATATAGAGCTTGGGATCCCCCTTTCCCCAAAATGAAAGTGATCAGAAATTAGATGAAACCTTATCATATCACCTAAATGATCAATATTTAAGGGAGTAAATAGATATAATTACAGTACCTTCTCTCTCTCTCTCAAAGGAGAGAAGAAAGGCCTCCTGTCCCAACCTCCTGCTTCCCCTCCTGGAAAGGATAAATGTCTCCCTCAGAGAAGGGTGGGAGAAGAGGTTAGAAATACCTCTTCTGCCTTCCTTTGAGCCACATTTTTTTTTGCTACACTACCCTCGTGACCATCTCCAAATCCCATGACCTCTATGAACTTGAGTTTCCTCATCTGTAAACTGGGGCAGTGAGAGGAGAGTGTAAGATCTGTATGACCTTTAAAGTCCCTTCCATTTTTGCCATTGTGTGAATCTGTAACACTAATTCTTCTCTATCCCTGCCTGGCTACCACCCCTGCACACAAATAACTGACTAATTAAACAGCACTTTCTGGTTTGCAAAGCATTTTAGATGATT
Source organism: Gymnobelideus leadbeateri (assembly GCA_011680675.1). Classification (NCBI taxonomy): domain Eukaryota; kingdom Metazoa; phylum Chordata; class Mammalia; order Diprotodontia; family Petauridae; genus Gymnobelideus; species Gymnobelideus leadbeateri. Next base: position 202,433 of record WOXC01004475.1, on the reverse strand, counting down.
TCATCTAAGCCTCATTGCAATCCTTTGAGGTAGGTACTATGGGTATTATTACCCTCTTTTATTCATATGAAGAAACTGAGGCTCAGAAAAGTTAAATGACTTGACCATGGTCACCAATAGTGAATGCTAGAAGGCAAATTTAAACCCAGATCTTCCCCACTACAGCCCTGTACTCTATCCATCAGGCTACATTGCCTCTCACATCACATAAGTGTGAACCCAGAGCAGACACTAAAATGGAAAAACAATGACATAATCACCTTGCTAGTAGAAAAAATGTCTAGGAAAATGCTTTGCTAAAGAGTTCACTGACTTTTCTGAGACCAGGCTGGGTTTGCAAATGTTACACTCTTCTGTGGCAGAGCAGAAGGTAAAGAAACCAAAGCCTGTCTCCTTTAGTAATACAATAAAAGAACTGCAGGAGGATCATTAAACCTGACATGCAAATGTCCCTGAAAGATATCTTATAGTCCCAATAGCATCAGAACAATCTGCAGCAGAGCCTAGCTTACAGTTTAACTGACCGTACTATATCTCAGCATACTTCAAACCTGAAATTTCCATGCTAGACAAAATGAGACAGTTAATATTAATAAAACAAAATAACCCTAACTGTTGCCATAATTCTATTTTGAAATTATCTCCCATATATTGACTCTGGATTTCCAAATAGCAAGAAAACAGAGATTGAACAAACATATAAAGTTGGAAGGTGTCTAACATGTCAATTAGCTCTCACCAATATTTCACAGTTCTGGAAGGCATGAACAATGTCATATTTCTTTTCTAACTCCTAAAGTACCTAGCATGGTGCTAAGTGTGTGTGTATATATATAGTTGACTGGGGCTTGAGGGAGATATCTAGAAATAAAACAAACATTAGCAGTTTCAATATCCTAGCTTCATCCTATGTGGTTGATATCAAAGTATGTGCCTTGAACTCTTAATGGAGGAAAAAAAAAGATTATACAAACCACACTTGCATATGGTTAGCATTACACAAATATTTGTCAAATCAATGAATGTTAACACAGGTTAAGGGGCCTAAAATTCGGCAAACCACCTCACTCCAAACTATACTACTACAATATTAAGCTTGCTTGTTTTATAAAATTTACATTTTGTGGAATGGACTTTCCAGAGGAGATTCTAAAGCAAAGGAATAAAAATCAAATAAATGCTTGTTGCGAACCTACAATGTAGGAAGTACTGTGCTAAGCACTATGGGAGAAAGGGTAAAAAATGGCTAAGACACAATACCTAATGTCAATCTAGAAAGAGGGAATAAGACAAATACAGAAGTAGATGAAATGAAAGGTAAAATATGTGCTGAACAAAGAGGTACAAACAAAATGCTATGGGAAGGTAAAGGAAGGAGAGATTGCATCCAGTTGAACAAATAAGGGATACCTTCATGAAGCATGTGGTATTTCTTTTTTTGCTTTTTGGAGGGGGGAAGGTAGGGCAATTGGGGTTAAGTGACTTGCCCAAGGTCACACAGCTAGTTTTCTGTTAAGTGTCTGAGGCTGGATTTGAACCCAGGTCTTCCTGACTCCAGGACCGGTACTCTATTCACTTTGTCACCTAGCCACCCCTACATATGGTATTTCTTATGTCTTCCACATCTGTTTCTTTCTTATCTTCCAATCTAAGTTCTTGATACTCACCAAGTACTCTTCATTTCCTGCCCCCATGTCTAAGACTGCATTCCCCCCTTACCTCTGCCTCACAGAATCCTTCACTTCCTTTAAAAACAATAATGATGATGATGATGATGATTTAATAGCATTGATATAGCACTTAGTTTGAAGAGTACTTTACAACTGTGAGCTCATTTTATCTTCATAATAACTCTGTGAAATAGGTGATATATTGTTGCCATTTTGCTAATGAGGAAACTGAGACAACAGAGGTTAAGTGACTTTTCCAGGATCATCTACCTGGCAAGTATCTGAGGCAAGATTTGAACTCAGGTCTTCCAGATCTGAGGTCCAGCACTGTATGCAGGATGTCACCTAGCTACTCAGGTGCCACCTCCAATATGATGCCTTGCCAGATCTTCCCACTTAAAGTACTCTTACTTGAAATATGCTTTGTATTTATTTACCTTCATACATGGATTTCCCTCAAGTGCAATGTAAGCTCCTTGAGGACAGAAACCATTTCATTTTTGTCTTGTATCTGCAACATCCAGCACAGAGAACCTTTCACATCGTAATTAAATAATAAATGTTTGAATTGAATCAAACGGACAGATATGGGAAGAAAAAGATTCAACACAAAAGGGGAAAAGCATAATATATATTCAGGGGTATATACAGGGAAATAATGACAGATGAGTTTGGAATGGCAGGCTGAAGTAATTTTCTGGAGGATTCTGAAGTTCATTAGGTGGGCAATGGGGAATAATTGAAGATATTAAAGGAGATATGACCAGAGCTGTGCATTAGCATGATTAATTTGGCTACAGCATATAAGATTAGAGAAAGGCAGCTTGATGGAGTAGATAGAGCGTTAGCCTCAAAGCCTGGATCAGGTTCCACCCCTGGCACATGCTGCTTTAAGCTCTCAGTGTTCTAAGTAACTCTCTACAATTCTAAATTGCAGAGATTACACCAATAAGAATTGGTAGAGGATTTCTTCATCTACAAGCTCCCCATACAAATGAAATCCCAGGCCCAATCCCTATCCATACCCTATGGAGGATTGGGAAGGGAAGAACTGGATGCAGAAAGACCTTCAAGCAACAGAAAATTAGAATCTTAACTAAAAATTGTGAAAATAGGAATAGAAAAGAGGGGATGAATGAACTGATGATACCGTAGAGATAGAATTTATAGTATTGGACTACTGACCAAACATAGGGAGAGGAAAAGTATAAAAGTAATGAAAGTGATTCCAAAGTTTTGAACCTGAGTGACTGAGAAAATGAAAATGCTCATAAAAGAAACAGGAAAGTAAGAAAGAACTGATGTTACAAGTTTGCTTTTGGACATATTTAATTTTGGGCAAATGAGACATCCTAACAGTGATGCCCTTTATGCAGCTGGAGCTCAGAAGTGGAGTGGCATTCAGGAAAAATATAAGACTGGAGATATTGATTTGAGATTTATCCGAATATAGGTGCCAAGGTAGTAAATGAAATTGTTAAGGGAAAGAGTATATAGAGAGAAGCTTGGAGAAAGGGAGGGAAATTTGCATATTAAATACTCCTTGGGAAAAGTTTCCAAGGGCTATTCTTAGAACCATTTATTTCTGATATATTGTTTGCTCTTCAAGGTAGCAACAAGAGAATCTGTTGTTTCTGCTATTACTGCTTAGGTTCCAATCACTATGAACAAAATGAACACAGCCCTCTTTGTGAAAACAAACAATAAAACTAGCACTATAAAAATTTAGATTAACCAGAACCCAACCATTAAAGCCCTAAAATAACTGAAATATGGGACATTAGACTTTTTAGGAAGAAGGCACAAATGACAATAAAATAAGTTAATAAAAAGGATTCAATTTTCTTTAAAAATAGACTATATTCTGGAAATAGTGAAAACTGAGTTAATCCTGTATCTCAGTTACTTAATAATGAGAATTAATATTCAGAATGATTACCTCCAGTGACTATAAAATGTTAAATCATCAAAGAAAGTATTAATGATGTTCATTAAATGAGAAAATTATATAAATACATTTTCCAAAGTCATTATAAAAAGGCTAAAACAAAGAAAATTCTCAGTTAAACAGAAATCACAAATAACCATAATTCCCCCCTCAAAAAACCTCTCCTAATGCCACTTTTGCTATTAGTGGTATGACCCAACAGTGAGACAGTATTGCATAGTTGATAGGAAAATCTGGGTATGAATCCTACATGCAACACACAAAAGTAATGTGACCAAGGATAAGTCACTTAACTTCTTAATGCCCAAAGACACTTCTATATAACCTTATAGTATAGACAAACTTCTGATCTGCATAAGGCATAAGTGTTTTCATAGCACTATTCAGAAGGACATCAACAATCAAAAAGTTGTGTTGGAATTAACAAAAACTAGATTAGTATGGCAGAAAATGTAATGATAAAAATATGCTTTGCTCTTGAGATAGAAAATAATTCTAATTATGTTTATATTTTGCATATTATAAGCTGAATATGAAGATTTCCTGGCTAACAGTATCATATGTTTTCAAAAATGATTATGAAATTTTAATAATGTGTAAACCAAAGCTTTTATCCTTTGAAAAAAAGTAGGGGGGCGGCTAGGTGGCACAGTGAGTAGAGCACCAGCCCTGGAGTCAGGAGGACCTGAGTTCAAATCTGGCCTCAGACACTTAACACTTAATAGCAGTGTGACCTTGGCCAAGTCACTTAATCCCAATTACCCTGCCCTCCCCCCTCCAAAAAAAAGGGAAAAAAAACAAACAAGAAAGTAGAGGAAAAAAGCAAGGATCTTTTCCCCCTCTTTTCATATCAGATAAAAGTCATTTCCTTGCTCCTCCTTAGTCTGTCACTCAATAAATACAGCATTTATTAAGCATTCATAAAATGGTAAATATTATATAGTAGATGTATATGGATTGTTAATAGAATCATTTAAATTTCATAGCTTACATTTCAACAGTTAAATACATATAACCAGGGGTGGGGTAGAGCCAAGATGGCAGCATAAAAACAGGAAAACTCTGTGAGTTCCCCCCATAACCACCTCAAATATCTATAAAATATGACTCTAAACAAATTTTAGAGCTACAGAACCCACAGTGACAGAGAGAAACAAATCTCCCACTGAAGGCAGCCTGGCAGGTGGACAAGAAGGGTTCATTGCAGTGCATTGGGAGCCAAGCCCAGCCCCATGTGAGCCCCTGGTTTTAGCCCCAGGGTGCCCCAACCAGTGGCTGCAGCAGACTTTAGGAGAGTGTATCACCAGCAGCAGTGGTGGGTTCCAGAATTATCAACCCATAAATGCCAAAGAAAAAGGGAGAGGTCAGTATAGAACTCTTGTTGGAACTGTGGGTGACAGAGGTGTGGTGGGACTGAGAAGTAGCAGAGGTGCAGCAGCTACACAACCACCTCCATGTGGCAGCTTCAGAGCTCCTGGCCTGCAGACTGTAGGGGTGCCAAGCAATTATTCAGAGGGCAATCACTTTTGCTTTAACCTGCCTGGATCTGGATCATGGTCTTGGGTAGTGGTCCTGAGGTATGTGACCAGTGAGCCAGAGCATGTGGGGGCTGTAGAGATGGCACCCTTCCAATAGCTCCAACAGCTGTGAAAACCCCAGCAATTTGGGACAAAGCTCTCCCCTCTGGAAGCAAAGTTCTACCGTGGTAAAGAACTCAAAAGTCAAGTAATTGACTTGCAACATGAGCAAGCAAAGGAAGCAAAGCAAGCAGAGTAATCAAACCTTAGATTCTTTTTTTGGGGACAAAAAGGATCAAAGCATGGAATGGCAGGAAGACAACAAAGTCAGAACTCCTGCATCAAAAGCTACCAAAAAAAAATATGAATTGGTTACAGGCCCTGGAGAAGCTAAAGAAGGATTTTGAAAACCAAATAAGAGAAGTGGAGGAAAAATTGGGAAGAGAAATGAAAATGATGCAGGAAAATCGTGAAAAGAGAGTCAACAAGCTGACTGAAGAAAATAACACCTTAAAAAATAGACTAACTCAAATGGCAAAAGAGGCCCAAAAAGCCAATGAGGAGAAGAATGCCTTAAAAAGCCAAATTTGCCAGATGGAAAAAGAATTTCAAAAGCTCACTAAAGAGAATCATTCCTTCAGAATTAGATTGGAGCAAATGGAAGCTAATGACTTTATGAGAAATCAAGATATTATTAAACAGATCCAAACAAATGAAAAAATAAAAGGCAATGTGAAATATCTCATTGGAAAAACCACTGACCTGGAAAATAGATCCAGGAGAGGTCATTTAAAAATTATCAGACTACCTGAAAGCCATGATCAAAAAAAGAACCTAGAAATCATCCTTCAAGAAATTCTCAAGGAAAATTGCCCTGATGTTTTAGAACCAGAAGGCAAAATAGAGGTTGAAAGAATACACTGATCACTTCTTGAAAAAGATCCCCAAAAGAAAACTCTTAGGAATACTATATCCAGGTTCCAGAGTTTCCAGATCAAGGAGAAAATATTACAAGCAGCCAAGAAGAAATAATTCAAATATTTTGTAAACACAATCAGGATAACACAGGTTCTAGCAGCTTCTACATTAAGGGATTAAAGGGCTTGGAATATGATATTCTGGAGATCAAAGGAGCTAAGATTAAAACCTAGAAAAACTGAGTATAATGTTATGGTCATTCAATGAAATAGAGGACTTTCAAGCATTCTTGATGAAAAAACCAGAGTTGAATAGAAAATTTGACATTCAAATACAAGAAGCATGAGAAGGTAAACAGGGGAAAAAAATCACAAGGAACTTATCAAAGTTTAGCTATTTATATTCCTACATGGAAAAACAATCATCATAACTTATAAAACTTTTCTCAATATAAGAATAGTTGAAGGGAATATAAATGCATGTGTGTGTATACATATATATATATATATGTATACACACATATATATGTTTATATAGGAGGGTATATGGGCATATGAATACCTATGTGAGTGTGTGTATATATATATGTGTACAGGTATACATAGACAGAGGGCACAGGATCAAGTTGAATAGGAAGGGATGATATTTAAAAGGTGAAATTGAGAGGTGAGAGAGGAATATAATGAGAGGAGATGGGGAGAGACTGAATGGGGTAAACTACCTCATATAGAAGAGGCAAGGGAAAACTGTTACAATGGAGGGGAAGAACAGGAAGGCAAGGCTAAAGGGAATGGGTCAACCTTACTCTCATTGAATTTGGCTTAGGGAGGGAATGACATATACACTAAATAAGGTATCTTGCCCCACAGGAGAGTAGGGGGGAAGGGGATGAGAGGGAGGATGATAGAGGGGAGGGCAGGTTGGGGAGAGGGAAGTTGGAAGCACACACTTTTGAAAAGGGACAGGGTCAAAGTAGAGAACAGAACAAGTGGGTAAGGAAATATAGTCATTCTTTCACAATATATCCACTATGGAAATGTTTTCTGTAACTACATATATACAATCTATATTGAATTGCTTACCTTCCCAGTAAGGGTGGGTGATGAGGGAGGAAGGGAAAGAATCTGGAATTCAAAGTTTTAAAATCAAATGTTCAAAAAAATTGTTTCTTATATGCAACTGGGAAATAAGATATACAGGCACTGGGGTATGGAGATCCATCTTGCCCTACCAGAAAGTCGGAGGTGGAATGGGAGAGGATATAGGACAGAGCAGATTGTGGAAGGGCATATACAGTGGGATGGCTGTTTTGGGGTGGTGGGTAGGGGAAAGGTAGGGAGAAAATTTGTAACTCAAAATCTTGTGGCAATGAATGATATAAACTAAAAATAAACATAAAATTTAATTTAAGAAATAAATACATATAACCACCATGACTATAATATTACTACAAGTAATGTTATAGTCATCAGAATACATTAAAGATACATAAATGAGGGGCAGCTAGGTGGTGCAGTGAGTAGAGCGTCGGCCCTGGAGTCAGAAGGACCTGAGTTCAGATCTGGCCTCAGACACTTAACACACACAAACAGAAACCTAGCCGTGTGACCTTGGGCAAGTTACTTAACCCCAATTGCCCTCCAAAAAGAAAAAAAAAAGATACATAAATGAGACTTCATAGGCTCATTGATTTGGAATTGAAATGAACCTTAGTGTTATCTAGTACCAAACCTTCATTTTATAAATGAGCAAACTGAGACCTAGAAAACCTAAGTGACTTGTCTAATGTCATATAGATAGTATCTGAGATAGTAAGAATTTGAACCCAGATCCTCTGACTCCAAATCCAGTATTGCTGACTTGCTATTACTGGGGAGAAAAAAAAAGATATTTAACCAGGGAGGAGACTACTAATTTTAAAAGGTTTCACAATGGATGGAGCTCTGGGCCTGGAGACAAGAAGACCTGAGTTTAAATCTAGCCTCAGATACTTACTAGGTATGTGACCTTGGGCAAGTCGTTTAATCTCTGTTTACTTCAGTTTCCTCAACTGTAAAATGGGGGGAATAACAATACCTCCCTCCCTGGGTCATTGCAAGGATCACATAAGATCACTGTAAAGTATTATAGGGTTAATGAAATATAAGATCTTCCCCACCCATTAATAGTCCCATGTAATCACATGTGTTCCCTTTTTTCCATGGAACGGCTGTTGTTAAGGCCCCTCCCCACTTTGTGAACCCAGATGTTGATGCTCCCTGGCCTAGTGATTACATATCGATTAATTTGCTTAGATAGTTGAAGCCCTGTCTATTGATTCTTTCTTGGATACTCACTTCTTTCTACTTATCTCTCTGCATTGTTTAATTAAAGTAATATTGTTGACCCCTTTGAAGCTATCTTTCCTTTAGGAAAGGTCAAAGAATCTGTGCTAGCAGTGTTATTGGTCTTACACCTCCACGGCAGCTGCAAATATCGTTAATGATACAAGTACTTAGCATAGCATCTGGCACATAGTAAGTATTGTATAAATGTTTTTTTTATCTCCGTCATTATTAAAATTCTATGAAAAACTTTACATTTGCAAAAAAAACATATCACAGATTCCCTTCAAAGTGAATTTAACCATCTACTACAACTCTGTCATTTTACAGATGAAGAAACTGAGACCTAGGAAGGTGAAGTGACTTGCCCATAATTGCACAGGAGAATGGAAAACCAAAACTAGAGCCTGAGTCCCCAATAGTTTATTGGGAACCCTCCACAACTAATCTTCCAATATTGTCATTTTGAACTTACTTTCCTTTCAAGGAACACAAGGCATTTTACATTCACCTGAAGTACTAAAGGAAAAGGAATGGAATTGCAGATGGAAAAAAACAAACAGCAAGGTTTAATGATTTGCTCTAGACCATAAAAAATGTTGGAAGAGAAACAAGGGCTAAATTTCCTCATTTCTCCTCCAGGGCTCTTTTCACCTATGCAGTAGCAAAACTAGGGCAATGCAAAAGCACCAAATACAACAACAGGAATATAAAAGAGTCATTAGAGACTGAAAAAGATGTTCAAATTAGGTGCCTTCTAACTCAGAAAGTCATGAATCAGTAGCCTAGGAATACGTATCAGAGGTCAAATCTCTAGGTTAGAAGAATTTTCAGGAAGCTTGTATGAAGAGGAGTTAGATAAGTGCCCAGGAATATGTCTGATCTCCTCTATTCTCCTGGGCCTGTCTTCACCTCATAGCTGCTCAACAAAGAATAGAAGTAAAAAATCCCTTGCTGTTTGTCTATGCCTTTGGGGCAAGTGGGAAATTACTTCATTTTTTGGTGGCATCTAGTAATTCAACTCTGTACCATAATGTGGGGCTAACTTTAGGTGTCATCATCAGTAAAGGAAAATAAAAAAGATAGGGATCTCTCAAGACCAGCAGAAGTAACTCCTATGGGTATGAAACTACATGTAACAGCCTAGATCTCCTAAACCCATAGGTAGTCACGGCAGATTGATATGTGCACACAAATGTGTTTTATAGCAAAATTCCACAAAAGTCATAAAACTGAGTAGCACATTGCAGAAATACGGTCTTCTTTGGTTTGCTTGTTGTAGTTTAAGGGCTATAAGGCCCTCTCTTGTTACTACATTAAAACTGATTTAAAAACCAAAATAAGCCACAAAGGGGAAAATACAGAATCCATTAACCCAAAGACATTAACAGCTCCTAACACTTATTTGTTAAATAAGTAGATCATTAGGTTACTGTTGTCGATTAAATTTATCAACATATAGCTATAAATACTATATAGCTCCTCTAAACTTTACCTGCAAGATCTTTCATTTAAAAAATAATAAATTTTTGGTGTAGATGTTATGTCAATCATTCATTTATTTCACAATTACTAATTAAGCACTATCAGCCATCAGAGCCTCAGTGATATTTGACTATATCTTCAATATCTAGATGAATGATCCTAGGATTGATCAATTTAGGGTAATAAGATAATAGCTTTAGAACCAGAAGGGACCTTGCAGATCATAGAGTTCAACTCATATAATAGAGGAGGAGCTAAGACCAAAAATAATGTTAAATGGCACTGGTGGGGTTAACAGAGTACTTTGTCCTCAAATCTTAGAAAAAGCTCAGTACCATTAAGAGAAGGAATAGGAAGTAGGTGGCAATCACAAGTGTACTTGCTTTGAAAGACTGAGGATTTCTTTAATGTCAATGGTCTCTCCCCATGCAGATTACAAGCTCTCCATGTCTTTTCAACCTATACAGTTCTTGCCACGTTTTTCCATGTAGCCTCTATGAAGGAGTTGGAATAGAACACATGAAAGGGATTAAAAAATAAAGAAGCACAATCACAAAATAGTAAACCTGCATCTGTATTAGTCTGAATAATTTTGTTAAAAGACAAAAATGTTGCCATTTATTACATAAGTAAATTTCAATCTGAGTCCTTCTCTTTGGGATTATCATTCTTAAGAAGGAATAAGCTGCAAATGAATTCTTCTAAACTGAAGATCCCTGAAAAATCTATCATACAATTCTTTTGCTCATGAAAAAAAAAAATCTAACCATCTCAGAGAAAACAATTTCTCTCTGTATGTGGGTGTCTGTCTCTCTCTGTCTCTGTCTCCCTCTCTCTTTCTCTGTCTCTCTGTCTCTGTCTCTCTGTCTCTGTCTCTTTCTCTCTCTCTGTCTCTCTCTCTCAATATATATATATATATATATATATATATGCATATAATATATTCATAGAGAGACTGACACAAAAACTCACAGTTATATAGTCCTTTAAGTTCTAAACAATTACTTCCTCAAAAAAAATCCATGAAGTAGGTATTACAAATACTATTATATTCCTATTTTATAGATGAGAAGACTGAGACATAAAAAGGCAAGGTGACTTACCCACAATCACATGTCTAGTATCAAACCCAGGAATCAAATAAAGGTTGCTTGACTCTGAAATGACTTCTTCCTCATCAAAATTATATTAAACCCATGCTCATACAATGACTTAATAAAGAAAAAGAAATTTATTTATAATTCTACTTCTTCATTTTAAAAATCTTTTTTTCTTGATGTTCTTCCTACACTTGCCAATCTGTACTAACAAACTGAAAATTTTTACTCAAATGACTTTTTCCTGTACCATTTATGATTAGAGGAGAATTTCAACAATAAAAAAATCAAAATATTTAAGCTATTTTCTTTTTTTTGGTGGGGGAGAGCAATTGGGGTTAAGTGACATGCCCAAGGTCACACGGCTTAGTTTCTGTATTAAGTGTCTGAGGCCGGATTTGAACTCAGGTCCTCCTGAATCCAGGGCTGGTGCTCTATTCACTGCACCACCTAGCCACCCTATTTTTTTTAATTTAAGCTATTTTCAAGGTGCCATATTCCCAAATGCTGCTCAAACACTAGCTGTGTGACCCTGGGCAAGTCACTTACCCCTTGTTTCCCTCAGTTTCCTTATCTGTAAAATGAGCTGGAGAAGGAAATGGCAAACCACTCCAGTATCTTTGTCAAGTAAACTCCAAATGGGGTTACAAAGAGCTGGACACAACTGAAATTATTAAACCACAAGAAGTCAGATTAGAAGATTATTTTTAAAAATCATAGGGTTATAACCATCATTACACTAGAATGATGGTTCTTAAATTTTTTCATCCTGATACCACTTCAGCATAACAAAACAAAGCTTTCCCCACTCTCTTCAAAAAAACCCACCAACCCACCCACTCTTGTGTGCTATTATTTTTTTTTAAGTTACCAAAAGCATTTCCCTACTGACAACACTAGGAAGGTCTATCAATCAACAGAAGTTACATTATTATTCTTCCTCTAAGTTTTCCCCAAGGTTATGGATTTTCCCAAAATTAATGTTTCTTCATCTGTCACAGGGAGATTCTAGCAAGACAAAGGCAACATCTGTGTTAATGAAATCTTTGCCTTCCTTGAAGTCTATGAAAGAATCTGTTTTTGGGACTTTCCACTAAGCAAAAAACTTCCCAGTATTTCATAGATGGTTGATGACTAGCAATGCCAGACGGCCTTTTAGCAAAATATTCTTTTCTCTTGACAATATCCCATAGAATTCAATGAGTGATAAACACTGACATACATCTTCCTTTACAAATGGAGACAGAGATAATGTCAATTTTGTAAGGTCTCCCTGAGAAAAAACCTAAATCCTTTAGTAAAGTTTAAAAGTAGTCTTGGAAAATAAGGATAATGCTCCCCAACTTTGAAAATGTATGCAATTATAATTATGTAATCTTCACATTAAAAACTTTTAATCAGTTAAATTTTAAAATAACTTGGAAAGCTGTTATTTCAACAATGTGATGTAGATGAAGCCCTGTAGCTACTTTCTTCTTCAATGAACATGATGATGAGAAGTGTTAACTACTTAAAATTATTTGCCATTTGGTCTGAATTTAAAGTAATCAGATCTTCTTCACAAATTGCCTGAGATACATAGGACATAAAAACATAATTTATACAATAAGACTCCCAGTGCAAGCAATGACAACTAAGTTTTGTTCAAGGCAGTTTTTAGATTCTTTCAAGAGTCAGTATAAAAGAGCTAACAGAAAAGGTATTTTGGCTTTAGAAATCAACCAAAATCATACATCTTTAAAAGTTACTACTTACTTTCCCTTCCTAAACAGGAAGGTTAATTATTAATATGAAACATATATTTGACTATTCAAAAGCATCTATGATCTCATCCATTCAATTGTCCTTTATAATCATGAAGAAAACAACCCATCCATACGTGCCCATCCTGTGCAACTCTTTCCTATGTTTTCCTCTTAAGTCTGACACAGGAGATCCAGTCAACATCCAGGAGGCCCTCCTAGCTGTTAGATTATATATCATAATTAAACCATAATATTTATTCCTTACATACTTACTTAAGTTTTCAAGGTTAGGGAGCATCATTCTTATTTTCAAAAACAGATTTTAAACTCCATTGAAGTTCTACCCCAGTACTTCATTATGGCATAAAGGTGACCCTAGATTCTTTTTTTTCCTCAATTTTTAAACATTTTTATTTAAAGTTTTGAGTGCCAAATTCTATTCCTCCCACCTTTCCCTCCTCTCTGAGATGGTAAGCAATCAGATGTAGGTTATACATGTGCAATTATGTAAAACATTTCCATTGTAGTAATTTTGTACAAGAAGACTCAAATAAAAGAAAAAAAATAAATGAAAGTGAAAAATTGCATGTTTCAGTCTGTATTCAGTCAATATCAGTTCTTGTGCCAGTTAGCAAAACACAAGGTCTGGCAGATCCTATCGAGCTGGAAAGGCTTCAAAGTAAGGGCCCAGTGAAGAACTGCAGGACTGTTTTTTGAGGCCTAGCCTCAAAAATTTGGAGGGGCTTATCACCAGGTTAGCTTTGAGATAAAACTAAGTTTTTGGTCACAGCAACTCTAGAAGACTATCTATGACCACTCAGGTCAGTGGAGGAAGGACTCATGTTGAAGAAATCACAGCCTCTTGAAGTATTGATGTAATTCTAAATTGAATTATTCCTGAGATTACCTAAAAGACTAATCTCCCTAGAACAAGTGGTCTTAAACTGAAGAGGTGGAGGAGGGGTAATGGTAAGGTCCATGAACTTTTTAGTACTTTGGTAACTGTATTTCAATATAGTTTCCTTTGTAATTCTGGGTATTTTACTTTGTGGATTTAAAAAAATGTTATTCTGAGAAGAAATCCATAGGTTTAACCAACCTGCTAAAGTCAGCCTACAAAAAAAGTTTAAGAATCCCTTTGCTAGAAAGATTTCCTAAAAGAAATCACTGAATTCTCATCTGAAGAAAAGTTCCTAAAGTCTCTCAGGGGGGCATATAGCAGGGGAAAGTTAATTCTCTTAACAGCTTTATAATAATTAGGAAAGCTTTATAAACCAAACAACTTAGCATCCTAGTTTGGGGTTTTTAAATTTGTTTGCAAATCAGTCTACCTTCTTCCTGGAAAGAATAAAAGAAATTAAAATTGTCATTCTTTTCTACTTGCTCTGAACAAATCATTACTCATCTCAGGTGAATGGGATCTTGGTTATTTATAAAGTTAATTATTGTTTGAAATTGGGTAAAACATTGGCTCAAACTTATAAAAACCTTTGTTACACAGAAATTTTGTCGTACATTGGCACTTGTAACAGGAGCTAACCTGTAATGTACTTTATTTTTTTGTAATCAACACAGTGTAATTAATAAATATGATGAAATTTATGAGGAAAATATGGAGCCACTTATATCCCAAAATCTTTTTCTGTGTAATTACAAACAGACCTTTTCTATAATAAACATAAAAGGTGACTTTTCAATCCTTAGAAAAGTTTCATTATAGTAATAAAAAATAAGCACTCTCTCATCAGACAACCTGGGAGAATCCAGGATACACAAAGGGACAGTGAAGTAATAACTTGCCTTCTTTTAGTCCCCAATTGATATAAGTAAATATATTAAGTTTGTCCATCAAAATGCTTACATTCTTACCTGTGTCACAGCTTTGGTATTATTGCATACCTTGAAAAAAGAGTTAGTTTAACGTTTACAACCTTTAGAGGCAATTAGATGGTGCCACAGAGAGAGCACTGCGACTGTAATCAGGAAGATGTGACTTTCTTATTAGCCATGTGACCCTGGGAAGGTAATTTGACCTCAGTTTCCTCATTTGTAAAATGATGATAATAATAGTACCTACTTTCCAGGGTTGTTTTGAGGATCAAAAGGGAAAATTCTGGGGCAGCTAGGTGCCACAGTGAATAAAGCACTAGTTCTGGAGTCAGGAGGACCTGAGTTCAAATCCAGCCTCGAACACTTGACACAAAAATTAGCCATGTAACCTTGGGCAAGTCACTTAACCTCAATTGCCCTGCCTTCCCCCCTCCAAAAAGGAAAAAAAACAGGGAAAATATTTATAAAGTGTTTAGCTCAATGCTTGGCACACAGTAGGTGTTTGATATGCTTCTTTCCATTAAATGAAATGGAGGAGTAGTAAAGTCTCCCATGCTCTCATGTTGTTCTACTCCATGAGACTGTAGCTAGCCTTTTCTGTGAGCAAAAAATTGTACAGTAACCCAGAAAGTCAAATATGTGTTGCTCTTGATGTCTTTCCTATACTGATATGCCTGAGGTGAGACTTAGCAAGAAATGTCCAATTGACCATTTCACTATGCAAAATCTAATTACCTGTTTTTTCCATTGTGAAAAGTGGGAAGACCACAAACTTGATTTCAGTATACACTTAATTCCTCTGTTCCTGCCATTTCTTCTATTTTTATAATCTGCAGATTTTTTTCCCAAGAAGAAAAAAAAGTACAATCATAATAGTAGCAATGGACACATTATCAGACACTTCTAAATCCCCTTTTAGCAAAAGATCTCAAGGTTCTTTACAAACTCCTAACCAAATTTAATTTCCCAACACTCTTGAAAAGTGGCAGAGAGAATCACTTCAGATATGCACCATGAAAAATAGCTACTTCCACAATGATGTGGCATCATGTTTCTATAGCAATTCCAAAGGAAACAAACACTTCTGTGGAAACTACTGGAATACATTCAGAAAGAGAATAGGTAATTACTTAAAATTTATAACATTACTATTGGAGACTCCCACATGTCAACTCCTATCTAATATATGGCATTTTAAACGATCAATTGACAGGTGATATCAATTCTTCTGTGTTCCCTTTGCCTACACTCAGTGAGAATTTTTTTTAAGACAAAAGCTTCTTGATGACTAAAAAATAAACTCAGAGTAAACAAAAAGTAGGGGAACAAGCAGAGCATCTAGTTCAACTCACATATTAAACCTGGGGAAATCTAAGACTCTACAGAGAGAAGACAAGAAAAAAGGTGAGGGGATTTGGGGAAGTTTTGTATATACCTTTGAACTCCTAGAGCATGATAGAAATATATGTAAAAGTAAAGCAATTCTATGTAACTTTTTCCAAATCAGAAGGAAATGTTATCTAAACTAGAACTGTGTTTGCACAAAGTATTGGTTAGAGTAACATAAAAAAAGATTTTTTTTTCTGTTCCCTGTAATTTGGGATGGAAAAGGAAAGAGGTTCTCTAGTTATTGAAATAGTCTCATTAATAACCCTACATATTTGGATCACCAACTTTCAAAGAAGTAGCAAACAATTAAATGCATGAAAACTCTCTGATGATTCATGATTTTCAATGAAGACTGTTATGCGCATCAGTTGTCCCTAGGCTGTAAATATTTAGGATGTCATCTAATATAGTCCAAGTTAAAATGACAGAACAACCTTTTGCTATGGGTTAACCCCAGATTCAAAAATGCAAAAGGTAATTTTTAGATGTAATTTCTTCCCCCCCCCCAAAAAAAGAACAAGTGCTATCTATTTCTCTAGAACCTAGATCATGCCATGATCCCCAACCTTTCTAAAAAAATCTACTTTTCATTTAAATGAAATGAGAAAAATGGGGGTAAGTGAGGTCAGAGGAGCAAATGAGGGAATGGAAGGGAAGGTAGAGAGCTGTAAATGTTTTCAAGCTCCAGAGAGGGGGTGCCTTTTGTTGGCTACTGAGCCACAATCCATCTAGTTGACCATAAGGAATGACACTGATCAAGACTTCTTAATTGCAGACTCATCTAAGTACAACACTTAGATAATCAAGAAATTTCCAAATCCATTTGATGATTGTTGAAATCCTATAAAACAAGAGCCTGCTCCTGAATTTTACAGTATAATTTAGGAGAAGCCACAACTTTCTTTATCCTCTATTGCCCTTCAAACCTTAAACATGATTCAGTTTGTTAGCATCACTGTGTATTAACCTATGAATACAAAAAGAGATCAGGCCTGATATTGTTGCCTTCTTTTTTAGGTCATAAATGTAAAAGAATCATTAGTTCCAACATTGCCCTTATGAGAA
The DNA here is from genome assembly GCA_011680675.1 of Gymnobelideus leadbeateri. Classification (NCBI taxonomy): domain Eukaryota; kingdom Metazoa; phylum Chordata; class Mammalia; order Diprotodontia; family Petauridae; genus Gymnobelideus; species Gymnobelideus leadbeateri. The sequence goes on along the minus strand of WOXC01004475.1, from coordinate 185,445 downwards.
TTTAAGCCACCACCAAAAACATACAAGGCAGAGTATATAATGTGCTGCTAAAGAAAAACAAACTTGTTTGCAAGAATTTGTAGCAATCTATTTTTATGGACTATTTCATTTTGCTTTTCCATTATCACGAAGCAATACTTCATAGTGGATAAGCCAAACAGACTCTTGAGTCAGGTAAGCCTCAGTTCTACCTTACACCCATACTGGCTATATATCTCTGGGCATTTAAACTCTCGGGGTCTTAGGCAACTCACTAATGCTAAATTGCAGAAGTGTCCCAATGTGCATAGATAAAGTGTGCATAGATAAAGAGAGTTGCCTTTCTAGAAGATCTTGGATCAGGAAACACTTTCCCCCTAGCCCTCCCCCCCAAAAAAGTATACTGTATTGTATATTTTTAAATCTCTTGAAGATATATGCTTCCTCAGCATATAACTTCATTTTATATAAGAAGTTTAACCATCCACTACTAGTTGTAACTCCAAATTTATTAGTTTCAAAAGTATATATTGATCAGATTTTTTGTTGTTGTTATTGTTTAAAGGTTGACCTTTTTTCCCCCTTATCCCAGTTCATAACCTGAATAGGATACTACTTCCCATATAATCACTGAACCGCAAAAATCACTGAAACTGCTATAAACTATTTATATCTGATCCACAGCACCCACTATTCTTTTAATACAGCTCTTTCCTTGATGGTCTTAACCTTGTGTGTGTCAGAGTACTGGAGGAAAAGAGCAGAAACTACTTATGGCTGAGATAGATGTATTATAGGAGTAATCTACCCACACTTGTGCTGAAAATTCCAATTTAGATCTTGGAAAAATGCCACTAGTTAGGTCCTGCGTACACTGCCTCAGATCTGAACATGGATCGTGGAAAATATGCATTTATTTGAGCACCAACAAGATGCAGAAGAGTTCAAAATCATCCATATGTTATCTCATTGACACTTTTTTTTTCCCTGAGTAGTGTCATGCTGACTCAAAGGACCATGTCAGCCAAGATCGATCTTAATCAAATATAGGTCTGCTTGCTCACAGGCATTTGTTTTAAGAGGCATCTTCCAATTATGTTTGGTGAGAAGACTACTGTGGGTCAGGGGGAAAAAAAACCTATCATAGAATGATGCACCCACAAGGTGAAATGCCAAACCGAGTACAATCAATAGGAAAAGAAGATTGGGGGGTGGTAGGGAGGAAGAAGGTCAAAGATCCAAAGTATATTCTTAGTTGTCCTAGTTCCTTTCTTTTCTCCCTCCCCTAACCGCAGCCTACAAATCCTAGGGTTACCACTAACCCAAAGGTAGATGTGAAACATTAATTTCAATAAAGATTGGAAGTTATAGAAACTCCAGAGTATTTCAGTAGTCAGGGAAGACTCCAGAATTCATTAAGATGTCCCACCGCTTTATCTTGCTACCTGAGACATTCTCTCCTGGATGCAGTTAAAAATAAATAAATAAATCATCCTTAATTTCCCCCCACACACACTTTTGCTTACTCAGGTGCCTGACTGGACTTCGTCTCAGGACTACAACCCACCCACCCCCATCCCCACCCCCACTCCACGCCTTGTTCCTTTTTGCTTCAGGGAAAAGGCTCCACTGATCTTGGGGGCACTTCAACTTCACAGTAGAGAAAGTTAAATTCCGGAATTTCAAAGCCACTTGCTAATGAAAGCGATTCTTTCACTAGTGGGAAAACATTACATTTCACAAGCTGCTGTTCGAAAATCTAACCCCTCTCTGAGACAGAGCATAAAATGAAGTCTGAGTACCCGTTTGAGACAAATGTTTATATGATTAATGCGCAACAAACAGTACTATTGAAAACAGAATTTATCACTCTTCTTCCTCCCCTACCCCCCACCCCAGCCGTATCCCGATAACTGGTTAATGGAAACTTTCAGGAGGCATACAGACGGGGTTGGGGACGGGGGGCGGGGAGAGATGCGGAATATATCCACACAATTAATTGCAGTGGAGTTGGATTTGTCCTTCCAATTAACAGAGATCAGTAGCTTGTAGTCAACCGTAGAGCCTGTGAACATCCTGAGGAGGAAGGAAGATTTGGTAATGAAGAGGGGGGAAGGGGGAAACAATACAAAACCTCAAGATGTCTCTAGGGATCCTGCATCCTGGCCCCCAGATCCCGCCTGCTCTTTCCCAGGGCTTCGCTGCACTCCAGATGCTCGGAAAGGGAAGCCAGGGCATCACCAGGGACGCAAAGGACAACCCCATTCCTTGAGTCAACAGGGACTTACCTTGATGATGCTACTTCGTCGAGGTGTCACCCGGGCAGCTTCCAGGAGACTAGCTTCGCTATCAGCTGCTGAGGTGCCCGCGGAGGCTGGCAACGACAGCCCACTTCTGCGGTCCCTTCTGCGTCCTGCAGCCCCAGCCGGTAGCCCTTCCAAGGATGCAGGATCTGGGCACACCTGAGAATCCTCCTCACCATGGTTCACCTCGGATGAGGAGGGACCTTCTCTGCAGGTCGCACCTTCGGCCATCGTGGTACCAGCTTCGGACTTCTCCCGGGGTAGAGGGGACTTAGGGAGATCGGAATCCACCCCTCCACCCACAAACAAACATGCACCCCAAAGCCGACCCTCCAGACTTTTTCACTGCCCTGAGGCAGCCACTGCAACTTTCTCGAGAGGAGACATCACTCTGGATGAGCCGTCCATGGAACTTCTTCCCCCAACGAGTCGGATAATAGAAAGGAGAGCGAGAGGGAGGCAGGGAAAAGGAGAGAAGAGATAAACTTGGTTCGGAAAGATAAAGGAAGATAAGAGCACAAAAGGAGAGAGAGAAAGAAGGACGAGGACGAAGGGAGGTGTCCCGCCGCCAAGAAATGCTATGCAAACGCTTCACTCGCCACCAAACAAAAGACACTAAGGCGCCGTTTCAAAGTGGCCTCATGAAGCCGAGAGGAGTATGTGCCGGAGCGCAGAAAGAGCTGGAGCGAGCGCGGCACGGGTGCACCCCGCCCACCTGCCTTCCAGCGAGCAAGGCTGCGAGCGAGAGAACGAGAGAGCTAGCGAGGAGAGCAAGCAGGAAGTGGCTCGGCGGCAGCCTCCACCACTCCTCTCTGTTGTGACAGGGAGGGAGACTTGTTTTGACAGCCCGTGGGGATTGGCAGGCAGCTGGGCCTCTTAGGGGCCGAGCAATACCAAGGAGGGGGTCGGCGTGACCAATCCCCAATGGAGAGGGGTGTGACCAAGAGAAAAGAATGAAATGTGTTCTGTATTGGGAAGAGGTCCAGATGGTCTCATACATAATACTGTGTTACGGATCTGTGAGTGTGTGTATGTGTGCGTGTGTATGCAAGAGGGTTCACCACACATATATTTTGGGAAATTTTGAAATTTGAAACGAGGTAAAAGATGAAACAGGCAGGGGGAGGGGGGGGGGAGGTTGCATCCATCTGCAAAGCAAATCAGCTCCCCAGGTGTGCTGGATGCAAATGCTTAAAAGCATGTTGCCTACCGAAGTAATTTATGGGAGTGTGCTGGGGCGGGGGAGGTACCCTAGCCCTAGAGAGAGGTTAATTTGCTTCTTTTAAAAGTAAACACTAGGCAGAGATAAGATTGGTGGTATTGGGGAATTGTCAGTTCATTCATGGGGGGGAGGGGGCCGAGGGACATAAAATAATTTCCTGCAAGGATATAAAATAGAATATGAATAACATTAAGAAAGAGATAGTAATAGTAAGATAGAATGTGAATAAAATGTGATGAATAAAGGTATCAAATATAACAGTTAAGGCTAGAGAACTATACAGACTAAAGGATACAGTAAGAATTATGTCCTCTGTAAAGGCACAAATAATCAGATTCTTCTGCTTACCTAAAGAACTAAGTGAGAACTTTGCTCCTCTTGTACCATTGTTTAGGGAAACTACCTATGGAGAAAAACTGTTGCTCATATTTATGTCCTAATATTAAACCAGGTCCTCCCTCCCATTCAAAAACCTATTGTGGAATGATAAACCCACCACACAATCTCCTAGGGTGATGGGATAAAAAGTACCCCATACCTAGAACTTACAGGAGTAGGTTCCAAACAGGACTGTGCTAAGGCCAGTTCTGATTGTTAAATTTTCAGTGTGAGCACCTAGGAAATCAGCAAATGCTACAAATCAGGGCTTGCTTTACTGTTTTGTTTGTTGTCTAGACTTTAAAAATAATGTAAGAATGTTAATAATGTACATTAAACTTAAAAATCTGGATGCAAGTACATTATTTTTAGAGAAAGCTGGTCTTGAACAACATTGGTTCCAAGTAACTTCAACTAAGGCTCTACTTATTCAGCAAGCACAGTTGGGTACTGCTCTTAAAAGATTAAGAAATCTACAGAGCCTTAAAAGTTGTTGCCTTTTAATTTCTCTGATAAAAATCTGTAACAAAAATCTCTTCTTAACTAAAGGGATAGATGAAGAGGATGATGATGGTGGTGATGATGATGATGATGATGATGATGATGATGATGATGATGATAGTTAGATAGATAGATAGATAATCAATCATTGTCTTGGGAGAGGAAACTGACCTGCTGGGCAAGTTCATATTGACAGAGAGATGGATGGATGGATAATAAAGCAGGGTGCAACAGAGAGAGTACTAAGTTTCTTTGAATCAGGAAGGCGTGGGTTCAACTACCACTTCTGAGACAGCATGACCTTTATTTGTCACTTAACCTCTAGGTGCCTCATGCAATTGATCTGTTAATGGGAGGAGTTCCAACACCCGGAGCTCCCCATACTCACAAAATCTTACATCAAAATAATTTCAATCACCCATCTGCCTATAGATACCTATACTTTTAAAATATATATATACCTACCAAAGGCCTAGAAAACAGAACTACCTAGAATTTACAAGGACTTTTTTCTGATTCTGAATACCAGAGTGATGAGTTTGGCTTGCATTAGTTACAGAAAGATCTAAAGAAGGCTACTATTCAAAACTACCCTGAGAATGAACATCGGGGGTAAAATTTGTTCATTAACAGATCACAAGCAAGAGAAAGCTGAGAGATCTAGATCCTAAGCATCTTAAAAGACAGTGTAACCTAAAATCAGAGGTCATAATTTAGACAGTTTTCACATCAGTATTGATTAAGACCCTAAATAGCAACATTTAATTTGAGAAATGACTTTTCCTCCTTTTTGAGTTATTAGTTCCTGAAATTCTTATATATCCCAGAAACTCTGGTCTTGGCGGCATACCCCAGTGGACTATGGACTGGAGCTTTTAGTTGTAGGACTTTCCAACTTTGGCAGGAGAAAGAAACAGAAAACTTAACTTTTTTGTTTTCTTAAAAATATAAATGCATCTGAATTAAGTACTGGAGCATGTAAGGATCTCTGGTTTTAGAGACAACATCCCCCTCTAGCTAGAACTGAAAGAAATGCAAGCATCTTTCTGCAAGCAAGAAATCTACTGATTTCTTTCAATATGCTATTTGCTTGGCATAGGAGGGAGGAAGCCTGGGATGAAAGTTATTTTGAGTTGAAATTTTATAGCTTTATTTTAAACTCTGTCCTATTGTAAGTAGAGTCTGCACTTTTTTGAAGCTGATGATGAGGATGGAGAAAAGGAGAAAGAAGGAAATGAAAAAACATGCAAGGAAATTCTCAAAAACAGAACAGAAGACAATCTCCTCCATTGGCCCATGAGATTGTCATCTTTGCAATCAATAAGCTCTTTCTAGAGTTCCACTCCATCTTCATAACCTTTAAACTCACTTCAGGATTTACTGATTAGGAATATCATCCTCCATGTTTCCCCTAATTCTTTGAAAAGCTGTTCAATTTCTACAAAGCTCCTGACAATTCAAATTTGAAGTTAATATTTGTTAGTCTCTCAATTCCTTTGGTACCTATTTTTTCCCATAATCTCCCAAGAATAAAGCCTTTATCTTGGGCTGTGACCTTTTTTTTTTTTTGATGTGAGTATATAAGCATTGCTACCACATCGATGTACCATGATGTTTACATCAGAACTCCCAACAAACAACTTCCTACAACACTCCAACAATAATAAAACTACAATTTTGTAACCAATATCACCTTACCATCATGTAAGATCATTTTAAATGGTAATTGCTAGGTGAACCATTTCCCTTTTTTCCATCCTTTCTCATTCCATCTCCACATCCCACAAGCACACACAAGCTACAAGTACCTTTATAACATTGATTTTTTTTGTGTGTCTATCTGCTTAAAAATATTATCCAGTTCAGCCTACTTTAGGCAAATAGCCCAACTCTGATCCAATAAATTTCAAGGATTACTGGTTCCCCACGTAAGTCTTAGAAAAACCCATCAAATATGTGGTGCCTCTAATGCTACTCACAGATACAAATAAAGCACACTATCTTTTCTGCCTATTTTTCTAGAGAAGGGAATCTCACTCCAGCTAATTCCCAAGAATGAGGCAAGAGGTCCAACAGCCCTATATTATAATAGCAGATGTGGTCAAGGACTGAGTTTTAGTTCCATCAACTGCAAAATTAAATTAATATACTAGCTGGGTTTTGAGACGCCTTCTAGCTCTACACTTATAAGCCTGTAAATTGTGATACAAGAGGAAATATACTAGATTAGAAGTTCAGAAGCTTGTCTTCTAGTCCCACTGCCTAACTATGTGGGCATTCTCTGGGGTCCAGTTCCCTCCTCTATGAAATGAAAAGGTTGGACTAGATGACCTCAGAGGTCTCTTCTAGCTCTAAAATTTTTGTAGTACCCACTTGGAATTTCTTGGAAGCACCCACTACAGCTTAGAGTTTGGGGAAGAAAATAAGGGGAATACTGGCCAAAATCCACATACAAATTTTGGGGGAGCAGATATCAAAAAGAATTTTTTAAAAGAACAGATAAAATCTCATGGCCTGAAATTATACAGGTAAACTTGACCCAAGAAGAATGAGAAGCTCAAGGAGAAAATTTTACTACATAAACACAAGTTGTTTTAATGAGGAGGAAAAAGGGAATAGATGCCTGAGAAAACTGTGACAAAGAATTCATCCCTCAACTTAGATTTTTAAAAGACTTGTGTATAAGATGGAAGAAACAAGTAACCAAGAAAGAATACATTAAAGTAGCACCATCCTAAAAGAATGTCAGAAACATTAAATCTCAAAACAAAATTAAGCTGATGATGATTGTTAAAGACAACAAAGAGGGTTTTTAAAAACATCTTTGCTTGGAAGGCATGAAATACTGATAACAAACACAGAGAGAAGGCAGGACTACATTTCTCCTATTTTGTTTCTATGTTCTCTACAATCTTCTGAGTGATTAAGAAAGAACAAAATTGTTAACAGAGATAAGTGAAGAGATGGCAAAAAAGTAGCTAGTTATCCTTAATGAGTTCAAGTCACCAGATGGGGATGAAGTACAATTGGCTTAGTGATCTTTAGAAGATTGACTACAACAGGAAAGGTGCCATCAGAATAGAGATGGGAAAATGCTTTCTTGATTCATTAAAAAAAAAGAGGAAAGATAGGAAAGGAAAAGAAAGGAAAGAAGGTAGATTCTTCAAACTATAAGCCAATGAGCTCAATTTTGATTTCTAGCAAAATTTTAACACGTTATTAATAAAGAGATGGACTTATGAATAATATTTTGTCAGTTCACTTCCTTTTTCTTTTAACAGTGTTACTAAACTCATGGTCCCAAAAGAATGACATTTCAGTAAAATTTTTGGCAAAATCTCCTAAGATACACTTATGGATAAGATAGAGAGATATGGGTAAAATGTTAATAAGGTAGATAAGGAACTAGTTATATGACTGACCCCAAACTTAAAAGGAGCTCTCTAGTAGAGGGCCCTGAAGACCTGCCCTTCACTTTTTCTATTCCACATCTAGACAAATCACTTGAATGAAGGTAAAAACAGTATTTCTAGTGAATTTGTAACTGACATAAAGCTGATAAGGATAATTAACATTCTGGAATTAAAACAAGTTTTAGCAAGTTAGAATGATAGACTAAAATTAATATGGAAAAATTAATAAAAATTTGTATATAAGCCTCTGCCTGAATTAAAAAAATACAACTTGCATAAGAAAAGAATAGGAAAAGCATTGCCAAACAGTGATTTGTGTGGAGGAAAAAAATCTCAGGTTGTTAGGTTTGGGGGGAAAGAGTTGTTTTGTTTTTTTAGTAAACTACAGGTAGACAGAAAAAGGAGAGACTAATTCTGCTATATCTCTCTCTGTTCAAATGATATCTAAAATATTATATTCCATTATAGACAGCACATTTTAAGAACATTAAGGTATGAGAATATCTCCAGGAAAACATTTGCTTCTCTAGTCCTATAAGACTTCTATACTATGGTGAAAAGACTGGAAACTATATTATATGAGAATTAGTTGAAGGAAAAGTTTATTCTGAGGAAGACAGGGGGTGTGATAATTGTTCTCAAATAATTGAAGGACTATCACACAGAAGAGAGATTAGATTTATTCTACTTGCTCACAAAGGATAGAACTAAGAGAAGTGGGTGGAAATGTGTAAGAAGCAGATTTTGGCTTGTTCAGTCAACAATCAACAAGCATTTATTGAACCTTGTGCTAGGCACTGTGCTAGACTTTGGGGACAATTGTATCAAAAATAAAATAATCTCTACTTATAAGGAGCTCATATCCTAATGGAGACAAATACATTAGGCTCTTATAAATTCTGTGGATCCTTATCACTACTCTTATTCACAGAGAGTTGCTCTTTCAGAGGAAAACTAGCTACTAATAACCTCCTGAAAGAGATCCCAAAATGAAAACTCCCAAGAATAGTATAGTCAAATTCCAGAACTCCCATGTCAAGGAAAAAATACTGCAATCAGCCAGAAATAAACAATTCAAATATCATGAAGCCACAGACAGGATAATACAAGATTTAGTAGCTTCTACATTAAAGGATCAGAAGGCTTGAAATGGGCAAAGCAGAGGTTGATGGTCACTTGTTAGGGGTGTTGTGTAGGAGAATCTTATCCAAGTATTGGTTGAACTAATATTACTTCTAACTCTGAAATTCTATGATTCCGTGACTATATTTAATACACCGTTATATTTCTCCTAATATAAACTGTCTCTTACATAAGAGGCACTCAATAATAATTTTCTGAATTGAAGGTGGAAGGTATTTGTCAATATTAGGGTAGAGCCCAGACAACCAAACAAACAAATAATTAGGCACACATACTGGTCCCCATAGAGCAATGAAGTTGATTCTACGGGAGCAAGTGCTCCAGAGCCCTCTGCCTAACAGGAACAGTAACTGGACTTTAGAAGAACCCAGGAAGAATCCACGACCTTCCTTTACCATACCCCCAAAGTGATGGGTACCTGAGCCAGAAGTTACATTTTGAGGAAACATTCTGCCAAAATTGAATCCCAATAGCCATGGTCACAAAGTTCTCACCTTACCATCACTATCCCTGAAATTTTTGAACCTTGTTTACTTCGTTTGATGTAGATTTCAGACACAGAAGATAATCAACATGTTTATCTTTCTGGAGTAGGAGAGCATAGACCTAATGTCATTCACATATGAGTAGTAAAGAAATCATAGCATTTAGGACTATTTCTCCTGATAACTTCAACATGAACTAAAAGAAATCAAAGATCTTTGTAAAGCAAGTACAGCATGTTCAAATCTCAGAGTTCTGATGTTTTTGGAATTCTACCATACATTATATATATACTTGATAATAAGGAAAACCTTCCCAGTAAAACCCTCCTAATTCCTCTGTAGGACAGGAATGACCTTGAGTTCTTGAAGTCTATACCAGCAGAGTGTTGGAACATACTCTCAAAATGGAAAAACCTTGAGCACAGTATTTATTATAGTCTGCATATGTGTTGCCTATGGGACCAATCTAGCTAAATTCAGACAAGCTTGTTACCTAGTTAGCTACCACAGATTGAACAGCCACAACTGAGAAAAACTCTGTGTTAAGAAATGGAGAGGTTGCAGTGTAGCAAGTACTCATACTGACAAAATTATGTATCTTTTTTGGTACTGTTTGTCCGAGTAGAGGTCAACAGGATTCTGAATTAGTAAGATTTGAATGGTTTATAATATAAATGCCAAGGTAGAATAAATGGAATCAGGAGGACAGAAAGGAAAAAAAGGCATAGCTATAAATAGATATAAAAAGGATAGGATATCCTTTGTTTCAAGGAATCCACCATCCAGCACTGTGCACCTGGTATATAGAAGGTACTTAATAAATGCTTGTTAAGAGATTATGTGAAAAAATAACCTCAAAGATGAAGTGTTTGACATATACTTCTTTGTACCTTATTAGAGACATTAGAGAAGAAAGTTTCACTATGTGAAAAGTAGACATTTGTCCATCCCATTTCATACAAGAAGTGCTTTGTTGGGGAGGCTAGGTCCTCAGTAAATAGAGCACCAGCTGTGGAGTCAGGAGGACGTGAGTTCAAATCCAGCCTCAGACAGTTAACACAAAACTAGCCATGTGACCTTGGACAAGTCACTTAACCCCAATTACCCTACTTCCCCCTACCCAAGAAAAAAAGGCAAAAAGAAGTGTTTTGTCAAGCTATCAATAAAAATTTGAAGTTATGCATTTGGTAAAATGGTCTATTTAGTGGTTCCCCAGATAATAAGTATCAGAAAGAGTTTGAAATTTAGAGATCTCTATGTTCTATAGTCTCCAATAGGCTGCTACTTCTATTCAGACATTGGAGAATATTTGCTGTATGTACCTGCTGTGCTATATAATGAATGCATTTTATCCTTAGTTCATTCATGCCAAATGTACCTCAAAACATTCCATTGAGACAAACCCCATTCTTCTCTTAAGAGAGGCTCTATAGACAATTTCGGAACTTCAGGTTCTCAAACCAACCTTTGGCACCTGTCACTTTATATTTATTAGAGAAAATCTACAATGGAATGGTACTTGAACTACTTCCTCTTAACACAAATGCCAAACCAGTACATCCCCAGTCCAATTCTCTATCATGTAGTAGATCACTCCCCACCCCTCCCCAAGACTGATATGCTGTGAGAATTCTTCATGCTCATTAGTGGTCCAGAACATATTATCAAAAAGTAATATATTTTGGGGCAGCTAGGTGGCGCAGTGAATAGAGCACCAGCTGTGGAGTCAGGAGGGCCTGAGTTCAAATCCAGCCTTAGACACTTAACACAAAAAAACTAGCTGTGTGACCTTGGGCAAGTCACTTAACCCCAAATTGCCCTCCAAAAAGCAAAAAAAAAAAAATTTTATATATATATATATATATATATATATATATATATATATATATATATATATATATATATATATATATATATATATTATTGCTGGGAACCAAAATTGCTCCTCTCTGAGAATGAATCATTACATGATGCATTATGTAAAAATGTGAATTATAAAGAACTTGTCAGAAACATATCTACCTTACTTTGATGGATCTTTGGTTTAATTGACATTGTTATTCTCTCCACCAACCCAGATCAAACAAAACCCCTTATGTCTTCTCTTCCTATGGTATTCATTTCCAAGATTATCTCTAAAACATTCAAAGAGGTTCTACAGAATTCACAAAGTACCTTTCTCTTGTTATTTTAGTATCTTCAGAAATATCAATGTAGCATTCAAACTATCCATCTGTTATTTCTTATTCTTGCTTCATTACCAGCCCATCTCCTTTTCTGTTTATACATATCCATATTAATGTCTTTTACATTTTTTCTCATATCATTTGTTGCAGCCCACTAATGATCATCTTAGCCTTTTCCTTCTCTTGCCCTTTAGGTTATTTGGCATTTAAATTCTCTAAAATCATGATTTTAAATTATTCATGGTTATATGACACCATCAGGAGAACATTATTGATAAAGAAATAGGCCTTGCAGGTAATTTGAGATCAGTGAAGTCACTGCACAATTTCTCAAATGTAGCCCAACCCAATTTCCTCCTGCTACTTGCTTAAGACTCAGATTATTATCCATATGTAGGATTTGTCAAATACAATATATACTTTGATGGCATGGTTTGACATGATGTCAATCCATTTCTATGTCATAATCTCAGTATTATGCGTTTTTATCCATCTTGTTTTTTCATTGTGGATGGTTAAACTATTTTCTTTTAAATTACTCTGAATTTCACAAAGGAATCATTGTAGCAATTTCTTAGGTTCAGTGTGATTAATATAATGTCATCTGTGAACTGGAGCATCTGAAGAACCTCATTATAAATAAGAAATTCCTCTTTTTTGGACTTTGCATATGATGTCTTCCACAACAATAGTGAATACTTTTGATGAACTGTTATCACTGTATGTAAGACCATAATTCATGTCATTAGTGAATCCTTGAATAAAATTATCTCTGTAGTAGAATATGTCATGGAGTATTGATATCGATGTGCTGACAAGAGATATTTTATATGAGGACAATTTTTAAAAATATGATTTCTTGAAATCATCTAATATCAAATAAAACCAGATATAACCATCTTTCCATTTCTGTCAACAGTGTAACAATGAAGATGTAGTCATTATGGAAAAGTGACCAAAGAAACCTGTTTATTGCTTTCCTTCAATTTTGTAGAGAATACCCTTGATGCACATACTGTCCATTTTCACAAATATTTTATAAGGGTGAGAAAGTAGAAATGCCATGATGTACATACACACCCATTTTTGATAAAACTAAAAATATGTGTACTTTATTCAATGCCATAATATTAGAAAATATATTGTATTCCTAGCCAGTTTTTGAAGATTGACAATGCTTGCTCAGTCATTAACCCCAATGGGAATCCCACAGTTCCCACACTCATTGAGTCAGAAAGGTCACCATGGATACAACTCTCTGTCTTCAATCCACTGGGAAGAAGCAACAGCTGTTGACCTGCACTGAATATTTACACCATTTTATACTGTGTATAAATTGCACTGGTGAAAATATTCAGATACTGACAGAACAGTATTGAAAATGTATTTTAAAATTACATCAGCAGATCTGGAATATTAAAAACATTTTGGAGCTGAAATATAACTTAACGATTGAATTGATATCAAATGCCATCAGTATGGTACACATTGAAATTTTTTATTTAAATTTAAATTTATTGCACATGTTCAAAGTTTGTAGAATTCTTAACATAGCAACAAAATGCCTTTGACAGAATTAGATTCTGATAATCATAATGATCTCAAATAGATACCTGAGAATTTTCTTTTATTTGGGTTATGCAAAGGCATGCAAATTCTTAACTTTCTAGGCATAAATCACCCACTTCATATCAAATATGAAACTATATTGCTAAGTTCTGGGTCATGTGACTATAAGATGAAAGACAGGACATTTTCTTCAAACCTCATGCCTTCTCAAACCTTTTCAAAATAGGAATTATGTGCAATATATAAAGCAATTTCAGTTGTTTCCATAGTCTAGGACATCAAGAACTCTAATAAGATAACAATCCAATGAAATAGCAATAGAGAAGGGTAATCCATAACACCTAAACATGTTCACTCAGTCTTCACTCCCCAACCACCCACTACATGGGTAAGGCTACACAAGACAACCCATAGGTTTGCAATATAACTCACCTCTACAGACCACTCCCCTTCCTCCTACTATTGCAGAAAACCAAAAACCAGAAGCCTGTCCTGTCTGGGACAAAATCAGTGTAGTACTCTGTGCTACAACAGTTCAGACAGAAATCTAAGGAACAGAGGTAACTGGGGTAGGATGCCAGCTGTGTGGCCACATGGGGCTCCACTAAGCTGAAGAGAAAAAGTCCCAAATCAAACTAAGTCCAGTTATGAACCCCTAGAAGTCATCTGGGGCAGATATTGTAGCTGGTAAAATGTGAATTGCCCATCAGGGGAGGTGGCTGAGACAACTTTGATATTCAGCCCTTAGGGAAAATATAATCAAAGGGGAAGGAGTCAGAAAGTGATAAATAGTAGAACAGAGGGGGATGGAGGGGAAGAGAGAAAGAACCAAAGATCTTAAAAGGAAGAAAAGTCAGTTAAAAACCTTGAAAATAAACAGATTTTTAAACACACACGGAAAAATATTAACAAAAGGGAATATGATCTCCAGATCAACTGAACAAATCCAGACTTCCATAAATAACCATTTTAAGACAAAGGAAAACTAATCAATACTTGTAAGCAGCCCTACCTTTCCTAGCCTAAGGGCCAGTCTTAGGTTGTATTCTCAGGAGGAATTGAAGAAAGCAGAGTCGAGGGAGAGAAACAACTTACAGTTTAGAAGGGCGCACAGGCAGCTGCTGGGAAGAAGAAAGCTGGCTCCTTATATCAAGCACAATTCAGGCATGAATTCCTCGTGCATGGGAAATGTGAACCAATGGAGGGGGGCCGAACCAGCCATGTCAGCTGCTGCTCATCAAGCGAGCAGTCTCGTGAGAGACATCATTATGAGCTGGCAACTGGACTGTGGCCCTCAGTACCTCCTCATCTCATGGGCACTGAGCAGCCTCTGAACCAAGAGGCCCCAAAGCAGTTCCTGATTTCCTGTGAGACAAGAGGTGCTTGGAACTCACACTGTCCCTTCCAATAGCTGATTAGGTTGAGGACCTTGTGAATTCCCAAGAAAGCATGAAACCACAGCATAGTTCCTGCATGGTTTAAAAGAAATTATATTACTGTAGTTGAGGTTCAGTCTATCACAGAAGCAAGACACATTTCTACCACCATAAAGTTAGTTTAGATGGCCAGATCTTTCACTAGTACAAGTGCTTAAGGTATAGTTTTTTAGTAGTATTGGTAATAATTGCTGTTATTGATACAGATACTTGTATAGCACTTCAAAGTTTGCAAGTCACTTTATATAAGTGATAGAAACAACATTAGACTGGGGGTTAGAGACCAGAGTTTAGCTTAATATCTCTTCCATATTGGAATTGGGAAAGTTAGTCTTTCTGAGCCTTAGTTTCTTCATCAGTAAAACGAGGTAATTGGACATCATTATCCTGGCTCTAAAATCTAACAGGAACTAAAAATTTGTGTGCCTACTATAAAACCATATCTAAATATTTCTTCCCTAAATTCTGTCCCTCTCATTTCTATCTTTCTTGTGTGTGAGCCTTTTATACTTCATTCTTTATTAGGAATTGAAAAATAATAGCCTTAGATGTTTCATAGTATCAAAGAATTATGAAATCATAATTTTAAGGGACTTTAGATAGTATCTAGTGAAACTCATCCTTGAATAAGGATACCTTCTATGCCATATCTAACAAATAGTTATCCAAGTCTTAGTGAAAGACACCACTGAGGGGCTCACTTTGAGAAGTATTGCGTGATTTGACCAGATGAGACTCTGGGCAGCTGTTGAGAACCCCCCGGCTTTGAAAACCCAGATGTTGATGCTTCCCTCTCTGGTAACTGTGATTTGGTATTGGTTGGACAGTTTGGAAGCCTGTCTGTTTGATCTGTCTGTATACTCTGAAGTTCGGGGTGCTGACCTTTTCCCCCTGAAATAGGTAATATATGTTTGTTTGATTAAAGTAAGCTTGTTAACCCATTTTGAGTTGCTTTCCTTTTGAAAAGCAGATCTAAGAACCTGTGTTGGCAGCCACCCTAGGGATGTTGGGGTGCTTGCTGCTACAAAATGGCAACGATGGATGGGATCTGCTGAGTAAAAGGAAAGTATGGGGGCTGGGATAATTGTTTGTTTCCCAGTTGTGGTAGCTGTGATTCTGTGGAGCCATGGAGCAGGAGAGAAGAACGGCCTGCATGCTGATTTCACTGAGCTGAGAGCAGGAATGGTGAGCTGCCTGCATGGAGACCTGTGGAGAAGCCAGGAGGTGCTGTCTTCTGCTGGAGGAGAAGGAACCAGGAGTTTGGAATTCAGCCACAGGACAAGATAAGGACTGTGAGGCAAAGCAGGGGCACTGAATGTGTTTCCTTGCTGCATCCCACAGTTTGGGACCCAGGGGGAGGATGGACTTGTGACTATGGTGGGTGGGGTGAAGTGCCTTGGACCCCCAAGAACCCCACCTTTGTTTTTTTTGCCTAGCTCCCTCTCTGGACTGGAGCAGTGTGAGGGGAAGGACACCCCCCCCCCTCCCAAGAGAACTTTATTTGGACTCTTGTTTTGAATTGATGTGATAATGCTTTGTATTTTGTGTTTAAGGCCCAGTGGCCACTTTGGTAACTTTAGATGTACCTTGAAAATATGACTTAAGAGATGGTTAGTGCTAATTTTCTATGCTATGGGCATACTTAGTAAGACTTTACTGAATAAGTGACTTTGATTGTTACTGATAAGTGACTAATTGAGTTAATCAAGATTTTGCCCCATGACTTTGAGCATGTATTTTGAAAACTGATGTGACTGATTGAGTTAACTTAAGAGTGACTATTTTTTGATTTTACCGATAAGTGACTGAGTTAACATTTGCCCCATGAGTGGAAGACTTGGACTATTGTACTTTGAGATTATATTGTGATTTTCTTATGTACCTGGAAAATGTGACCTAAGAGATGTTTTAGTGCTAATTCAAATGTAAATTGTGTATGCTATGGGCATAAAAGATCTTGGGGCCGAATGTAATGGAAATGAAGATTTAAAGATCTTCCCCTAGGCCCTTTGATTGGCTTAAGAGACTTTGATTGACTTAAGTGACTCTGAGAACCTTCTTTAATTTGAAAGTATACTCTGCCCCCTAATAGGCTGAATGTGGTCACATGGAGCCTGTGGTAGGAGGCTTGTTTTTCAGGAATGACCACACCTTGATGCTGTGTGATTGGACAGTGGGTCAAGAGGGTGGTTACATTCTCTGAGCCAGGAGAAGACTATATAATCCCTGATTTGAGGCTTTGCTTTGGGGCTCACTTTGAAAAGTATTGCGTGATTTGACCAGATGAGACTCTGGGCAGCTGTTAAGAGCCCCCGGGCTTTGAAAACCCAGATTTTGATGCTTCCCTCTCTGGTAACTGTGATTTGGTATTGATATAATAGTTGGACAGTTTGGAAGCCTGTCTGTTTGATCTGTCTGTATACTCTGAAGTTCAGGGTGCTGACCTTTTCCCCCTGAACTAGGTAATATATGTTTGTTTGATTAAAGTAAGCTTGTTAACCGCCCCCCCCCCCACAAAAAAAAAGAAAGACACCACTGAAAGAAATCATGCTACATCCCATTACACTTTTCAATGACTGTAATACTTGGGAAGTTTTCCTTAATCTTTGTCATATTCACTCTTTGCTCTTACAGTAGCTCTGCCCTCTGTAACCTACCAGAGAGAATCTAACCTTCTACATGACATCCTTTCAAACACTTGAGGATATCTCTCATTAATTTTCTTAGTTTTCTTTTCTCCATTCTGAACATTCTCAATTGTTTCAGTTAATTCCTATGGTACATGATCATATTAGCTGCGGAATGGTTGAAAAAATGTGGCATAAGAATATAATGAAATATTATTGTGTCATAAGAAAATATGAATATAAAGAATTCAGAAAAACTCGGGAAGACTTATATGAACTAATTTTTAGAAAGTAAAATCAGAGAACAATTTAGACAATTACCACAATAATGTAAGGGAAAATAACATTTAAAAACATCAGAAAAAAAAGAAAAAAATTCTTAAAAAACATCAAAATTCTGATCATTGCAGTGATCCACATAGGTACATAATAAGGCTTCTATAATCAAATATGGTCAGTGTGTTTATCTGTTTTGCTTACTGTATTTATTCATTAAAAAGAAGAATCTTATTGGTGAGAGCAAGGTAGAAATCATTGGGAAGTAACAGTACATTTTTAAAAAGAGCTTTAATAAAATAATCTTTAGAAATAGACCATAAAGGGATGCCCATAACTTGGTGAATGGCTGAATAAGTTGTTTTATATGATTATGATGGAATACTAGCAGGATGCTCTCAGAAAAACCTGGAAAGACTCACATGAAGTGATGCAAAGTGAAATGAATAAAACCAGGAGAATATTGTACACAGTAATAGCAATATTGTAAAATGATCAACTGTGAATGACTTAACTATTCTCAACAATACAATGATCCAAGACAATTCTGAAGGACTTATGATGAAAAATGCTATCCATTCCCAGAGAAAAAACTAATAGTCTGAATACAGATAAAAACATAATTTTAAAATTTGTTTTTCTCAGGGTTTTGGAGGGTCTATGTTTCCTTACAACATGACTAATATGGAAATATGTATAACCTATATCAAATTGCTTGCCTTCTCAGGGGCATGGGGAGGGCCAGAGAGAATTTGGAACTCAAAAATTTTTAAATGAATGTTAAAAAATGTTTTATATATAATTGGGAAAAATAAAATACTAAATAAATAAACAACAAAAAAAATTTTAAGAAGTAAGACATGATTTCAAGGCCATTTTCCCTCCTTGATGAGCTCCTCTGAATTCTCTTCAACTTATCAATATCCTTCACAAAATGTGGCACCTATAACAGGACACAATACTCCAGATGTCATATGACCAGGGCAGAAAACAGCAGAACTCTGACCTGCCTAGTCATGGACTAGGGAAAAAAACTAAAGCCACCAAAGATTTCATAAGGAAGAAAACTTCATTAAAAACCTAGGGAACAGGGGCGGCTAGGTGGCGCAGTGAATAGAGCGCCGGCCCTGGAGTCAGGAGTCAGAAGGACCTGAGTTCGGAGCCGGCCTCCAACACTTAATCCACACAAACAAAAACCTAGCCGTGTAACCTTGGGCAAGTTACTTAACCCCAATTGCCCTAAAAGGGCAGCTAGGTGGTGCAGTGAGTAAGAGCACCGGCCTCGGAGTTGGGATGACCTGAGATCAGATCCGGCCTCAGAAAATGAGCACCCACGCATAAACAATGACTAGCCGTGTAACCTTGAGCAAGTTACTTAACCCCAATTGCTTAAAAAAAAAAAACAACCTAGGGAACAGAGATAAATCTATAGGAAAGATATTAAAATCTGAAGGGAAGATGAATACCAATACATCTAAAAGACTGAAAACATTTCTAAATAGATATTTCAATACAAAGGAAAATGAACAAACACTGGATGAAACACAGATCCCTATGGATTCACAAGAGAGAATGTAACCAGAGCACTATGTTCCAAAACGGTTCAAGAAAAAAAAAGTTCAGAATCCTAAGAGAAGAATTTAGAGTAGAACAAGTCTACCCAGAACAGATCCTGGCAGAAAAGGCATACAACGAAAAATGTTTCCCATAACACTTTAGCAATGGTAGATGCTTTCTGGTTTCTGGCTGGGTGTGCTTGTATGTACTGGGTAAAACATTTGGTCACCGCTAAGATCTAACATATATTTGCTAGTTCTGTCCAGAAATAGAAAGTCAATACAAGTAATTTCCAAGGGCTTGCTGGTAGTTATATTCTCAAGTTGATAATTATTTTCTTTATACACCACAGGCACAAGTTTCATACTTCTTGTTAACATCTCCAGCCATCTTGGGCCCATGAAATCTGTTACTTACAATATATAGAGTCCTTTCTTGACCCATATGTCATTATGTAAGCTGTGGTGTCCAACTCAAATAGACATAGATCCTGGGGTCATATATTGACTTAGAAAAACACAAATTGATGTTTATCTATGTTGTACTGTACTTTTGTTTATTCTGTTAAATGTTTCCCAATTGCATTTTAATCAGATTTGGGATGCACTTGTGTAATGGTAATGAAATTTAAAGATCCTCTTGTATTGGCTTGGTTTTCAGATTAAGTGTTAAAACTCAGAGCTTGTGCTTATGAATCCCACTTGTGGGATGGATTTATTGCCGTGAAGAGAGGGGGCTGAACTGGGAGGAGCTGGTGCCATGGATGGAGAGTCCCAATCAGAGAGAGATGCCAGAAGAACTTTTGGGAGCAGCATCATGGAGGCAAAGAGAAAGAATTGCTGGAGCCCAGAGTTGCTGAGAGAGAGAGAACTGCCACCTGGACTGCTGAGGGCCATTTGGAGCTGCCCAGTACTTTTGAGAATTGCCACCTGGAGCTGCTGAGAACTGAGGAGGCATGACTGTGGTGCTGGCATTTTTTCTGTCTGTTTTGATGTTACTTTGCCAGACTTGTCTGCTGGTAAAGGATAGTGCTGTTGTTACAGAAGTCCTAGAACCTTGCTGTTGGTTCAGAAGCCCTGAAGGAGGATTTTCTTGTTGTATGTTTATAGAAATCCTGGAGGAGGGTCTTGCTGATGTTTTCAGGGATCCTGAGACTGTTCTGCAGGCAGAGAGTGAATTGATGAGGACTCCAGCAATGTGTATTTATGTTGTGTCTTTGTTAAGCCTTGTCTTCCCAGGAACAGAAACTGCTGAGAACTTTCCTAAAGAAAAGACCCCTCCTTGGGTATTGAAAGCTGTGATGATATAGTAACCTAGTTGTGACTTAGGGGTGAACGGCCTTTGTGCTTTGCACTGCCCCTTGACAGGGTGCTTGGTGGTGATGGATGGTATTGGGATTCAGTTGTGATCCAAGGGTGGAAAACTTTTGACTTTATACTTTGTGACTGACCAAATGAATGTACTTTGTTTATGATTGGAAACTAATCTCCAGGTGAATAGAGAAAAGACTTTGTGATTGACTAAATGAATGTACTACCTAGGGGTGGAGTACTTAGACCTTAGTACTTTGTGATTGAATGGAGAACTTAATAAATTATTGAGTTACACCTGGTGAATGCTGTATTTTGATTTTCTGTGACTATTTTACCTTAATCTGTCACTGAATAAATGGAGTTTTCTATGCTCATAATCTGAACCTGGAAGTTGCTTCTGCTTGGCGTTACAACTCGGGAGTTTTGCTGGGTGTGGGCTTTAAATCTGACACCCCTGATATAAAGCATTCATGACTATTGGGTAGCATGCTCTGGATAGCATTAGTTGTTTTATGGTTCCATGCATGGGATCACTAATGCATTGCTCCAACTTCTGCCATTATCTCAGCAGTAAGATATTTTTGGTGACTAGAACTCAAGATATTTAAGATTACTACCTGGCTTTTGGACTTTTATCACTTTTCTAAGTCCATCAGTCACCTGCTCTTGCTGCTAATTATCTACAGACAACTGAGGCAAGGAAGATTGGTTCAATAAAACAAGGTTTACCTATTAATTTGGCATACTGTCTGGGAGAAGTTCCAAGTTCTCAGCTATATGTCTACTTGGTTGTAGTCCAGCTCTCTGTGTCACAGATTAATCTCATACCCTTTTTCTGGACAAAGCATCTATATCCACATTAGTCCTACTATACCCATAGTATATACTGAAATCACAACTGACCAGTGCTACTACCCACTCTTAGCAAGAAGCATACAACTTGGCATTGGTCAAAAGATGTCAGTGGATTGCTATCAGTCCATACCCGGAGTGTTACTTCATTATTATACAGCCTATCTAAGACATTTACCAGGTGTGTGAGCCTGGGCAAATCACTTAACCTCTTCTTGATCCTTCCCCCTGCCTACTGACTTCCCTGGCTTCCTATCTTTTATAGAAAGTTTTCCTTAATATTTCTTAATTCTAGAGCATTCCTTCTGTTAATTATTTTCTATTTACCTTTTGTATAGCTTGCTTTGTATGTATTTGCATGTTGTCTCATTCATTAGAATATAAGTTTCTTGAGGATAGGGACTGTCTTTCTTCTGCTTTTACTTGTATTCCCTTAGCACAGTGCCTGGCAAATAGTAGGCAATTAATAAATGTTTACTGATTGTCTAATTGTCTCAGTTTCTTCAACTGTAAAATGGGAATAATACTTAACAAGGGTTCAGCTATAAGAAAGTGACTGATGTCCCTGAAATATCTTGGGGGCATACAGTCAAGATGGAGAGATTAGAGTAGTATTTTCCTTGTTTTCCTCAGATATTAGAATCTGCTATCCAGTTTGCAAGTCCAAGACTAAAAAACACTGTCTATATAAAAGACAATGCAGAGCATCTTACACCTGTGATATAGTTTACTGGTCCACGTTAGTTATTTTGTTCGAAGTTCAGTAATCTACACATGTCTGTATCTTTCTATTCTTCTTAGGTACCCCTAAAGAGGTTGCTGGATTCTTTGATGATGCCTTTAACCACCATTTCTTTGAGATGGTTTCTGACATCTTCCTTTATATACAGAGAAATGTTTCTAGACCTTTCTTTGAATGGTTAGTAATTATTGAGCTAGATTCTGTGAGCCAAACTTCAAGCACATCCCACAACCCATTGAGAATATGTATATGTTTTTTCTGAACTTCAGCTTAAGTTTACCTTTCTGCTCTTAGGACAGCAAGCAGTTCCCAAAGTCAATCAACTCAGGATCTAGTCCAAAGGTTGAATAGTCTGTGATTCTGTGGTGTTCACCTGTATATTGTATCTCAAGTCTATTACAAACACAGTCTATATGTATGATCAATGTATGTAGTTACTGAGGGAGTCCCAGCTTGCAGGAGGAACCATGCATTTGGCCTCATGTGTTTGGCCTTTATCCCCTCTCTTCCCTTAATCCTCTGCCTTTCCAAGGAGAATGGGTGGGGGGAGGAGTCAAGATGGCAGAGTAGAAACAACACTTCCTCAGAGCTCTGTCCCACACCACTTCAAAATTATGTAAAACGGGGACTCTGAACAACAACCTCTGGAGCTCCAGAACACACAAAATGACACAGAGAAGCTAACCTCCCGCTGAGGACAGCCTGGCAGGGAGCCACCAGCACAGCACTCTGGGAGCCTAGCCCAGGTCCGATTGAGTTGGAAGTTTTATCCCCAGGGTAGCCAGACCAGCAGCCAGCTGAAGAGACCCCAGAACACGAGCAGCTGTGGTATTTCCAGAATTATCAACACACAGGTGCCTAAGACAAAGTGAGAGGTCAGTGCCTGATGGACTTTGGGACTGCTTGGGAGAGTGCATCAGCTTCTTCCCCTGGGGGCAAGAAGCCCCTGAGGAGCCAGCGCAGCTTGCACCACATTGCCACATTGTAGCTTCAGCTCCTGGCCTGCGAACTTTAGGGGGATCCGGCAATCAGTCTGGGGGGTAATTGCTCTTGCTTTACCCTTCTTGGATCTGGATTGCAGTCTGGGGTGGAGGTCTTGGGGTGTGTGACCAGCTTGCCGGAGTGGGTGGAGGCTTCAGAGAGGTCACCCAACTAATACCTCCAGCAGCTGAAAAAACCCCAGCATTTGGGACAGAAGCTCCCCTGTCTTGTGACAGAGTCCTACTGTGGCAACAAGCCCAAAAGTCAAGTAATTGAATGGCAACATGCCTAGGCAAAGGAAACAAAATAAACAGAAAAATTCAACATTAGACTCCTATTTGGTGGGCAAAGAGGATCAAAGCATGGAACAGGAGGAGGACTGGGAGGTCAGAACTCCTGCACCAAGAGCCCTAAATGAAAATACAAGCTGGCTACAGGCCATAGAGGACCTTAAGAAGCAGATAAGAGAAGTGGAGGAACATTGGGAAGAGAAATGAGAAAGATGCAAGAAGAGTATGAAATGAGAATCAACAGCCTGACTAAGGAAAATAACACCTTAAAAAATGGACTAACTCAAATGGCAAAAGAGGATCAAAAAGGCAATGAGGAGAAGAATGCCTTAAAAAGCCGAATTTGCCAGATGGAAAAAGAATCTCAAAAGCTCACTGAGGAGAATCATTCCTTCAGAATTAGATTGGAGCAAAGGGAAGCTAGTGACTTTATGAGAAATCAAGATGCTATTAAGCAGATCCAAACAAATGAAAGAATAGAAGACAATGTGAAATATCTCATAGGAAAAACCACTGACCTGGAAAATAGATCCAGGAGAGATAACCTAAAAATTATTGGACTACCTAAAAACCATGATCAAAGAAAGAATCTAGAAATCATCCTTCAAGAAATTCTCAAGGAAAACTGCCCAGATGTTTTAGAACCAGAGGGCAAAATAAAGGTTGAAAGAATCTACCTATCACCTCCTGAAAAAGATCCCAAAAAGAAAACTCCTAGGAATATTGTAGCCAGGTTCCAGAATTCCAAGATCAAGGGGAGAATATTGCAAGCAGCCAGGAAGAAACAATTTCAATATTGTGGAAACACAATCAGAATAGCACAGGACCTGGCAGCTTCTATACTGAGGGATCAAAGGGCATGGAATATGATATTCTGGAGGGCAAAGGACCTGGGATTAAAACCAAGAATCACCTACCCAGCAAAACTGAGTATCATGTTTCAGGGGAAAATATGGTCATTCAGTGGAATAGAGGACTTTCAAGCATTCTTGAGGAAAAAACCAGAGTTGAATAGAAAATTTGACATTCAGACACAAGAAGCAAGAGATGCTTGAGAAAGTAAACAGGGAGGGGCAGCTAGGTGGCACAGTGAGTAGAGTGTCAGCCTTGGAGTCAGAAGGACCTGAGTTTGGATCTGACCTCAGACACTTAATGCACACAAACAAAAATAACCTAGCCATGTAACCTTGGGCAAGTTACTTAACCCCAATTGCCCTAAAAAAAAAAAAGAAAGAAAGAAAGTAAACAGGGAAAAGAAATCATAAGGAACTTATCAAAATTGAACTATTTACATTCCTAACATGGAAAAATGATAACTGTAACTGATGAAACCTTTCTCAGTATGAAAATAGCTGAAGAAGGGTATATGGGCATATGAATACATTTGTGAATGTGTGTATATATGTTTATAGGTATACATAGATAGAGGGCACGGGTCGAATTTAATGGGAAGGGATGATACTTAAGGGGTGAAATTGAGAGGTGAGAGAGGAACATAACAAGAGGAGATGGGGAGAAACAGAATAGGGTAAACTATCTCATGTAAAAAAGGCAAGGGAAAGTGGTTGCAGGGGAGGGGAAGAACAGGAAGGCAAAAAGGCAAAACTTTATTCTCATTGAATTTGGCTCAGGGAGAGAATGACATACATACTAAATAGGATATCTCACCCTACAGAAGAGTGGGGGGGAGGGAGGAGATGATGGAAGGGAGGATAGACTGGGGGGGAGGGAAGTTGGAACCACCCACTTTTGAAAAGGGACAGGATCAAAGTGGGGGGTGGACCAGGTGGGAGGTGGGATAGGAGGGAGGGAAATATAGTCAGTCTTTCACAATATATCTACTATGGTAATGTTTTGCATAGCTACACATGTACAACATATACTGAATTGCTTATCTTCCCTGTAAGGGTGGGTGACAAGGGAGGAAGGGAATGAATCTGGAATTCGAAGTTTTAAAATCAAATGTTTTAAATATATATAAATACTATTATTAATACTATTTTACATATAATTGGGAGATAAAATGTGCAGGTGTTGGGGCACGGGGATTCACCTTGCCCTACTGGAAAAGTTGAAGGGGGGAAAGAGCAGATTGGATGAGGGGATATCCTGTGGGACTGCTATTCTGGGGTCATGGGTAGGGGGATAATGGGAAAAAATTGTGACTCAAAATCTGGCAGAATTGAATGATGTAAACCAGAAGTTAATACAGCATTTGGGGGGGAAAAAAGGAGAATAGGGTTTTTTGTTTGTTTTTTGCTTTTTAGAGGGGGAAGGCAGGGCAATTGGGGTTAAGTGACTTGCCCAAGGTCACAAAGCTAGTAAGTGTGTCAAGTGTCTGAGGCCGGATTCGAACTCAGGTACTCCTGACTCCAGTGTTGGTGCTCTATTCATGGTGCCACCTAGCCACCCCAAGGAGAATAGTGTTTATACACTGTTCCATTTCATATCTGACTGCCTATGGGCCTGTAGCTCTGTACTGGTGTTGTTCCCTTGTTTTGCTTATTTTCCACAGTCAAGAAAGAGGCTTGGAGCCTGCTGAGACTTTGGAGGTAGATTGATCTTTTAAGTTCAGGAGTATCTACCTCACCTCAGGCATTGTTGGCAGAGGTTCCTATGTTTGCATAACTACCACGCTATTGAATACATAAGTCTATGCCCTGGTTCAATTGTTGTCATTCATTTTTATCTGTGTTCTCAGAATCCACTGGACCTATCTGTATCAGTCTCTGCAAACATTTTTTCTTCCTAAGGAGGAATTCAACAAGCTTTTCTCTTTAGGCTGCACAATATTAAAGACAAAGTTAGCATAAACGTCAGGTGATCCACCTCCCTCAAGTATATAATCATGCCAGGTGACATCTGGTCATGCTCCATGGTGGTTATTGACAATCAGGTTATTCATGGTCACTGAGGCTGTCCTTCTTAGAATCACTCCATCAATCTCATCACTTGGGGGACTCAAATACTTTCCAGTGTCTAATGTTCATTGTTGTGTGTCCAACCCAACTTTCCCAGCTCTATTTTCCATGGTAAAATCCTTATATTCATTGTGTGTGGGATGTGAAAACTTCTCAGACTGTGTCCTGGAATCTAGTGGCAGGCTTGAGTATCAGTTTCCCTTCTCCCCTTCATTGCTTCTGCCAATCAACATTGAGCCCTTTTGGGAATCTTTCAACCCCTACCTAGTCTCTGTCCTTTGTCTCCTTTCCCACCTCTGTGGGCCCTGCTTCCTGGCCAATGGGAGTCAGGAACACCCCGAGCTCACACCCCAACCAATGGGAGTGAGGGACAATGGGGGAAATATGACCCTGTTGTATTAGGGCTTAAAAACTCTCTTCACCCCATATTGTGCACCTCTTCTCCCTGATCCATCATGGAAAGGACTGCCCTCTTCCCACAGGGGAATAGAATAACAATTCCTGTTTTTATACTGAGAAAACTCTGTGTTCTTCATTAAATTTTTCATGGGGTTTTTCAACCCACACAATTGCTTATCCCCAAATGTGCAGCGGTCCTTCCATTTCTCCTCTCTGTCACACTCTACCTTCTAACCTCTTCACATAGGTCAGTTTCCCTCTCCCTCTTTAGATCCTTTTTATTATTTTTTTCTCATATTGAAGTCCTTCTTTTTTGTTTTTAGTTTGTTTGGGGTTTTTTGTTTTTTGTTTTGGTTTTTTTGGAGGGTAATTGGGGTTAAGTGACTTGCCCAAGGTCACACAGATAGTAAGTGTGTCAAGTATGAGGCTGGATTTTAACTCAGGTCCTCCTGACTCCAGGGCCAGTGCTCTATTCACTCCACCACCTAGCCGCCCCAGTTTTTGTTTTTGTTTTTTTTAACAACACCATTTTCCATAACAATAGGGAGAGTAAAAAGTTGCTCCATTAACCCATTGTGGTTGTGGTTTGTCTTTCTGTTTTCTAGGAGGACCATGACATCAGGGAAGTGATGACATGACTTGCAATTAACTTTGATTTGAGTGAGGGAGGGCTGTGCAAAGTCACCAGACTCACTTTCTCCTCAAGAGCCATCTGAGTCCAGTGGCCAGATATGGATCAGGAAAACTGGAGATGGCCCAGGATGCATTGGGAGACCCTGGCCCTTTTAAGCTAAGGTCTTTTCAAGTTCTCACTTTGAGTGAGGTAACACCCATTCAGTGAATAGTCCTCTTTAATGAGTGGAGGGATGACTCCTTTAATCAACCCATTAACCTTCTCTCCTAGAGGAAGACCATCCTGAACCTGGAATATAGACATTTGATAGTCATTTGATCTTGGTGGAAATATAAACATCTCATACTCTATGTAGATCACCCTGCAAAAGTTATCTTGCTTTCTATGCTTGCTACTGATGATATTAATTATTCTTTATTTCCTTTGTTATTCTTTCTAGTAGCTCCTCCACAAAATGGAACTTGTAAATGTTCAACTCTGTCTTTCTCCTCACCTTGAGAGCATCTTCTCACCTTAGTTAACAACAGATCTTTATTAGCACCTTCACAGAACACCCAACTCCTTTCTCTTATAACCTTTGACATGTCTCCCTTATCCTGTATTACTTTCTTCTCTTCAGCTCCTTTTCTTCCTTACTATAGTCCTTTTTCCTCTTCCTAGAGTAATCCTCTTCTGCCTCCTAGTTCTTATTATCCTTATGTTGCTCCTCCTCCTTCTCCTGGCCTTCTGCTTGATTTCTTTTCTTCAAATCCTTTTTATTTAAAGCCTTTTGTAACCTGACCCCCTTCTATCCTTCCAGTTTCCTCACCACATAACCTACAATACAAGTGAAAGTAGCATCATGACTGTTCATCACACAAACCACTCCATCTTCTGACTCAATGCTTTTTCACTGGTGATCCTCCTTGCCTAAAATGCTTTATGTCCTCATCTCTACCTCCTCTTTTCACTGGCTTCCTTCAAGTCTTAGCTAAAACATCACCTTAAGAAAAAAGTTTTTCTCCCAATCTTCCTTCATGCTAGTCCTTTTTCTCAGAAATTACCTACAATTTATCTTGTATATATTGTGTTTGTACATAGTTGTTGGCATGTTGTCTCCCCCATTAGGATGTTTGGAGCAGATACCTTTTTTGCCTTTCTTTGTATCCTCAATACATAGCACTAACACATAATAGGCCCTTAATAAATGCTTGTTGATTGACAGTGACTTTCTTTCATTTTTAGTAATTTTTCTTTTTTTATACTCTATTTTTATTTGGGGGAGAGGGGTAAGGCAAGGTAATTGGAGTTAAGTGACTTGCCCAAGGTCACACAGCTAGTAAGTGTGTCAAGTATGAGACTGGATTTGAACTCAGATCCTCCTGACTCCAGGGCAGGTGCTCTATTCACTGTGCCACCTAGCTGCCCTTATGCTTTATTTTGAAAACATCCATAATTAATCTCTTGACCTTCTTCACAACTTCCAGACTTTCCAAATCTTCACAATTCCTCCTCTTTCAGTTTGAGCCCTTGCTCCATTATCTTCTTCTATTCAACTTTCTTCTGTTGGGGTTTAAAATGTTGAAGTTTAGGTGTGCTCAGGACCCCAAAATACCAACACACTGGGTCCTGCCCAAATGAATTCAATCCAAGCCTACTTTCAACCAAAGAAAATCAAAGTTTATTAAAGATTCACCATATTGGGTAGATTTAAATTGCCTAAGCATTTGTGATGCTTGTATTTACAAAAGGGCTAGATTGAATCTGAGCACCTTCATGGAGGCAAGATGGATCTGGGAACTAGGGGCGGTCAAGCAGTAGGAGTGAGGGTGCATCTTGAGGAGGAGTCTAAGGAGGCTCTTAATGGGACTGGGGTGACTAGAAGTCAGATTCCTAGAACCAAGAGAAAGGGATTTTGATGAGATTGAGTGTGAGAAGCAATGGGAGGCAATACAGAGGTAACAGACAATGGAGGGCTAGGCTAGGTTAAGGGTAACAGATTTGAGCATGAAAAAACCAGATTAAACAGAAAAATGCAGGGAGAATTCAAGTTAGGGATTTCCCAGGGCCTATGGACAAAGGGGACTCAAATTCTTTTGGGGTAAAGGGAAAAGGTCTTGGCTTGGGCCTGTACTCCATCACTTCCACGGTTTTGGAAACTAAATCAAGGAATATTGCCCTAACCTAAAGTCAAGGAGTCAGCTCTCCTTTAGCTAAATCAGAGTCTACTCTCTGTTGAACCACTATTTATGTTCACATCTTTTCCCTTACATCTTCTAGATATGAGTGCTGATTCATCTTTACTCTAAAAGAGGAAGCAGGGTCACTCTCACACAGTAGCAAGTGCTTATGATATTACAATATCAAGGAAGCAAAACATTCTGACATAATTTTATCTGTGTCTATATCACTGAGTGATATTTCATTAAAATCTTCTCTTATGCATGTTCATGGCATAAATGTGACCCTGGCTTATTGAAGGCTATGCTAATGAAGGGCAAATTTGGGCAGGTTCTTCTTAGCTGAAAAGGCTTCAATTTTTGGGTAGCAATGGACTGAATGGATGTCTATTTTCTAAAGACCAACCTAGTCACATGCAGAGAAGCTCAGCACTAAAAGATTGGCCAGTAGAGGATAATTTTTTTTTTTTTGTCCACTGTAGCTCATGAAGACTATCTACTAAAGTGAAGAACATTTTCAAATTGTGTGGGTGGAACCAGAACCTTTGAAGTAATAAATCCATGATGTATTAAAATAATAATCATTATAAGAGGCAGTGTGGCATAGTAGGGAGTTGGCTTCTGAGTCAAGGAAACCTAGATTCCTGACTGAACTCTCAAGAGTCAAGAGGCTCTGAGCAATCACTAACCTCTCAGTGCTCTAGGCAACTCCTTAAAGAGAAGGTGTTGGCTTCCATTCATAGAGAGCATTTCCTCTGTCAAGAGTTCTTTACATATCAAAGAAATCACTGGTCTAGACTCTATCTTATTTTATTATTATACATGTGCCCTTTCTAACATCCCTGATTTAAATACAAAATAGAAATAAATAGAAGCATTGATTTTAGGGGTGAGAGTGTGCTCATTTAAACTTAATATATGTGATAAATAGGATAAAAATCCCATGTTTGTCCATCTGTTATAATGCAAACATTTACCTATTGCATGTTTCAGATAAAGTCTTGAATTGGTTTCATGACAGTTCCTAAACTTGTACCCATAGTTAAAACAAATCAGAGTGAAGATAATGGAAAAATAAACTCGTACAACTTCAGAATTGAAAGACCATTTAATCCAACTCTTATCAGAAACAAAAATCTTCTCTACAATATACAAACAGTGGTTAGACAATGGCAATTAAAGAAATTTAATAAAATCTTACCTTTCTAATGATGTTTATATGAATTTGTTAAAAGTAGGCTTGGTTACTCTGAGCTTACCAAATTTAAACAAGAATGATACAAACAACATTAACAATATTTGCAACTCTAAATTTTTTATAATTTATTTGCAAGACTTCCATAAACACTTTTTAATTAAATTTTATTTTTCAGATAACAAGTAATAATTTTTATCTTCTCTTCTACTCTCTTCCTCCTCTGAAAAAGAAAAAAGAAAAACAAAAGCTTTATGATTGATATGCATAGTAAGCAAAACAAATTCTAACACTGACCATGTCCAAAAGTGTGTGTCTCATGTGTGCCTCTTTAGTCTATCACTTAACCTCTGTATCAGGATTTGGGTAGCATTTTTCATCATTGGTTCTCAGGAATCATAGTTGATTATTAACTTCATCAGAGTTCTTAAGTCTTTCAAAGTTATTAATTTTTACAGTGTTGTTGTTATAATACAAATTGTTTTCCTGCTTATGCTCATTTCACTCTGCATTAGTTCATAAAAGTCTTCGTAGGTTTCTCTGAAACTGTCCTCTTCAATATTTCTTTTTTTTTTAATTAAATGCTTTATTAACTTCTGGTTTACATCATTCATTTCCACCAGATTACGAGTTACATTTTCCCCCATTTTTTCCCTACCCACCATCTCAGAATAGCAGTCCCACCAGATATCCCCTCATCCAATCTGCTCTCTCCCATATCTTCTCCCATATCCCCTTCGACTTTGCCATTAGGGCAAGGTGAATCTCTGAGCCCCAATGCCTGGACATCTTATGAAACATTTAATTTTAAAACTTTGATTTTCAGATCCATTCCCTTCCTCCCTTGTCACCCACTCCCTCTGAGAAGATAAGCAATTCAGTATGTGTTGTACATGTATAGCTATGCAAAACATTACCATAGTAGATATATTGTAAAAGACTGCTTATATTTCCCTCCCACCTGTCTCACCTCCCACCTGGTCCATTCCCTACTTTGATCCTGTCCCTCTTTGATAGTGGGTACTTCCAATCTCCCCTCCCCCCCAGAATGCCCTCCCCTTCATCATCCCCCATGCCCCTACTCAGGAGAGTGAGTGAGGGTAAGATATTCCATTTAGTATGTATGTGATTCTCTCCTTGAGCCAACTTCAATGAGAATATGCTTTTGCCTTTTTGCCTTCCTGTTCTTCCCCTCCCCTGCAACTACTTCGCCTTGCCTCTTCTACATGAGATAATTTACCCTACCCTGTCTCTCTCCATCTCCTCTTGCCACTTTCCTCTCTCACCTCTTGACTTCACCCCTTAAGAATCATCCCTTCCTTGGGGCGGCCAGGTGGCACAGCAAGCAGAGCACTGGCCCCGGAGCCAGAAGGACCGGAGCCTGGATCCGGCCCCAGACACCCAACACACAAACAAAAACCCAGCTGCGCGACTCCGGGCAAGTCACCCAACCCCAATTGCCCTCCAAAAAAAAAAAAAAAATAATCATCCCTTACCATCAAATTCAACCTGTGCCCTCTATCCATGTATACCTGTGAACATATGCCATGTATCCTTCTTCAATTATTTTCATAATGAGAAAGGTTTCATCAAACACAGTTATTGTTTTTCCATGTAGGAATGTAAATAGTCCAACTTTGATAAGTTCCTTTTGATTTCTTTTCCTTGATTACCTTCTCAAGCATCTCTTGCTTCTTGTGTCTGAATGTCAAATTTTCTATTCAACTCTGGTTTTTTCATCAAGAATGCTTGAAAGTCCTCTATTCCACTGAATGACCATATTTTCCCCTGAAACAAGATACTCAGTTTTGCTGGGTAGGTGACCCTTGGCTTCAATCCCAGCTCTTTTGCCCTCTGGAATATCATATTCCATGCTCTTCGATCCCTCAGTGTAGAAGCTGCCAGGTCCTGGGCTATTCTTATTGTGTTTCCACAATATTGAAATTGTTTCTTCCTGGCTGCTTGGAGTATTTTCTCCTTGATCTGGGAGTTCTGGAGCCTGGCTATAATGTTCCTAGGAGTTTTCTTTTTGGGATCTTTTTCAGGAGGTGATCTGTGGATTCTTTCAACCTCTATTTCCCCCACTGGGTCTAAAACATCAGGGCAATTTTCCTTGAGAATTTCTTGAAGGATGATTTCTAGGTTCTTTCTTTGATCATGGCTTTCAGGTAGTCCAATAATTTTTAAATTATCTCTCCTGGATCTATTTTCCAGGTCAATGGTTTTTCCCATGAGATATTTCACATTGCCTTTTATTCTTTCATTTGTTTGGATCTGTTTAATAGTATCTTGATTTCTCATAAAGTCACTAGTTTCCATTTGCTCCAGTCTAACTCTGAAGGAATAAATCTCCTCAGTGAGCTTTTGAGATTCTTTTTCCATCTGGCAAATTCGATTTTTTAAGGCATTCTTCTCCTCATTACCTTTCTGAGCCTCTTTTGCCATTTGAGTTAGTCTATTTTTTAAGGTGTTATTTTCCTCAGTCAGGCTGTTGATTGTCATTTCATACCTTTCTTGCATCTTTCTCATTTCTCTTCCCAAATTTTCCCCCACTTCTCTTATCTGCTTCTTAAGGTCCTCTATGGCCTGTAGCCAGCTTGTATTTTCATTTGGGGCTTTTGGTGCAGGAGTTCTGACCTCACAGTCCTCCTCCATGCTTTGAGCCTCTTTGCCCCTAAAATAGGAGTCCAATGTTGAACTTTTCTGTTTATTTTGTTTCATTTGCCTAGGCATGTTGCCACTTAATTACTTGATTTTTGGTCTTGTTGCCACAGTAGGACTCTGCCACCAGACAGGGGAGCTTCCGCCCAAACGTGGGGTCTTCACAACTTCTGCCAGTTGGGTGGCCTCTGTAAAGCCTCCACCCACTCTGGCAAGTTGGATACCCACCCCAAACTTCCCCCCAGACCACAATCCAGATCCAGGCACTTTAAAGCAAGAGCGATTAATCCCCAAACTGATTGCTGGATCTCCCTACAGTTCGCAGACCAGGAGCTAGAGCCACTACTGACACTGCAAAATGGCTTCTGTGCAGCTGTTTCTTCAGCAGCTTTTCGCCCCCAGGGGAGGAAGCCACACATTCCCCAAATACTGGTCCCAAAGTCCATAGGGCACTAACCTCTCACTTTGTCCTAGGCATATCTGTGCTGATAATTCTGGAATTGCCACAATTGCTGGTATTCTGGGGTCCCTCCAGCCGCCTGAAGGCCCGGCCACCCTGGGGCTAAAACCGCGGACTTGGGTTTGGCTCTGCGCGCTGCCCTGTAGGTTCCCAGCGAGCTGTGCTGCCTGCTCTCAGAGCACTGTGCTGGCTGCTCCCTGCAGGGCTGCTGGGCTGTCCTCAGCAGGAGGTTAGCTTCTCTGTGCCGTTCTGTGGGTGCTGGGGCTCCAGAAGTTGTTCGGAGTCCCCTTTCACATTGTTTGAAATTTGTGTGGGGCAGAGCACATTGGAAATGCTGTTTCTACTCCGCCATCTTGGCTCCGCCAAAAAGTCTTCAATATTTCTTACAGAGCAACAGTATTCTATTACATTCATTTATCATAATTTGTTCAGTCATTCCTCTACATGATGGATACTTCCATAGTTTCCAGGTCTTTGCCACTACAAAAATCAATCAAAATTTACTAAGTGCCTACTATGTGCCAGCCACTGTGCTAAATGGTAGAAAGAGTTGTTGTAAATTTTTGCCCATATTGGTCCTTTTCCTCTCTCTTTGATCTCTCTGAGTTATAGGCCTGGTAGTAGGATCATTGAATCAAAAGATATGGATAATTTAGTAACTTTTGGAGCACAGTTCCAATCCGCTTTCCAGAATGATTTTACCAACTGAAAACTCCAACAACACTGTGTTCTTGTGTTTTTTTCCTGTACCTCCTCTAACATTTGTCATTTTTCTTTTTTTTTGTCAGCTTTACCAATCTGATAGGTTTCAGGCTGAATGTCAAAATTGCTTTAATTTACAATTTTAAAATTATTAGTGACTTGGAGTATTATTTTATAGGGCTACTGATGCCTTCATAAATATTCAAAAAGAGCTTTCAATGGTAATGATCCACCAGCTCACTGATTAAAGAACCTTTTCCTTTAAATTTCTCATGAAGTTATGATCTCACCTTACTGGACCATCTCCTTGAGACACCACACAAAAGGTTCCTGCATTGTTGGAGTTCTTAGATCTTTAAGATACCTTCTGATTCTAATATTCCATGAGTCTAAGATTCTAAGTAAATTTTTTCATTATTTTACATTCTAGTCATGCTAGTGCTCCTCCAAGTACACCAAGCTAATTCTCTTGATGAAGGTTGGGGAAAAAAATAAGATTAATTATGCTAAAGGAACTAGAATTCTTTGCCAAGGGGAAAAGAAGACTGATTAACACTTTAAAGTTCATTAATTAAATTAAATTAAACAACCATTTATTAAGTACCTACTAAGTGCTCAGTACTTTGCTATGAACTTTCCTATGAACGTGGATAAAAATGCAAAAATGAAACAATCTCTCCCCTCAAGGGAAGGAACTTATATTTGACTAGAGGAAAATAACATGAATACGTAAATATAAGTAAATAGAAAATACATACAAAATAAATACAAAGTGATTTTGGTGGGGACACTAACAATTGAAGAAATCAAGAAAGACCTCTTATAGGAGTTGAGGAGAAAGAGTATTTCAAGAATGGGGGACAGCCTGAACAAAGGCTTTGGTTTGGGGACATAACAAGTTTGAGGTGCCTATGAGCACGAATGTTCTGGAAACTAACTCTGGAAAAAACACACACAGAGATCTTTGACACACTTTTTTTTTTTTTTAAAAAGCAATTGGGGTTAAGTAACTTGCTCAAGGTTACACGGCTAGTCATTATTATTTATGCGTGGGTGCTCATTTTCTGAGGCCATTTTCTGAGGCCGGATCTGATCTCGGGTCATCCCAACTCCAAGGCCGACGCTCTTACTCACTGCGCCACCTAGCCACCCCTTTAGGTCAATTGGGGTTAAGTAACTTGCCCAAGGTTACACGGCTAGGTTTTTGTTTGTATGGATTACGTGTCGGAGGCCGGCTCCGAACTCAGGTCCTTCTGATTCCAGGGCCGGCGCTCTATTCACTGCGCCACCTAGCCGCCCCTTTGACACACTTTTAATTTTAACCTGCATTATTAACATTTACCTATCACTTTAAAGTACAATCAGCAAAACAAAACTCAAGTACTGATTTATAGCATTTGCTCACACTAAAAATTTAACAGTGTCTGTGGGTGGTGGGTACATGCCTGCCCCTGAAACATTCAGGCAAAGAGATCCAACAGACAATTGGAAATATGTGACTAGAGCTCAAGAGACAGATAGAGTTTGACTATGTGCAAAAAGGCAAAATACAGATAAGGACCAACATTTAATCCCAACCATGTATTGTTGACAAGTGGTTTCTTGGTATAATTCTCTCTTCTTTTCTTTTCTTTTCTTTTTGGCTTTTCTGGAGAGGGGGAAAGCAGAGCAATTGGGGTTAAATGACTTGTCCAAGTTTACGTGGCTAGCAAGTGTGTTAAGTCTGAGGCCAGATTTGAACTCAGGTCCTCCTGACTCCAGGGCTGGTGCTCTGTTCACTGTACCACCTAGCCAACCCTTGGGATAATTTTCTGTGTCATCAATTTAGCCTCTTGAAACAACCTATCTCATCTCCCTCAGAGTAATAGGACTTGAGAGGTCCCTAAGATAATTAGTCCTTTTACTAATTTTCTGTGACATTCCATGTCAAGGTTGGGATTGAAAGCCCTATAATTTGTAGGTGCCTGCCCAGCCCTTGCACATAAATGGAACCATTCCTAGAGCCATTATGTAACTTGGTCCCTTTTTTGGTGGCCCTTGATAAAGAGGGTGGTGTTCACTTATCTATCATCTCTAAGGAAAGAAAAGGAGGAAATTTCAGTTGGATTAAAAAAAAAAAAACGATTATCCTATAAAAACAATGTCTTTGTAGCTCAACTTCAGATAAATGTCCCCTTATTTGATATGTCTTAGATATGATGTCATCTGAATGCAAAGTGATGAAACAGATGATCTCAAGGTCCCTTTTAGGTTTCTTATTCTATGGAGTTATTGTTTTAATGTATTTAAGAATTTAAGAAAATTCTTACAACTTGAGTTTTCCTTGTAACCCAAGCCTGTATAGCCTGTCGTTTATTCTTCTCCTCGTTCACAACATCCTCTCTTCCCATTCCTGTTCCCTGTTCCTGTTCACCTCACCTCCTTCCTCCTCCCTCCTTTATCCCTTTCCCCCGACTCTGCTCCTTCATGTGCCTCAGCAACAGGCTCCTCATGGGAGGGGAATACTCTCCTGTTAGCAGTACGTGCTCAATACCCTGCAGTCCTTGAATCTGTATAACAGGAAGTGGTTCACAGGGCAGAACATATGCTCAGGTGCTTCTTGGACCCAGCCTGAGTTGTACTGTCATTTGCCTGAGTTCTCCATAAGTTCTCAGAGTTCAGGTAAAGTCTTAAAGAGCCCTTACAGTTCAGTTATTTAGTTGTGTCTGATTCTCTTTGACCCCAAGGACTTTTCCTGGCAAAGATGCTGGAATGGTTTGCCATTTCTTTCTCCTATGTGTCCCCATTTTGCAAATGAGGAACTAAGGCAAATAAGGGTTAAGTGATTTGCCCAGGGTCACAAAGTTAGTGTCTAAGCCAGATTTGAACTCAGATCTTCCTGACTCCTGAAAATAAAGTGTTTTGCAAGCTTTGAAGGGATTCTGTGGAATTATATTACAACCGTTTTTTTTTATTTTCTTCTAGTATTTTGGTATAATAAAGTAAGGATGTTATTAGGAAGGTAGGAAACATTGGGGGCGGGGGAAGGACAGAGAATCTTAGCCTTAGAATCAAGATGTATCTCACCTTTAACACATACTCAGCATGTGATGTTGGGCAAGTAATTTAACCTCTCAGTGACCCCAAGTAACTTTCCAAGGCTATAAATTGCAGGGCAGTTGCTGCTGTATTGGCAGATGGACTTTTCTCATCTGGGATTTCCTTATACTTATAAAATCACAAATCCAGTCCCTATCCTAGGGGAAAAACAAACTCCATTAAAACAACTTAAGGTTGTAAGTGAATGATTAAGCTTAAATGAATCATTCATCTGACAAATATTTATGTACATAGAGTTGTCCTAGATACTGGAAAATAAAAATAAGACACATAGTCTGTTCAGAAGGAGCTCACATGCATAAAAAGTTAAACAATACCTGATAAACAATATAAAGAATATTATGAGAGGCAGTGTGGTTGTAAAGCCAATCATGGCAGCACACCTGAGGACTGCTGCTGTGAATAATCAAGGGTCTAATCGCATAGTATTATGAACTCTCTATTCATTCAGCAATAAACTAAAACATAACATTTACAACAACATACCATAACAATTTATTACTAAGGTGGCCACATAGTCTTAAACAAAACACATCATTCAGTCTACCTTACAGCATTCCTCAGAATCCCCACACAGCATATACTATTGCATTCAGTACCATCCCCCAAAATAATTGTTTACACAAACAGAGGGGCCAAGGCTAGGGTCTGTCCTAACACAACACATCCTTAAGGGGTAACAGAAAATACAAACACCATCCACCCCTAGGCCACAGTAAGTCACAATCTTCTCAATCAATATACAGTATCCAAGTAAAGTCCTCTATC
The DNA here is from genome assembly GCA_011680675.1 of Gymnobelideus leadbeateri. Taxonomy (NCBI): domain Eukaryota; kingdom Metazoa; phylum Chordata; class Mammalia; order Diprotodontia; family Petauridae; genus Gymnobelideus; species Gymnobelideus leadbeateri. Next base: position 147,194 of record WOXC01004475.1, on the reverse strand, counting down.
ATCTTGACTGAAGGCTGACTTCCAAACCCCATGGCTCTTCCTCTGTGGGCTGACCCGACTCTTGCCTGGATTCACATGTATCTGTTCCTGCTCCATATCTCAGTTCACTGGGACAGCTCCCCTCCAAGCTCCTGCCCAACAGCAGGTTTCTAGGAAAACAGAGCTTAATAGGGCTACAACAATATTTATACACATTACCAGCAGCATCATCTCAATTCACTTTAAAAGCTCTTAAAAGGGCTGTAAACTAAACTTCATTCCTATGCACAAATCTCCACTCTTCAGCTCAATTCTCTCATAAAGACCAACAGACAGGGATTCTGTCTGAGAAATTAACACAGATCAACAGAGTGCCAACATCACAAACATTCTGTTAGGCCTCACCACAAGTAAGTTCCCCTAGCCTGCTCACACTTATTTCTCTTTCTCAGCTCTGCTCCACTCTCTACTCTGTCCTCTCCCTCCAAGTAATATAATATATACTGTTTCCAATCAAAGACTTGATTCAATCAAAGACTTCTTGAATCAGTCAAAGACTCTTGATTCAATCAAAGGCAAGACTCAATCAAAGGCACTTGATTAGCTAAAATTCAATCCAGAAAAATAACAAAAAATCCTTCTTTCCTTGCATTACAGTGGTCTGTTGAAAATGGATGGAAACAAGTATTTATTAAGCACCCAAGTACTTAACTTAGTGCCAGGCACTGTGCTAAATGCTTTGCAAGTATTTTCTCATTTGATCCTCATAGCAGCTCTATGAAGTATTAATATGATCCCCATATTATAGCTGAAGAAAATGAAACAAAGATATTAGTGATTTGCCTAGGGTCACACATCTAATAACAGTCTTAAAGAGGTTATCCATAAAGAGGGTAAGGGTTGCTCTGGAGACCCCAAAATACCAACACACTGGGTCCTGCCAAATGAATTCGACTCCAGTCTTCTCTCAGACAAAGAAAAGAAAAGTTTATTAAAAGTTTGCTTGCATTAGACACAGAGTAAGTCTGTGCTAGGTCATTCTATGGCACTCTCACTATTGTATGATGCTCTCACAAACATGAAGACAAGACAGGGTCTTATATACAGAAGGTTGTGGGAGGAGTCTAGGAATGGTCTAAGGGAGGAGTTTGGGGAGAGTCTTCAGAAGGAGTTAATGAAGCCAATGAGTGATTAAGGGGGGAAGGCCACCTGGAGACTACAGACAATGATAGGCTAGGCCAGTTCAAGGGTGGACTGATATTTTGATAGGCTCAAGGGTAAGAAGTAGATGAATAATGGAGGGCTAGGCTAGTAACTAGGCTAGAGTTAGTAGTTTGTAGTTAGTAACTAGGCTAGAGGTCTGGGCCCAGCCACAATGTAAGGCTTATTGCCTCGTGCAAATGCCTCATCAAATGAGATAATCAAATGAGGTACAAGTGATTCTTGTACCTCAAAGACTCAAGGAAAGCTCAAGGGGGCTCCCAGAGCCCATACCACAGCATTCCCCGCCTCAAAAAAATGGGACCCAAATTCCTTTGGGGTAAAGGGCAAAGGTCTCAGCTAATGAAAGTGCTTCCTGCTGGCAAGGGTCATAGAGCTGTCCCTGCTTCTCTGGGTCTAGTTCAAGGGGGTCAGACTTCACATCCAAGAGGTCAGACTCTGGATCCTGGATGATGCCAGGTCCAGTGGGCTGGAGAACTTGGGTTCAGCTGGAGATTTGCATAGCCTCAGAGGTCATCCAGAAGTTGATGGCTTGAAACCAGGAGGAGACAAACCTGGCAAAGAGGTTAAGCAAACTAAGACCAAATAGGCACCAAAAAAAAAAAAAATAGAGAAAATACAATGTCCTGGGTAGGAATTAAAGATGACTGTGGCAAGGCCAAAACCCTTTTCATTCTAAATTGCTCCATGGACATTTAGCACATGGAAAGCAATAGCAGCCACAGAATCTAGTAGTTTTCAAAAACAGGCAATAACTCCCAAATCCTGTCCTCTCCTTCCATCATCATGGAGAGTAAAAGGTTTCTTCTAGATTGGTTAAAGCTGGAGAGGTGGTCAAATTAGTTTTCAAATTCTCAAAAGCTTTCACATGGTGTTCTGGGCCTTGAGTAGCAATTAATGGTTGCAGTCTCTCCCAGGCCTTGGGTTTAATTGGATATAAACCACTCTGGGGGAACACTTTAGGATCTAGGAGTCAAACAAATGCAAGGATGGCAGAAATAGCTCACTCAGAAATTTCCTGATCCCAAACAATTGACTCAACTATCTCCCAGACTTCTGAGGGAACATGGGGAGATTTGAGAGGCTTAAGTAGAGAAAATTGGATTCCCAATTTCACCAACAGGTCCCTTCCTAAAAAAGGGAACAGGCTAAGAGGAGAGCATAAGGAAGGAGTGTTCAAACAACAGATCCTCAAGTAGGCAGGGGACTGGGTATGTCTGGAGACATCCCATATCTTTCCCTTCCATGCCCCTGACCTGACTGGTCAAGGGGAGGGTAGAACCAATTGGTTAGAACAGAGAACTTAGCCATATTAAAGTGGGTAACCTTACCTTCAGCCTTGATGCTTGCCCAGAGTTCAGTGAGAAATGGAGAAAGTGGGAGCACTGCCAAGCCCCATGCTTCCCTATCACTCCAAGTCTTAAGAAGACTGGAAGACAGGATATTGGGAGGTGGCTTTACCACTTTTCCAACCTCGGGGACAATCCTTCCTTCAATGCCCCTCCTGGTCAGATGGGCACAGTTCTAGAGGTGTTGGTTCCTGGGGCTCCCTCTGGGGGGTTGCCCTGGAGGAGCACTCTTTGGACCAGTGACCCTCCTTCTGGCATCTGAAACAGGTTTTCCCCTTGCCCAAGTGACTGGGCTTCCTCCAAGGGGGTCCCCTGGAAGGGTTTTTCCTGGCCTTGGCAGCAGGCAAGAATGGAGCGTGTTCTCTGTCTTTGCTTCATTCCCTATATTCTTTCTCCTCTGCTGCAACCAGGTCTCTGTTATTAAAGACTCCAAAGGCCATCTCCAGTAATTGGGCCTGAGGTGTTTGGGGTCCCAATGCCAATTTCTGTAGTTTCCTCCTAATATCTGGGGCAGACTAACTAATAAAATAAACGTTAAGGATTGCTGCCCCTTCTATAGAGTCAGGATCTAAATTTGTATACTTTTTAATAGCTTCTACAAGTCTATCTAGGAAAAGGGTGGGGTTCTCTTGATTTGTCTGAGAAACTTCTCTTTCTGATAATTTATTTGCTTGTGAAATGCAGTTCTTAGGCCTTCTAACAGGCAAAGTACCATATGGTCTCTCTTCTCCCTATTCTCCCAGATTTGATAATCCCATCCTGGGTCACTAGTGGGAACAGCAGCTGTTCCTGGAGGATATTTTCTGGGGTCATTGCTAGCCAAATGATCCCCAAATTTGGGGGCTTGTAACCAGATTCTCCTCTTCTCCTCAGTAGAACAACAGGTAGAGAAGAGGATATGCAAATCACCCCAAGAAAGCTCAAATTGCAAGGATAAGTCCAGAAAACCTCGAGTAAACTTTGTTAAGTTTTCAGAGAAGTTACCCAACTTTTCTTTAATTTGATTGAGATCTGAAATGGAGAATGGGACATGCATTCTAGTTGTCCCACCTGACAAGAAAGGTGCTTCCCTTAAGGAAAAAATCCCTGAAGGAGGTGTAGGGACAGAGGCTCATGTACCCAGATTGTTGAAGTTTCCTTCATCATTAACACAAGAGTCCCATCATATAAGATAACCTATTTTAATCTTTCTGGAGTTAACCTGAAAGTTTGGTTAAAGAGGCAAATAGGATAGGTGATTTCTTAATTGAATAGGTGGTAAATACAATAAGATAAGAGAGTTGATAAATGTCAATTGAAATCATGACCCATGATATCTGTGTTTTCTTTACCATTAACATGCCAAAACATAGTATGTGTCTATAAAATATTTTTTAAAGTTCTGTTATTCAAGAAAGTGTCTTGGGTTAAGGGTCTCATCCTTAATGACCATAAACAGAAAAAATGCTCTTAAATCATCCCACTTGGCCTTGTTGACATAGGAAGAGGTATTTTCTGAGTTTACTTAGAGAACAAAGAAGCTGTTAGATCCAGACTCTTCTGGTTGATTAGCTCAGACTCTGGCCCTTATTAAGGATCAAAATTATGTTAAATGATTATCACTGGTATTACAAATATTACATATTTTCTGTGGAAACATAGGCTCAATTCATCTCGTACACTAAGAAAACTCCCAACGGGGTCATGAAAAGTGGGACATGACTGAAACGACTGAACTAATCAGATGATGTCAGAGGTTCCCTCCAGCTCTAACTCCTACAAATCTATGATTAAACATACAAACAATAAGCCAAACAGTTCAAGGGAGAGGGAAATCATTATAGATTGAATAGTGTGGTACAAGAAGATTCACAGAATATCTGAATCTAGAAGAGTGGGTAAGATTTAGATAGACCAAAAGGGCAAGGGAAGGCATGAAGGTGGGAGAATAAGAGTAGCAAAGATTTGAGGAGGAAAATGAATGCAATGAATATAGTCTGGTTGAAGCAAAGGATTAGACATTCATAGAATGTTAGAGTTAAATGGGACTTTGGGAATTATGTAGTACATCTTCATTTATAAAAAGAAATTGAGAACCACAAAGGTTCAGTTTATGCTATAAACTAGAGGGTAACAGGATTTGGAACTAAAAAGGGAGCTTAGAAAGTGATTAGTTCAATCCCCTCTTTTTATGTATAACTGAAGCCCATACAAGCAAAGTGACTTGTCCAGGAAACCAAAGAAAATTAGTGGTAGAACTTGTGCAAATTCAGGTCTCTTGACCAGCAATCCAAGTTGTGTTAGGGAATGGTAGAAGGTAAATTTATTAAGCTAGGATGGGGTCAGAAAATCACCCCAGGGCCTTGAATTCCAGGCCAAAGAATCTGGCCTTAATTCTCCAGTTAACATGGGGCCACTGAAGGTTTTCAGATAAGGGAGGAACAGGGTGAAAAGAGAAGAGAACAGAATATAGGCCCTGAACTAATTCAAGATCATTTCCCAATTTTTTTTTCCAGGAGACTGGACCTGTATCTAATTACATTGATATAGGAAGCTCCTGTGAAGAAATTCCTTTCATCAGTGCAGAATAGTAATTTATAAATTGAGTTACCTGGGACATTGAGAAGTTAAGTGACTTGTCAGGAACCCATATGTGTCAGAACTTGAACCCAAATCTTCCTGATTCCAAGGCTAGCTCTCTATCCACTACTCATGCTCCCTCTCTTTCCAATAATATCCTTACCATATTATACTAAAATACTACTACAAAGTCATAAAACCCTGTTATATTTAGATCATGATCACCCATTTATAATATTGTTCCCATGGAATTAACTATCTCCTTTGGCATTATTTTGCCCTAGCATTTCGGAAATTAATGACATTAGGTGAGATGAGCTTGTCCTCATAAACAGTTTAGTGTTTATTTTAGGAAAGTTAAAATAGATATTTAAAGGAGAATGGTGGATATAAAGGTTGAAGGAATTGGAATTATTCATCAGTAAGAGAGGGAGTATAGGAGTGGATGATAATGAGAATGTTAAGCTACAGTTGATGAACTTGATTGCATATAACCCATCTCTGATAAGCTCATATGCTCCATCTCTCTGCCAGACATCCCTCTCTTCTTTGCCAGGTACAGTATTTCTGATTAACTTTGGGGAGAGTGGCCTTTTTCATGTGTGCTTAGTAGAAAGTGTGAACAAGGCAAGAAAGGTTTGGTAGTTCAATACAAACCCATCAGCACTCCTGGAGTAAAAAGAGTAACTTCCAGAGTTACTGGAAGTCTGAAATATAATTACTCAATTCTAGAATTAATTAAGACTAAAAGAATAACATTCTCCTTTAGAGAGGATAAAACAAGAAAATTTGGGTTTAAATAGCATGGGAAAATCTAGAAAAGATGTGATACATCAGAAGGATAAAACACATGCTTCTCATTATATACATAGCTAATAACATTAAGATCACCTTAATGGTGATCTCTGAATGGGTTAAAATTAATAATAGACACTTTCTTTGGCACTTTTCCTCAATTTAATCCTCTGCCTTAGAAAACCCATTGTAGTATTGGTCGTTTGGCCAGGCTATGGAGAATTATTACTGTAAAATACTTTTTTCTATTCCTCTTTTTGGTTAAAATCTGCTTCTCCTTGATTTGTATTTTTTTTTTAATTAAAAAAATATTTTTGAAGTGTGAACCTCAGCCTACCTCTTGCACAAACTACATGAAGTTTTCCTTCTCAATGAGATTTGAAGTGGTGTTTCCTATGGAAAGAATTCTCTACAAAAATATGAAATAATGATTATAGGGAATCGATTAATAGGGGATACTATTCCTGGAGGTTTGTGTCTAAGCCAAGCTAAGGGTCAGCAGAATGATGGGCTTACTGGTTAACTGATACCAGAGTACAGTAGTAGAGAGAAGGAAAATGTCAGGACCTAGGCACTGCAAAAGCTGAAAGGGAGATTGGAGCCCAGAGGGCCAGAGGCCAAGAACCTGGAGACTGTCCTTTCTAGGAAGGTGGAGTTCGCAATACTCCACCCCCCACCCCCCGCTAAGGTGGTCGTTTCGGGACTCTTCACGACACAAAAGGTGAGTGACCCCAAACCTCCTCTTTCTGAGTAGCTCCTAAGCAAGTCCGGGGTTGAGCCTCGGGGCACGCAGGGCTCTGTTTCCAGAGCCTGCCCTCTGCTCTCCTTCCCAGACTGACAGCAACAACAGGTGGAGGGTGGGGTGGCGGAGCTGTCCATGGCGTCCCAGGAATCCCCACTTCTTTGGGAGGGTTGCACTCGTCACCTTCCACCAGTCTCTCCCCAATTGCTCCTGTTGCTCCTTTAAAGAGTCCCCCTTTAAAAGAAATATTTCAAGGAAGGATTGTTTCTAAACTAATGAATTACCAAAAAAAAAAAAAGACCTTTTTAAAGGCTCTTAAAAGAGCGGGGAAAAAGTCACTGGCAGAGTCGAAGTCTCCTAATACGCTCCCTTTGCTCCCAACCCTCTGAAACAAGGAAAAAGTAAGCGGCTGCGGACCTAGGCTAAACGCCCTTGATCCCCACCCGACCCCCTCCCCGAACCTCAGCAGCTTTAACCACTTCGTGATAATAATAGTAAAAGAAAAAAATAGTAAAACAGGCATTTGCATATTGCTCTAAAGTTTGCCAAGTCCTTTATATATACTGTTTCACCTCATCTTTAAACTGGGGGCCCCCTCCCTTTTCCTCGTCGCCCTCCTCTATCAGAAGAATTCGATCTGTTCTCTCTACCTTCCACCTCCCCCCCCCCCCCTTCAGATTACTGGTAATCGGCCCTTGCCTGGGCAGGGCAAAAGCCGCCCGCCCGCGCCTGCCGAGAGAGGTCCCAGGAGTCGCCGCAGTGCCCCCTCCCTCGGTTAAAGGGCCCGCCCGCACCACCTTCCACACCCCTACCCCCTCCCCCGGAGGCGAGGGGGGACTTAAGCTAGTTCCCGTGTGTGGCAGGTTCACGCCCCCGAGTAGGAGCCGCCGCCTCTGCTGCCATAGCCGCGAGCGGGGCGGGGGTGGGGGGGTGGGAAGAAGAAGGTTCCTCTCGTCGAGAAACGTGGTTCTACTTCATTTATTTGAAGGTTTCGAGGTCCTCTCTTTATTAGGGCTTTTTTTTTACACTTTAAAACTTTTTTCTTTTCCCGAAGGGAACCCAGGGAAGATGGAGACGGATTCAGGAGCGGTGAGTGAGAGGGGCGGGGATCCCCAGGGCGGGCGGGGCCGCCTCAGCCGCTGCCTTCCCCCTCTACCCTTGTTGGGCGTGCGGGGGTTCGGGGATTCCGTTTTGGGATTGGTTAGCCGGACTGGGTCCACAGCTCCCCCGAGGAGGGGGCCCGGGCCCCCCCGCCCTCCAGAGGCCGAGTTACGGCCTCTAAAGCCGCCGCTGCAGCCACCAAGAGGCAGTCGTCGGGGCGCGGGTGGGAAGCGCTGAAAGCTGGGGAGCTGGGCTCGGGCTGGGGCTGGGGCCGGGGCCAGGGCCAGGGGCGGAGGCTGGGAAAGAAGGCGGCCTGGCGTGGGGGGCGCCTCTGGATGGGGCCGAATATTTCTGCGGAGGGGCGGCGGCCCAGGCCACGTGCCTCGGCAGGGAGACAGGAAAGGTGACTGAGGCTAGACGATGACGATGCCGCTTCTCGCTGGTCGGGAGGGTGAGCTCCCCTTTCCCGCCGAAACCACGGCCTCGAAGACCACGCACCCTCCCTGCTCCCACCCAGCCTCTGAGGAATGGGGAATTTTTCCGGCTCAGCTGTGGCCAACTCGGACTTCGACGAAGCCCCTCGTGAGGCTGCGGAGTCGCTCGGCCATGCAGAAAATGACAGGCGGGGGCCCGGGGCCTGTCTAAGGCTCTCCCCCACTTAGCGGGTGTAGTGAGGGGCTGGGCCAGGGGAGGGGAGGGACCTGGCTTCAGCCCTGAGGCAACGTGCCTGGCCGGGTTCTGCCCCGCCCCCTCGACTACGGGAGGGCCAATGAGCACGCTCCGTGAGCCGCAGGGAGGCTCGTCCCGCCAGCCCCGGCACGCGCGCTTGGACGGCCGGGCGCGAGGTGGGAACGAGGCCGTTGAAATTTCCTTCTTCTGGGTAGAGGCTTCTGTGCAGTGGTGGGGGCGCGTTGAGGCTGGAGGGTGGGCCAGACTTTATTGGCCATAATTTCCCTTTGGTTTTACCCTAGTTTCTCTCCCGCGCCTGGCTGGGGAGGGGGTGGACCCTCGAGACTTATGTACGCTCCCGTGATGATCCCAGGCCACGGGAGGCAGCGCTTGCCGTGTCCATTTCCCCGCTTGCTGGCCTCGGAGGGGCCGGGGTTTAGAGGCAGGAACCGCGACGCTTAGCGCACCCTCCTCCTTCTAGCCCCTTTTTAAAAACTTGTCACACTTTACAATTCAACTAAGCTGTGGTGTTTAATTCTCAAAGAAAAAGTCACTAAATGACCATTACTGTGGGGAAGAATTTTGCTAATAGGAGTATTTTGCAGAACTACTTCTACCGAATATTAAGGTGTGCAGTATGGAATGGAGTGTTCGTCTTTAGTAAGTGATGGATCCATTTTTCTGAATGCTACTCTAGTGCTACTTAGATGCTGTTATGGAAGCACCAAATTACCCACAGAATTAAATGATGGAAATATACTTTTCTTTGGCGTTTTCTTGGCAAGGATACTGGCGTGATTTGCCATTTCCTTCTCCAGCTCATTTTACAGAGGAGGAAAATGAGACAGAATTAAATGACTTGCCCAGCTAATGTGTCTGAACTTAAGATTTGAACTCAGAAAATAGTCTTCCTGACTGCAGATGAGCACTTTCCCCCTTGTGCCACCTAGCTGCCTTTTTTTTTCCTTTAAATCACTAGGATTTATCAGTGATAACTTCTACACAGGAAATAAGAGAATCTCTTATCTTACCGTTGATTACAGAGATAGGTTTTGTTTTACAAATGGTGGGGGTTTTTGGGTTTTTTTGCCATCACTAAACATATCCTTTGAGTTCTAATCATCATTTTACCAGTTGCTGCCACAATTCCTATTTTCTGTTTCACAAATAATAAAGCCTCTCTTTTTAACCTTCCCTTCACTCAGGAATACAAATTGAATGATCAAACACCATTTCCATTCCTATTTTCACATCTCTCAAAAAACATTACCTTTTTTCCATTCTCATAAACTCAGTGAAAAATTGTTGGCTGTATTCTAAACCATTAACTTCAGCAATATCTCTTTTAAGGCAGACAGCAGGTGTACTGGGGAGTGTATTTGAAATCAAGACTTGGGTTTTTAGTCCTGCTCGAGACATTTACTAGATGTGTTACCTTTGGCAAAGTCAAATAACTTGTTTGAGCCTCGGTTTCTTCATCTGTGAAATGGACATAATGGAACGGTGTCCTTCAGATTTGTGAGGAAAACCTTTGTGGAACTATATAGTGATATTCAAAGGTTAGCCTTTTTCAATTTTCAGTTGTATTTGTTTGAAAAAAATCTTAGCCAGCAATAGGGTTTTTGTTATACAGATAGCCACAAAGGTGAACCATATATGCATCTTGTTCTCTGCAGTTCTTCATACTATTTTTTAAAATTCTGTTTGCATAACTTTTTCACTAAATTAATAGGTTATTTTAGTTGAAAGTCAATAAGTTTCCTGTTTTATGGGAAGTGATCTAGAGTATGCCATTTAGGTAAGTTTGTTATACATGTGAGAAATATTTGATATTTAAAACATTTCTTGTATAAGGAATGAATAGTTAAATAATATTGAAAGGGATTTTGTTCTATTCAGGCCTCTCTTCCCCTTAAAAAAAAATCTAGCCAGAAACAAGTTTACCATAGGCAATCCATTCAGAGTTGACTTAAGTACAATAAAATCTCAATAAATCAGCTCCCTATACCTATTTCAGCCAGGTATGAAAACATTAGTCAAATGGTAAATTTCTGCTAAACTACAAGGAAAAAAATTTCTGTATAAACAAAAGTTGTGTTTAATCACATTGACAAAAATGAATTCTGAAAACAACCTTTCTGCAATTCTTTTCATATACATACAAATTTAAACTTTTCACTGTTATTTCTTAAAGGAATCACAGTAAAACTTAAAGGATTCTTTGTTAAATACTGTGTAATTCAGACCTTTCTAATTCAGATTTGTCTTCCTCTCATTTTGAAGTGGCAAAATTTTAATATATTGTATTTAGATTCTATAGATACTATAGGTAGGAAGATGTTAAAGCTTAGCCCAGCCCAGAAACTTAGTTGGTATCTGGGAAGTTAATTACTAAATTATCACTTTAAAGCCATTTTAAGAAGTAACCTTGACATCAACTACTTTTCAAATTCCCCCTTTCCCCCCAAAAATACATAGTTTCAATAGCATCCACAATAAAATAAGTTTTCTTGTGCTTTTTTCAATGTGATAAAAATATCATTTAGGACAGTTATCAAGTTTGGTACGTTTCTTTTACCCTGATGTAAATTTGGCTACAGGGCCAACTAGGTGGCACAGTGTATAGAGTCCCATGTCTGGAGTCAGAAAGACCTGAGTTCACATGCAGCCTTAGACACTAGCTGTGTGACTCAGGGCAAGTCATTTAATCCTGTTTGCCTTGATTTCCTCATCTGTAAAATTAGCTGGAGAAGAAAATAGCAAACCACTCCAGTATCTTTGGCAAAAAAATGGAGTCACAAAGAGTTGGACATGAGTGAAAACAATCAAACAAAAAAATTTGGCTATGGCTATTGTATTTATTTTTTTATGATTTTGTTCATGAATTTTCTTCAGCTTGGTCCAGTTCTTTTTTTTTGCTTTTTGGAGGGCAGTTGGGGTTAAGTGACTTGCCCAAGGTCACACGACTAGTTTTTGTGTTAAATATCTGAGGCTGGATTTGAACTCAGATCCTCCTGACTCCAGGGCTGGTGCTCTATTCACTGAGCCACCTGTCCACCCCTGGTCCAGTTCTTGAAAGCAATTAAAACAATTTACTACTGAATTTCTTTGAATGTCTTAATGAAAATTTATTTTCTTTGTTCTTCTGAATAGCTTTTGTAAAATGGTTATTGCCAAAGTATTTAGAGATTTAACATCAGTACTAAATTTTAGGAGGTATTTTAGAAGTAATCTAGGAAAAAAATAATCTAGTTCAGTGTGAGCAAGAAAGACTATAACATTATTAATGAACCATCATCCAGCTTCTGTTTTAAACATTTTTTTCCAATAACAACATAGCATTTGCTACTCTTTGATTACCAGCCACTTCTAATTCTTAGAAACTTTTTTTGTATTGAACCCAGATTAGCCTTCCTAATTACTTACTTGTTGGTCCTCTTTGCTTCTTTTATAATAATTTTTCTCCAAATATTTAAAAATAGCTATTTTTACCCAAGGTTGGTCTCTTTTAGAATAAAATTCCCCAGTTCCTCCAATGATTCCTTATATGACATTGTTTCAAGATTTTGCATCACCTTAGTCATAATAGTTTGTTGGGCACCACCATACATAGTTTGTTGTTTATTAAAGTGTGGTACCCAAAACCAGATGAAATATAGTGACCAGGCAACATCTATAATAGAATACTGTTGTGCAATTTTATACCTTCTTTAGTATGGCCACTATACTTCTCTAATTGTAGCCTAAATTTTATTTACGTGAGTAGCAAATTTGTCCCTTTTTTTTTTTACTCATTGAGCTGAAAGTCAACTAAACCCTAAGGTTCTTGTGTTTAATCAATCCAACTATATCTTATATTATCTTACTTTATATTTCTGCAATTGATTTTGTTTTTAATCTTAAATTCAGATCTTTAGCTACTGCTGAAATTTAATCTTGTTGATTTCAGACCTTATGCTACCACTTACTAATTAACCATGTGTTCTTGGGCAAATCATATTATTCTTCTGAGCCAGAGTTTCCTAATCTGCAAAATGAGGTTATATCTGCCATGCCTAACAGAGTTGATATGAGGATCGAAAGAAATTTTATGTATAAGCATAAAATGTAATTTATGTGTAAGACTAAAACACTATTATTATCAATCAGTAGCTTAAACATAAGTATGACATGGTAAACTGATAAATACTTTGAAATCAGTATCATTGTACCTATAACAATTAGCACAATATTATCTGCCAAACATTGCCTCTGGACCACTTTGCCCTCTGTAGAATCAATCACCTTGCACAAGACCACTTCCCTAACAATGGTGAATACTTTTGTCAAGCATATAGTCTTCCTTAGTGACTTGCCCAGGGTCACACATCTAGTAAGCGTCTGAGGCCCATATTTGAACTGAGGTCCTCCTGACTCCAGGACCAGTGCTCTGTCCACTATATCACCTAGCTCATCCCTCTTCTTCCTCTTAACAAGGAATCTTTATGAGCCTAATACAGGCTTGAAAGACTCCTTATTTGAGGAGAGCCATTAATGCAGTGTTTTGCTCTACATATTGCAATGGGGTTAGGATTTGGGGTGAGGGAAAGAAAAAAAGGTGGTAATCAACCAAGTAAAATTTTAGGTTTTTGGCACCTTTCAGTCAAAAGCCAGAAATTATGAAGTGCCTGCTATGTGCTGGGCGGTGTGTTAGGTGTTGGAGATGCAAATATAAAGAATTATAACAATCCTTGCTCTAAATGATCTTGCATTAATTTTGCTACTGTAAATGCATGGTCTGCTGTAGAAAATGGTTTGCCAAAAGCCTGCCCAGACCCATTTAAAGTTTTCATCAGCTACACTTGATATGTGTATAGTATAAAATATAGTCATATAAAATCTCATGAATTTTTTTAAATTGAAAAAGTGACATATGGTTTAGTAGTTACTAATATCTTCTCAGTTGTCTATTAAAATTATCCATGATTTTTGGCATTTTCTTGATTCATTCTCATTGAAATACATTTGTAAAGAAATCCTCCAATGATTTCAAGATTGTTTTGTTTCTAGCATGCATTTCTTTGCTGGGTCCTTGATTTAGTCCAGGTGGTCTTCTGACTTCATTTTCCCTTAAGCACCATTTCAAACATATTTGGGAATATCGTATTAAAGTCCAAATGTGGTTCTGTTGTCATTGAAGATGGAACTAATTTACAGAGATGTAGATATATCTGTTCCATTTTTCATCATTTGTTTTGTCAGTTTCATCTTGGGTTAATAATGATTTAATTGAGTCCAAGTTCTATATAGACATAATTTCATTGCCTTTTCTCTGTTTTACAAGACAATATTTATAATTTTCCACAGTCACCTTATTATTACAAATGTTTATATTCTCAATTAGTGTTGCTCCTAGCTCTCCTAATAGTTCAGTTTTTTTGTTAGTTAAGTTACTTGCCCTTTTGACTTCCATATTGTAATGGTTTTACTTATAATAGTTAATTTTTTACAGCAAAAGGTAATCATCAAGATCAATATAGTTTACTATTTCTATTGCCTATTTTGGGGGCATTAGTATTTGAATAGATTGGGTTGAAATTATTGTATTGTACATCCTGTCTTCTTATCTCTGTCCTTTGTTTCAGTAACATGTTGATTTTTTTTTTTTTGCTCCAATGAGTCAACTGCCTGAATACATTAATTCTGATATGATTCCATCATCAAGCACTCACTTCTTTCTTTTAAGATAGTCATTTTCCAGTTTGGGAGTATTCAGTGCTTGCTGGCCCAGCATCTTCTTCTGAGTATTAAACTTATGGAAGAACATTAATTTTTTATAAATTTGAGACTTCTGAGGAGTCTACAAGCCTTTGAAAAGTGCATTTTTTAAATCTAATGCATACTTACTCTCCATTTTCCTCCATTCCCACCTTCACATGAGGTAACTGAATATCAAAGTATAAGTTGAATTAGTTTAGAGGTTCTTGATAGATTTGCTCCACCCACTCACCCTATGTAACATATGTTAGTACTTAACCTACAGTTATCTTCATGGCAGCCCTTTTGGTTATCCTCATCATGAACACTTCAAGAGAAGATTAAGTGTCCCTTGAAATGTTGTTTGTTGCCTCTGGGCACATGATGAAAGCAACTCCACCTTGCTCTGCATTCCTTCCCAACACTGTTACCACTGTTGCTGCAGAAGGAAGTTGTACAGAACTGAGGGCAATTTTAATTTCTTTAATAGGTTTCCATGATCTTGAAAATTTTCAAGACCATGTTATTAAGTTAGTATATAACCTATCGGAAAAGAAAAGAATGTTTAGTTGGGCATGATTTGTTTTTCCTCAGTCCAGGTTGGCTTTTAGGAATTATTGAATCCTTTTAAAAATACTTATCCATCTTTTCTTGAGTTCCTCTTCCCAAATCCTACCTCCCCAAAATGTTCTCCGGGATATTTGATCTTTGTTTTCCTAGACTAGTCTAACCCCAACAATCTGCTACTATCCATTTACCCTTTTGACTGAATATATTTTAGAAAGAAGGTCTTGAATTTCCAAACAAACAAAGAGTGACATTAGATGAGGCCTGTTGCCTGTCTCTAAAAACTGTTAACTGTTGTTCTCAGATAATAAAAATCCACAGTTTGAGAAACAAAACTAAGCAATTCAGCTTCATCTTTATTAATGTGTAATGTAACGGTGTTTGTGTTTGAGTGAAATATCTTTAATGTTTCTAAATAATCTATAGATGATCTTCTTCAAACCCTATAATATTAAAATCCTATATGTGTATGTGTTTGTACATGTTGTTTCCCCCATTAAAACATAAGATCTTTGAGAATAGTTGTATTTGCACCCCTAGTACACAGTAGGCACACATTAGGTGCTTAATGGATTCATTCTAATATTTTTGTGACTTGCTGTGATTTATGTACAAAATTTTCTGCTGTTTAATGAATATATTGTTTTAAATGCTCTATAATTAGCCAAGGAACTCTTAACATGGTGACTTGTCCTTGTGTAAGTTACTTTTTTCCTTTGTATATCTTAATCACAAAAGGAAGAAAAACCCATCTTTCCCTACTCACATGTATTTTGGTTCATTTTCCTATGATTAACCTTATAAGCTTTAGCTTGTGGCCCTTTACATGACTAATTTAGATACTTTTCTGTAGCATAAACAACAGGAACAAGGAGGGACTGTTGCCATGTGTTCCCCTAAAAGTATAAGACTATAATAAATGTGTAGGCAACTTTTCAATAATCTCCTAAGAAAATGAAAATATCTTCCTTTTCTTTATGCATATGAATGAATGAATGAATGAATGAATGAATGAATGAAGCTGCCTCATTTCTATAAAGCTATTTTTCTAACCAGGAAAAATAATTGGACTTCAGAAGACTTTTGGTCTTAACATTGATAGAGTAATAAATTCTAGTAACCAGTAATGTGAAGTTAACAAGGGAATAGTCTTAGTGGAATTGGAGTGGAGAGAATCCTCATAAAGAATCTTGCCTGTGGTGTTGAGATAGGATTTCCATGTTGATGACTTAAGTAAAACCCCATCTCTCTGGCAGGTGGTTAGAAGCCACACTCACCAGGCCACAGACGAAATTAACAAGCCTTATCTTTCTGTCCCTGATAATAGCATGGTCTCCTTCCTTTCCACTCTGCTCCCCATGAATTCCTGATCAACACTAGATTAGTTGGCTCTTGCATAAGCATTGTTTCTTCTCTAGGAGGAGGCTGAAAGTTGTCTGATGTATATCAGTGACTAATTGTAACTTCTATTAAAATTTTCTAACAAGCCATTTGTTTGCATCTTCTTGTGCTACCAGGATTCCACAAAACATGATTTTGGAATCATTCCTTTAACTTACAGGGCAGAAATTATTAGGCTTAATATAAAACCTTAAAATTTTGTCCTTATTTCAGGAAAAACAGGCTGTTTACATGTAGAACTTCAACTAAATAGAAAGGTAGAAAGTATCAAAAACACAATAAGTTCTTGAATTATGCTTCTATTTGGACTTCTGTTTTGGAATTTATTTACATAATATCCTTTTGCCTTGGTTAAAGCTAAATGCATATAGAAATGTTTTCTGAAAATAGGTCCTTGATATGACAAATCCAAGACTACAATATTATTGATTAAGACTTCAGTTGTAGTCCAAGATGGCAGAGTAGAAACAACGCATCCAAGCCACTCTTCCCCCAGAGTACCTCCAAACTATGTAAAAGGGAACTCTGAACAACTTCTGGAGCCCCAGCACCCACAGAACAACACAGAGAAGCTAACCTCCCGCTGAGGACAGCCCAGCAGCCCTGCAGGAAGGACCAGCGCACAGGTCGCCTGAGTTGTGGTTTTAGCCCCAGGGCGGCCAGGCCAGCAGCAGGCTGGAGGGACCCCAGAACACCAGCAGCTGTGGTGATTCCAGAATTATCAACATAGACATGCCTAGGACAAAGTGAGAGGTTAGTGCCCTATGGACTTTGGGACCAGTATTTGGGGAACGCGCTGGCTTCCTCCCCTGGAGGCTAGAAGCCGCTGAGGAGACACGCCATTTTGTAGTTTTCAGAAGCAGCTCCAGCTCCTGGCCTGTGAACTGTAGGGAGATCCAGCAATCAGTCTTGGCGGGTAATCGCTCTTGCCTTAACCTCCCCGGATCTGGATTGTGATCTGGGGTGGAGGTCGTGGGTGTGTTTCCAGCTTGCCAGAAACGGAAGTTGCCTCCCCCCACACACATTCGGGATGAAAGTTCCCATCTGGCACCAGGCCATGCTGTGGCAACAAGCCCAAAAGTCAAGTAATTAAGTGGCAACATGCCAAGGCAAAGGAAACAAACAGAAAAATGCAACCTTAGACTCCTACTTTGGGGGCAAAGAAGATCGAAGCATAGAGCAAGATGAGGGCTGTGAGGTCAGAAGTCCTGCTCCAAAAGCCCCAGGGGAAAATATGAGCTATGAGATATGGGAGAGAGCAGATTGGAGGAAGTGATATCTTGTGGGACTGCTATTCTGGGAGGGTGGGTAGGGGAAAAACAGGGGGAAAATGATTGTAACTCAAAATCTGGCGGAAATGAATGATGTAAAACAGAAGTTAATAAGCATTTGTTTAAAAAAAAAGACTTCAGTTGTGCAACTTTCACTTATTTCTCAAATCCTATCTGCAATTTGGAAAGTGCAAAGACTTTTTTTTGTTTTGCTTTGTTTTGTTTAAATACATGTTGAGCTAATGATGTCATAAGGTTACTTTATTAATCTATGGGGGTATTTCAAACTCAGTAAAGGATTGTTTTAATCTCCTTTAATTTTTCACTCTATTCCCATCTAACAGTATGTGCATATATATTTCCCCGATTTTTTTCTCTTTTCCCCTACCAAAAAAGATGTTAATATTTTTGATATTGTGAACTCATCTGATTTAGAACTTCCCTATATCATTATAATAGGAATTACTTTTATAAGACTAGCTAAAAGAAACGGTTAAGGTTTTTTCCTTTGTCATTCCTTTTTAATATCATCTTTTTAAAATAGTTATCTATCTTTATCCTGTGTCAGGATATCATAAAAGATATTAAAAATAAATCCTAAAAATATTTTTTTATCTTATAGCAAACCACAAATCAGACGCAAACAGATTCTTTATCACCACCCCCCAATCCTGTGTCACCTGTGCCTTTGAATAACCCAACAAGTGCCCCAAGATTTGGAACAGTGATTCCTAATCGTATCTTCGTGGGAGGTATCGACTTTAAGGTATTTAAAAAAATAAGTTTTTCTGTAGTGGGGAGTTTTTTGGTCTTAGAACTTTTGTTTAGCACTTTGTGATTCTGGTTTACTACAGTAATGATATTTATAAATAAAATTTGTTAGTCCTATTATATCTATCATTTCACCTTAGCAATCCTTTGAGGCAAATAGGGCAAATGCCATCACTCCCAATTTACAGAAAATTTACAGAAAAAGAAAATGAGAATTTACCAGCATAGACAAAAACATTTTGAGTGGTCTGGTGAATTATTTTTAGTGATTCAGGTAAAAATATTTCACCACAATCTTTAATATTTGCAATGAAGATTTACCATAAGGTTATCCAGACATCTTTGAGGTAGCATTTATGGAAGGATCCAAGTGAACTCCCTGCTTTTATATGTCCATTTTCTGAGGCTAATATGGGTTTCAGGCAAAGAGTGGGCAGAAATAATGACACAGTTTCTTTGAAACTTCCTTGTCTTAGAAAGTGAAAACTTTTTTGTTTCTCTTCTATCTAAATACCTTGTACGTGTTCACCTCATGCTTTTGATTTCTGCCTCTCACTTTTGGTCTGATAAATAGAACTGAGTACTTATTGAAATAAATCATAGGATCATAAATTTAGAGTTGGAATTGGACCTTGGAGGTCATTTGGTTTAGCCTCTCTCCTTCATTTTATAGGTAAGGAAACTGAGGTCCGGAAAGTTAAGTGCTTTCCTCAAGGTTATACAGGTAACAGAGGCAGGATTTGAATCCAAGTCTACTGACTTTTAAGTTTAGCTTTTTCGCCAAGGAATATTGTTTAGTTTGTTTTCTTTATTCTAAATCAACTTTGTTCACACCAATTTCTGACTGAATTCAAGGGGGAGACTTAAGATCAGCTTTAAGGTCTTAGCAATAGTATACAAGATTTGATTTCCTCAGCAACTAACATGTTATTTTGTATATATTAGGTGCCCCATAAATACTGATGGTACTTATGAATCAATTAAGTAGAACCCAACAAAAAACAAGGCACTATAGATAGTAGTAAAACAGTGATATCAGGAATTAGTATTCAGATTTTCCTATCTTTATTAAGTAGATAGAAACCTGTTCCATACATTATGGAAGCATTTTTAGTTGGGAGAAAAAGAAAGGAATCAATCCCTGTACCTGAAAATGTTTTACTGAATCTATTTTTATTTTTAAAATTAAATTGCAGCAGATTCACTTAATTGGAATTATTTTGAGGTAACATGACCTGATCTCTTTAACTAGCTGTTTTGATTTAAAGGAAATACATGAAAAACCATCATCCTAGGAAACTTACTCAGCAAAGATTTACAGAGATTCCAAATTTTTGTTCTGAGTTTTAGAGTAACTTTATTGCTTAACTAAATGAATATTGATTTAATTATAAAGGTTTCTGGTAGTTTTCTACAATTATTCTTTATTAGATTAGCAAAAATAAAACATACTAAATAATTAATCAGCATTTATTAAGTACTTAAATATACTAGGCACCATGCTAGGTAAGCACTGGGAATACAAAGATAAAAATTAAACAGCCCCTGCCCTCAAGAAGCTTACGCTGTGGCAAATATAATTTATTGAATTCTGTTGAATCCAAGTCCAGGAATTTTTGAGGCCAATGATAGTGCATTGTTTTGACTTTAAGCTTTACAATTAAATTGGATATATCCTGTATATGTAAACGTAGTGACTGTGACTTAAAACGTTCAAGAGTGAATGAACAAAGTATTTGCTAGACAACAAAGACTAAAAAAAAATGGTAAACTGTCTAAGAGAGACAAACAATTCTAGTATCTACTCTGGGGCAAACCCACTACTTGTTTTCATTCAGAGACAAGTATAGAAACTATTCAACTATCAGTTATTAAGTGCCTACTATTTTCAAACTGTTAGACAACCAGTAATACTAACATAAAATTATATACAGTCACTCCTCTCAAGGAGTTTACAATTTAGTAGGGGAGATGAGGCAGGCATACCTTTATAACAGTAGTATGTATTAGAATGTAAGTACACAGGAAATATCCAAAGTGCTACAATACGTATATCTTGTGCCTTGCTCCTTCATCCTTTCTGGGCAAAGGGATGGTGTCTTATTTCATTTCTATTACCAGAGGCTACCATGGTGCTTTTGTACATAGTAGAACTTAATAAATAACTATTTAATTGAAGGAAAGTAATAAAAAAACAGCATGATTTTGGTTGTCAGAGAATCCAATGCAAATCCCACCTCTTCCAAACATTTTAGTACATGATAATTCAATGTCTCACCTTCCTATTAAGGTATATCTTAATTAGTTTAAATGAACAACTGGTTTTATTAACTAGTGATTCTCTGATCCAGAATCCTTTGTGCAGACTAAAAATTGGCAGCTAATTTTATAAATTTTTCCCTTTTTGCTGAACTATTTTTCTCCAAATAATTTCATCCACTGTTTATGTAACAGAGGTGGGAATGGTGTCATTTATATTGTATCTAAAATAGTCATAAGACTTTTCCATTAATTTTTTTTTCCTGAAAAGATTTTCACTTTTTTATTTGCTTTACCCCCATTAGACTAATGAAAATGACTTAAGGAAATTTTTTGCCCAGTATGGGTCCGTGAAAGAAGTGAAGATTGTAAATGACAGAGCTGGAGTGTCAAAAGGGTTAGTATGGTTGTAATTAGTACATGCTCTAAAAAATTGATATTAAATTAATATTCTATTCTAAGATTTAGAGCTAAGATTAAAAAAGTATGATGTCTTATTTTTCTGTATTAACACCAAAATACATTCCCTCCCATTACTGTCTGCTTTCTGATTTCATATAGAAATATGATAGGACAATAATATTCCTTATCAAGGAAGCTGTCCCTAAGTTAAGTCAAGAGGACTAAGGGACGTTTCATTCCTAGAGTAAACAACTACAACCAAGAGTTAGAGATAATGGCAAAAGTATAAGGTATATAAGTGAAATAATGAAATTTCCATACATAAGAATTATAGTTTATTGTCATATCTAATCATCTTTTCAAAGTTTACTAGTTATCCTGCCTATATCTTCAAGAGACAACTCTCTTGGGGCGGCTAGGTGGCACATTGAATAGAGCACCAGCCCTGGAGTCAGGAGGACCTAGGTTCGGATCTGGCCTCAAGACACTTAACACAAAAACTAGACTTGTGGCCTTGGGCAAGTCACTTAACCCCAATTGCCCTCAAAAAAAGCAAAAAAAAAAAGAGAGAGAGAGAGAGAGAACCATCTTAATTTTTAGGCATTCATGCTAATTAAGAGAATCTGTTTGATTCTCTGATAAATTACCTGCTATCCAGTCTTATATGAACAAGAATTTTATATAATTCACACCTCCATGCATTTAAGGCATAGTGGCATATGATGTTCATAAGAATGACTCTAAGGCATTATCAAGATACTTTGACTCAGAAGGAATTTAAAATTTTTTACAATGCCTCAAGGTCATTTAAGAAATAGTAAAAAGTACTCAGAATAATTTTAGTATTAAATGCATTTTATTCTAATTAATCAGGAGTCAGTGACCAAAGTATAATAATTTTGTTACCAGAATGTGATTAACTAGGAGATACCAGTATTATGTACTAGCCTCTGTGTGAAATGTTAAGACATTGTCTCTGTCTTTAAAAAACCTACAGTTTAGTAGAGTCCAGATGTAGAGTGTCCCAAAAGTCTTGGTGTATTAATATGTTTATTAAGCTTAGAACTGCACCAAGATTTTTGAGATGCCCTGTATATGATATAATTAGAAAATATTATAATGGCGTACATATGTAGTCAAGTTCAAAGGAATGACTACATGTTAAGGGAATTGAGAGAAGGGAAATATTTTAAGCTGGGGTATTTCAGAAAGCTTTTATAAAGAAAAGTGTATCTTCAAAGTAGGTCTTGAAAGGGTCTAGGTAGAATTTAAATTGACAAAAATAAGGTGGAGAAAAATAAGAGAATGCAGCATAACTAAATATATGGAAAATATAATAATATTGGACCATGTAGATGACAGTAATAAGACTGACATGTCAAGATTCATGTATGTGAGTAATAAAGAATTTATTGTGGTTGTTCAGTTGTTTTTCAGTCATGTCCAATAATTTGTAACCCCATTTAGGGTTCTTTTGGCAAAGATACTAGAGTGGTTTGTCATTACCTTCTCCAACTAATTTTACAGATGAGGACACTGAGGCAAATAGTGTTAAATAAATGACTTGCCCAGTGTCACACAGATAGTGTTTGAGTTTAGATTTGTACTCAGAGTTTCCCAACTAAAGACCTAATGCTCCATCCACTGTGTCACTAACTGGCCAGAAAGAATTTATGTTTGCTAAATATGATGGAGGCAGACGTTTAAGTGTCTTAAATTCTAGTTTGAGAAGTTGGGGTTTGATCCATTTTGCATTAAGAAGCCACCGTTTCATGTTCTAGAGTATAGGAGTGAATTGAGGTCAGATGCAATCAACTTCTGCCATCTTTTTTTCCTTCTTGTCATTTACAGACTGTTTATTCGTTCTCCCAAAATTGCCAATAACTTTTAATACTTGATACAGCATACTCTGTTTCTGTTGATAGCACCACTGACCTACCAGTTACCCAGTCAATCAGTCAATAAACATTAAGCTTACTGTGTGCTAAGCACTGGGATACAAAAAGAGGCAAAAGACAATCCTTGCCTTCAAGGATCTTACAATCTATGGGGGAAGACAACATACAACATGCAAGTAAATATATACAAAGCAAGCTACAAATGGGAAAACAAGAAATAATTAATTGAAGAAAGATACCTAGCTGTCTCAGTGACACATTCAAACCCAAGTCCTCTTCAAGTCTTTTGTACTTCACTGGACTATTATAATAGCTTTCTAATTGGTCTCTTTGGCTTCACTCTCTCCTTCACAAAGCTGCCAAAATAATCTTCCTAGTTCATACATCTGACTGTTATTTCCCTACTTAAAAAGCTTAAGTGATTCCCTGTTGTTTATATAATAAAACGCAGGCTTATTATCTTAGCATTTAAGATCCTCCACAATTCAGCATGCTGTCTGTTTCAATGCATTCAGGCAGGACCATCCCTTCTTCATCTTCACATTTCAGATCCTTTTATTCCTTTAAGGTTTAGTTCATGTCACTTTCTCTCTGCTACTATAACTGGCAAAAAATCATCTCTTCCTTGTCAAACTTTTCTAGATCTTTTTTCGACCTTTATCACATTTTATCTTATATTATGCTTAACTCAAGTACCTGCCATATCTCCCCTTCAGCATGTTGGCTTTTTGACCAAAAGGACTGTATATAATTTTTTTCCTTTATATTTTATATTTTCTTTTTTAATTAAATTTGATGCTTATATTTAGTTTATATGATTCATTACCACAAGATTTTGAGTTACAGATTTTCTTCCCGTCTTTCCCCTACCCACCACACTAAAACAGTGATCCCACTGTATACCTCCTCCCCCAGTCTGCTCTCTCCTATATCCTCCCCCATGCCCCCTTTAACTTTTCAGTAGGGCAAGATAGATTTCTATAACCCAGTGCCTGTATATCTTATTTCCCAGTTGCATGTAAAAAAATAGTAATAATTTTTTTTAAAACATTTGATTTTAAAACTTTGAATTCTAGATTCCTTCCCTTCCTCCCTTGTCACCTACTGTAGCAGCAAGCACCCCAATATCCCCAGGGTAGCTGCCAATATAGATTCTTAGATCTGCTTTTCAAAAGGAAAGCAACTCAAATTGGGTTAACAAGCTTACTTTAATCAGACAAACACACATTACCTAGTTCAGGGGAAAAAGGTCAGCACCCCAAACTTCAGAGTTACAGAACTTACAGATCAAACAGACAGGCTTCCAAACTGTCCTACCATTATATCAATACCAAATCACAGTTACCAGAGAGGGAAGCATCAACATCTGGGTTTTCAAAGCCGGGGGGCTCTCAACAATGGCTTCCCAGAGTCTCATCTGGTCAAATCCCACAACACTTCTCAAAGTGAGCCCCAAAGCAAAGCCTCTCATCAGAGTTTATATAGCCTTCTCCTAGCTCAAAGAATGTAACAACCTCCTTGACCCACTGCCCAATCACAAAGTATCAAGCTGTGGGCTTTCCTGAAAAACAAGCCTCCCACCACAAGCTCCAGGTGCACTTAAACTAGGGGCAGGGAAGATCTTTAAATCTGCATTTCCATTATATTCGGCCCCAAGATCTTTCTTGCCCATAGAACACACAACTTTGAATTAGCACTAAAACATCTCTTAGGTCACATTTTCCAGATACATAAGAAAATCACAATATAATCTCAAAATACAATAGTTCAAGTCTTCCACTCATGGGGCAAATGTTAACTCAGTCACTTATCCGTAAAATCAAAAAATAGTCACTAAGTTAACTCAATCAGTTACATCAGTTTTCAAAGTACAAGTCTTCCACTTATGGGGCAAAGTCTTGATTAACTCAATTAGTCTCTTATCTGTAACAATATCTCAAAGTACAATCAGTAGCTTATTCAGTAAAGTCTTACTAAGTATGGCCATAGCATAGACAGTTTACATTTCAATTAGTACTAACCATCCCTTAAGTCATATTTTCAAGGTACATCTAAAGTTACCAAAGTGGTCACTGGGCCTTAAACACAAAACACAAAGCATTATCACATCAATTCACAAAATACAAAGCATTATCACATAAAGTTCTCTTGGGAGGAGGCGGGGGGTGTCCTTCCCACAACACTGCTCCAGCCCCTGCTTCCAAGTCCAGAGAGGGAGCTGGGCAACAAAACCAAAGTGGGGTCCTTGGGGTCCATGGCACTTCACCCCACCCACCATAGTCACAAGTCCATCCCCCCTGGGTCCCAAACTGTGGGATGCAGCAAGGAAACACATTCAGTGCCCCTGCTTTGCCACACAGTCCTTATCTTGTCCTGTGGCTGAACTCCAAACTCCTGGGTTCCTTCTCCTCCAGCAGAAGGCAGCAGCTCCAGGCTTCTCCACAGGTCTCCATGCAGGCAGCTCACCATTCCTGCTCTCAGCTCAGCAAAGTCAGCATGCAGGCCGTTCTTCTCTCCTGCTCCATGGCTCCACAGAATCACAGCTATCACAACTGGGAAACAAACAATTATCCCAGCCCCCATACTTTCCTTTTACTCAGCAGATCCCATCCCTCGTCGCCATTTTGTAGCAGCAAGCACCCCAATATCCCCAGGGTGACTGCCAATATAGGTTCTTAGATCTGCTTTTCAAAAGGAAAGCAACTCAAATTGGGTTAACAAGCTTACTTTAATCAGACAAACACACATTACCTAGTTCAGGGGAAAAAGGTCAGCACCCCAAACTTCAGAGTTACAGAACTTACAGATCAAACAGACAGGCTTCCAAACTGTCCTACCATTATATCAATACCAAATCACAGTTACCAGAGAGGGAAGCATCAACATCTGGGTTTTCAAAGCCGGGGGGCTCTCAACAGTGGCTTCCCAGAGTCTCATCTGGTCAAATCCCACAACACTTCTCAAAGTGAGCCCCAAAGCAAAGCCTCTCATCAGAGTTTATATAGCCTTCTCCTAGCTCAAAGAATGTAACAACCTCCTTGACCCACTGCCCAATCACAAAGTATCAAGGTGTGGGCTTTTCTGAAAAACAAGCCTCCCACCACAGGCTCCAGGTGCACTTATGCTAGGGGCAGGGAAGATCTTTAAATCTGCATTTCCATTACATTCGGCCCCAAGATCTTTCATGCCCATAGCATACACAATTTACATTTGAATTAGCACTAAACATCTCTTAGGTCACATTTTCCAGGTACATAAGAAAATCACAATATAATCTCAAAATACAATAGTCCAAGTCTTCCACTCATGGGGCAAATGTTAACTCAGTCACTTATCAGTAAAATCAAAAAATAGTCACTCTTAAGTTAACTCAATCAGTTACATCAGTTTTCAAAGTACAAGTCTTCCACTTGTGGGGCAAAGTCTTGATTAGCTCAATTAGTCTCTTATCTGTAACAATATCTCAAAGTACAATTGGTTACTTATTCAGTAAAGTCTTACTAAGTATGCCCATAGCATAGACAATTTACATTTCAATTAGCACTAACCATCTCTTAAGTCATATTTCCAAGGTACATCTAAAGTTCCCAAAGTGGCCACTGGGCCTTAAACACAAAATACAAAGCATTATCACATCAATTCACAAAATACAAAGCATTATCACATAAAGTTCTCTTGGGAGGAGGCGGGGGTGTCCTTCCCACAACACTGCTCCAGCCCCTGCTTCCAAGTCCAGAGAGGGAGCTGGGCAACAAAACCAAAGTGGGGTCCTTGGGGTCCATGGCACTTCACCCCACCCACCAGTCACAAGTCCATCCTCCCCCTGGGTCCCAAACTGTGGGATGCAGCAAGGAAACACATTCAGTGCCCCTGCTTTGCCACACAGTCCTTATCTTGTCCTGTGGCTGAACTCCAAACTCCTGGGTTCCTTCTCCTCCAGCAGAAGGCAGCAGCTCCAGGCTTCTCCAAAGGTCTCCATGCAGGCAGCTCACCATTCCTGCTCTCAGCTCAGTGAAGTCAGCATGCAGGTCTTTCTCTCCTGCTCCATGGCTCCACAGAATCACAGCTACCACAACTGGGAAACAAACAATTATCCCAGCCCCCATACTTTCCTTTTACTCAGCAGATCCCATCCTCGTCGCCATTTTGTAGCGGCAAGCACCCTAGCATCCCCAGAGTGGCTGCCAACACAGGTTCTTAGATCTGCTTTTCAAAAGGAAAGCAACTCAAAATGGGTTAACAAGCTTACTTTAATCAAACAAACATACATTACCTAGTTCAGGGGAAAAAGGTCAGCACCCCAACTTCAGAGTTACAGAACTTACAGATCAAACAGACAGGCTTCCAAACTGTCCAGCCATTATATCAATACCAAATCACAGTTACCAGAGAGGGAAGCATCAACATCTGGGTTTTCAAAGCCGGGGGGCTCTCAACAACGGCTTCCCAGAGTCTCATCTGGTCAAATCACACAACACTTCTCAAAGTGAGCCCCAAAGCAAAGCCTCTCCTCAGGGTTTATATAGCCTTCTCTTGGCTCAGAGAATGTAACAACCTCCTTGACCCACTGCCCAATCACAAAGTATCAAGGTGTGGGCTTTCCTGAAAAACAAGCCTCCCACCACAAGCTCCAGGTGCACTTAAGCTAGGGGCAGGGAAGATCTTTAAATCTGCATTTCCATTATATTCGGCCCCAAGATCTTTCATGCCCATAGCATACACAATTTACATTTGAATTAGCTCTAAACATCTCTTAGGTCACATTTTCCAGGTACATAAGAAAATCACAATATAATCTCAAAATACAATAGTCCAAGTCTTCCACTCATGGGGCAAATGTTAACTCAGTCCACTTATCAGTAAAATCAAAAAATAGTCACTCTTAAGTTAACTCAATCAGTTACATCAGTTTTCAAAGTACAAGTCTTCCACTTGTGGGGCAAAGTCTTGATTAGCTCAATTAGTCTCTTATCTGTAACAATATCTCAAAGTACAATTGGTTACTTATTCAGTAAAGTCTTACTAAGTATGCCCATAGCATAGACAATTTACATTTCAATTAGCACTAACCATCCCTTAAGTCATATTTTCAAGGTACATCTAAAGTTACCAAAGTGGCCACTGGGTCTTAAACAAAGTACATTGCATTTTCACATCAATTCACAAAATACAAAGCATTATCACATAAAGTTCTCTTGGGAGGAGGGGGGGGTGTCCTTCCCCTCACACTGTTCCAGCCCCTGCTTCCAAATCCAGAGAGGGAACTAGGCAACAATACCAAAGTGGGGTCCTTGGGGTCCATGGCACTTCACCCCACCCATCAGTCACAAGTCCATCCTCCCCCTGGGTCCCAAACTGTGGGATGCAACAAGGAAACACATTCAGTGCCCCTGCTTTGCCACACAGTCCTTATCTTGTCCTTTGGCTGAACTCCAAACTCCTGGGTTCCTTCTCCTCCAGCAGAAGGCAGCAGCTCCAGGCTTCTCCACAGGTCTCCATGCAGGCAGCTCACCATTCCTGCTCTCAGCTCAGTGAAGTCAGCATGCAGGTCTTTCTCTCCTGCTCCATGGCTCCACAGAATCACAGCTACCACAACTGGGAAACAGATAATTATCCCAGCCCCCATATTTTCCTTTTACTCAGCAGATCCCATCCTCGTCGCCATTTTGTAGCAGCAAGCACCCCAATATCCCTAGGGTGACTGCCAACACAGGTTCTTAGATCTGCATTTCAAAAGGAAAGCAACTCAAAATGGGTTAACAAGCTTACTTTAATCAAACAAACATACATTACCTAGTTCAGGGGAAAAAGGTCAGCACCCGAACTTCAGAGTTACAGAACTTACAGATCAAACAGACAGGCTTCCAAACTGTCCTACCATTATATCAATACCAAATCACAGTTACCAGAGAGGGAAGCATCAACATCTGGGTTTTCAAAGCCGGGGGGCTCTCAACAACGGCTTCCCAGAGTCTCATCTGGTCAAATCACACAACACTTCTCAAAGTGAGCCCCCAAGCAAAGCCTCTCATCAGGGTTTATATAGTCTTCTCCTAGCTCAGAGATTGTAACAACCTTCTGGACCCACTGCCCAATCACAAAGTATCAAGGTATGGGCTTTCCTGAAAAACAAGCCTCCCACCACAGACTCCAGGTGCACTTAAGCTAGGGGCAGGGAAGATCTTTAAATTTGCATTTCCATTACACACCCCCAACTTGTTCTATTCTCTACATTGACCCTGTCCTTTTTCAAAAGTGTGTGCTTCCATGGGGAGGCTAGGTGGCGCAGTGAGTAAGAGTACCAGCCTCGGAGTTGGGATGACCCAGGATCAAAACCGGCCTCAGAAAATGAGCACCCACACATAAATAATGGCTAGCCGTGTAACCTTGAGCAAGTTACTTAACCGCAATTGCTTAAAAAAAAGTGTGTACTTCCAACTTCCCTCCCCACCAACCTGCCCTCCCCTTCAACTGCCCCCCCTCTCACTCCCTTCTCTCCTACTCTCCTGTAGGGCTAGATACCCTATTTAGTGTATATGTCATTCCCTTCCTAAGCCAAATTCAATGAGAGTAAGGTTGACTCATTCCCTTTTGCCTTGCCTTCCTGTTCTTCCCCTCCATTGTAACAGTTTTCCCTTGCCTCTTCTATATGAGGTAATTTACCTCATTCTGTCTCTCCCCATCTCCTCTCATTATATTCCTCTCTCACCTCTTAATTTTGCCTTTTAAGTATCATCCCTTCCTATTGGTCCTATGCCCTCTTTCTATGTATACTGTACACACACACACACACACACACACATATATATATATATATATACACACACACACATTCATATATTTATTCATATGCCCATATACCCTCCTATATAAATATATATATATGTGTGTGTATACATATATGTATACATTTATATTCCCTTCAACTATTCTCATCCTGAGAAAAGTTTCATAAGTTACAATTATCGTTTTTCCATGTAGGAATGTAAATAGTTCAACTTTGCTAAGTTCCTTATGATTTCTTTTCCCTATTTACCTTCTCATGCTTCTTTTGCTTCTTGTATTTTAATGTCAGATTTTCTATTGAACTCTGGTGTTTACATCAAGAAAACTTGAAAGTCCTCTATTTCATTGAATGACCATATTTTCCCCTGAAACATAATACTCAGTTTTGCTAGGTAGGGATTCTTGGTTTTAATCCCAACTCCTTTGACCTCTGGAATACCATATTCCAGGCCCTTTAATTCCTCAGTGTAGAAGCTACCAGATCCTGCGTTATCCTGATTGTGTTTCCATAATATTCAAATTGTTTCTTCTTGGCTGCTTGTAATATTTTCTCCTTGATCTGGGAACTCCAGAACCTAATTATAATATTCCTAGGATTTTTCTTTTTGGGATCTTTTTCAAGAGGTGATCAGTGAATTCTTTCAACCTCTATTTTGCCCTCTTGTTCTAAAACATCAGGGCAGTTTTCCTTGAGAATTTCTTGAAAGATGATTTCTAGATTCTTTTTTTGATCATGGCTTTCAGGGAGTCCAATAATTTTTAAATTACCTCTCCTGGATCTATTTTCCAGGTCAGTGAGATGTTTCACATTGCCTTCTATTTTTTCATTTGTTTGGATCTGTTTAATAGTATCTTGATTTCTCATAAAGTCACTAGCTTCCATTTGCTCCAGTCTAATTCTGAAGGAATTATTCTCTTCAGTGAGCTTTTGAGGTTCTTTTTCCATCAAGCAAATTTGGCTTTTTAAGGCATTCTTCTCCTAATTGGCTTTTTGAGCCTCTTTTGCCATTTCTGTTAGTCTATTTTTTTAGTATATTTTTAAGGTGTTATTTTCTTCAGTCAAGTTATTGACTCTCTTTTTCATGATGTTCTTGCATCATTTTCATTTCTCTTCCCAATTTTTCCTCCACTTCTCTTATTTGGTTTTCAAAATCCTTCTTAAGCTTCTCTATGGCCTGTAACCAGCTCATATTTTTCTTGGAAGCTTTTGGTGCAGGAGTTCTTACTTCATTGTCTTCCTCCTGTTCCATATTTTGATTGCTTTGCTTGCTTTGCTTTCTTTGCTTGCTCATGTTGCCACTTAGTTACTTGACTTTTGAGCTTTTGCCACAGTAGAACTCTGCTTCCAGAGAGGAGAGCTTTGTCCCAAATTACTGGGGTTTCCACAGCTGCCAGAAGTATTAGCTGGCTGCCCTCTCTGAAGCCTCCACCAGCTCTGGCACCTGGTCACCCACCCCAGGACCTCCACCCTAGACAGCAATCCAACCAGATCCAAAGCAAGAGCAATTACCCCTCAGGATGGTTGCTTGGTCCCCTTACAATCTGCAGGCCAGGAGCTCTGAAGCAGCCACACCATGGCAGCTGCCATGCCTCAGCTGCGTCTCCCTGCAAGGGGCAGAGGCCAGACTGCACTCCTGGACCCCCTTTTCCCAAAGTCCACTGACCTCTCACTTTGTCTTTGGCATTTATGAATTGATAATTCTGGAAACCGCCACAGCTACTGGTGATCCACTCTCCCGAAGTCCCTCCAGCTGTGGTTGGTCAGGCTGTCTTGGGGCTAAAACCACGGGCTCACATAGGACTGGGCTGGACTTGGCTCCCAGTGCACTGCAATGTACCCTTCCTTTTAGTCTGCCAGGCTGTCTTTAGTGGGAGGTTTGTTTTTTTCTGTCGCTTTGTGGGTTCTGTAGCTCTAAAGTTTGTTCAGAGTCATTTTTATAGGTATTTGAGGTGGTTATTGGGGGAGCGCAGGGAGTTTTCCTACTTCTACACCTCCATCTTGGCTCCTCCCCCTCCTTTTTATTTTCAGTGCTTAGCATTGTAGTTTATGCAGAATAAATAACTAATAAGTTTTTGAATTTTATTTGAATCTAACAACTTAATTACATGATTCTTCATACTAGTCAGTATCATTGACTTTATCCATTTATCCACTCCAACAATATCTCCAACATTGAGTAAGTAATGTGAAATTGCATTCTCTGATTACAATCTCCTAACTTGCCTCTCCCCACTTTTATTTATTTACTCTCTATGCCTTTATGCTAGCCTTCACTTCCTTGACAATACTATTCTTCCAGTCCATCTGTTCTCATTTACTTGCCTCCATTTATAACCTTCATTTCACTAACCACTAATCTGGAGTCCCCTGTCTTCCTAACACTCCATTACTAGCCAAACATCTTCACCCTTGAGTACCCCCCACAATCTGATAGCTGTACCTCTGCTCAAGGAAAGGAAGGATGGATGAATGTATTTGTTAAACATTTAATATGTGTCAAGCACTATGCTAAGTACTAAATATATCAGTGCAAAAGTGAGATAATTTCAAACCTGAAGGAGTTTATGTTCAGAAAGAAAAAGTAGCTGCTAAATATCACTAGGAAAAGTCATAAAATCAAACTGATTTCATACATCATAATTTTACATTCAAATAGGCCTTCTTATTGTACCTCATACAGAAACATCAGCTCCTATCGCTGTGATTTTCTCTCTCCTGGTAACCACTCCCAACTCTACTTAGAATCCTTTATTTCCTTCAAAACTAAGAGTAAGCACCACCTTAACATACACTTCCCCTAGCTACTGGTTGCTTCCCTTTGAAATTCCCTTCTATTTTGTAGTTGCTCATCTGTGTACATACTGCCCTCTCCAGTAGGATGTAAGGGTCTTCAAGGCAGGAACTGTTTCATTTTTGTGTTTCTATCCATAGAGCCTAACACAGTGCTTAGTTCATAGATCCAGTCATATTACTTTTTTTCTAAGAACTCTTCAGTGGCTCTCTATCTCTCCCTAAATAAGATTCACCTTCCACAGTTTCGTACAATCCTACTTCATCTCCTACTACTCCTCTCCATACCCTGTACTCTTGACAGATGGTGTAATTGCTTGTCCCCTAAATGTGTACTGGGTTTTCATGCCTCTTTTCTTTTGCCAGTCATTCCCCTGTGCCTAGAATGTCTACTTTTTTCATTTGTTGAATTTGTATCCATCATTTAAAACCCCACTCAGATGCCACTATCTCACTTATGAAAAACTATCCCTGATTCTCACCCTCCCACTCCAGAGTTGGTGATAACTTTCATCCACACTTCACATAGCACTTTTGTTTTATAATTTCCTAATGTACTAAGTTCTAATATACAATATTATACATTATATGTTGATATGTTCCTTTTCTTTATTTTATAAGTTCCATGAGAGCAGGAACTGTGTCTTGTCTAAACTCTCTTCATAGTGGGTGCTTAGTAAGTGTCATATTCCCATCGTATTTTGAATAGCAGAGCTCTTACTAAACAATTTATATAATTTTAAAACACATGGAATTATAAATTCTGTTTCTACTCGATATGCATTTTATATTCAAAATATCAGACTAAAAAATTTGACAGATCCACTAGAATAAAAAAAAGATAAAAACCTTTCTTTACATTTATAGCTGATATTTTAAGAGGTAAGCAGGTAAACAACACTATTAATTAGATTTGACTGATTTGGGAAAAGCTAAACAACAAAGGCATTGTTTCTCACTAGTTTTTCTCCTTTATTTTGTACCTCTTCCCAGAAAATTCATTAACAAATGATTTTTATAGTCATAGCAGAGTTATATAATGTCATGCATATAAATTGATGAGATAGGGATTGGACTTGTGATTCTTTCTAGATGAGAAAATTCTTCCAGTGCAGATTGGTACCTTCGCTGAAACTTGTAGTTGCTAAGTGAATTGCCCAAGGTGATAACCAACCTATATCTGAGGCAGGTCTTGAAACTAGGGCTTCTGGACTCCAATGCCAGTTCTTTATCTACTATGCCACTCTTATGTGTGTCTTGAAATAGCTTTATATGGTCCATGTTCTCTGAAGAACCATAATTAAAATGAGAATTATGTACTACAAGTAAACATAAAAATTTTATTTGATTTAGGTTGCATCAGTAGTTTCCTGGGAAAACACATTTTGCTTAATTTCCCTCCTAATGTGTTCATTTATTACCAGCATAAAAGTGCTATACTCCAGTTTTTTAAATAAAAAAAATGTTTAAGATTTAAGGTCTAGGGGGCGGCTAGGTGGCGCAGTGAGTAGAGCGCCGGCCCTGGAGTCAGAAGGACCTGAGTTCAGATCCGGCCTCAGACACTTAACGCACACACAAATAAAAAACCTAGCCGTGTGACCTTGGGCAAGTTACTTAACCCCAATTGCCCTCCAAAAAAAAAAAAAAAAAAAAAAAAAAGATTTAAGGTCTATACTTTGAGTCCATATTCAGATAAGTTGTTGTTGTAGTTCAGTCGTTTTCAGTTGTATCCAACTCTTCATGACCCCATTTGGGGTTTTCTTGGCAAAGATACTAGAGTGGTTTGCTATTTCTTTCTCTAGCTCATTTTACATCTGAGAAAACTGAGGCAAACAGGATTAAGTGACTTGCCCAGGATCACACACCTAATAAGTGTCTGAAGCCAGATTAGAAACCAGGAAGACTGGGGCGGCTGGGTGGTGCAGTGAATAGACCACCAGCCCTGGAGTTAGGAGGACCTGAGTTCAAATGTGGCCTCAGATGCTTGACACACTTACTAGCCGTGTGACTTTGGGCAAATCACTTAACCCCAGTTGCCCTCCAAAAAAAAAAAAAAAAACCCAGGAAGATGTCTGGCACTCTATCCACTGCACGAAATGACCTTTTAATAGACCTCTAAGTGGGATAGATAACAGTGGTGCAATGCAGTGTTGTTATCTATGCTGGCGTGATGTGAAAATAGCAGAATGGTCTACATCAATTTCAAAGAGAGTTTATTTTCTTGGACCCAAAATCCAACAAATTAACAAAAAGCAATTTATGTACAGAAAGTAGTTCTGTAAGACAGTCCTGACTGATATCCCAGACTCGCACTAATATCTCAGGGTCTTTCAAGGACCCGCAGCTTTAACCCATAGCTCCAGAAATTTATCAGAGGAAGAACTTGAAGGTATCAAACTACTAAGATCCCAACAATTGGTGCAATTTCTCTGTCAGTATGGAACAGTGGTTTTGGTTTGGGTTTTTTTAAATAATGTCAATCCCTATTTTATAGAAATCTATGCTTTAAAAAAATTTTTACTTCAAATATTCCAGAAAAGAAAATAATTATTGTATTTTATTTAGATATGGTTTTATCACTTTTGAAACACAAGAAGATGCACAAAAAATTTTGCAAGAGGTAAGGTATTTCTATGTAATATATTTTATATATTTATACATCATTTAATCTTAATTTTTAAATTATTTTTCAGTTAATTGAAAATCTGCCTTCTCTCTCTTTCATCTTCCTCCCATTGAAAAATAAATAAAAACAAAATCTTACATATTTGTAGAGCTGAACAAAACAAATTTTTGCATTGACCATATCCCCCCAAAAATATAGATGTTTCTATGCACTTGGAGGCCATCACCTCTCAAGATGTGGGTAGCATATTTTATCATGTGTCCTCTGGAATTCTAGTTGACCATTGTATTGATCAGGAATCTTGAGTTTTTGAAAGTGGTTTGTCTTTCCAGTATCATCATTATTGTATAGATTTCTCTTCTGGTTCTGCTCACTTCATATCAATACATATATGTCTTCCCTGTTGTCTCTAGAACTTTCCCTTCACCATTTCTTACCTCACAATATTCCATCACATTCACATACTATCACTTATTCAGACATACTGCAATTGAAGGGCACCTCCTCAATTTCCAGTTCTCTGACATAAACAAGAGCTATAAATTTATTTTTGTACATAAGAGTTCTCTGTCTTTGATTTCTTTGTGATATAGATCTAATAGTGGTATTGCTGGCCAAAAGGTATGTACAGTTTAATAAATTAGGCAACTAGGTGTCTGGGTAGATAAAAGTGTTGAACTTGGAGTCAGGAAGACTTTAGATCAGATTCCACCTCAGACACTTAATAACCATGTGACACTGGACAAGTCACTTAACCTCTCTGAGCCTGTTTCCTCACTTATAAAATGAGATGGGACTAATATTAGTCCCTACCTCATGAAGTTATCATGAGAGTCAAATGAGACAACACTTTGCATACCTTAAACCACTATATAACTGCTAGCTATTATTAGTTATTATTATAATTATTATTGCTGTTATTATTAGTCGGACAAGTTCATAGCTTCACAAGCAATGCATTCATGTACATGATTTCCCACAGCCTTTACAACATTTGTCATTTTCCTTTTTTGTCAGCTTTGCTAGTCTGAGCTGAAACCTCAGAATTGTTTTAATTTTCACTTATCAAATTATTAGTAACTTAGAGGCTTTTTCATATGGCTATTGAGAGCTTGGATTTCTTCCTCTGAAAAGTGCTTGTTCATATCCTTTGATAACTTATCGATTGGGGAGTAGCTCTTATTCTTTAGAAATGAAATATTAGAGAAACTGGCTGCAATGATTTTTTAAATTTTCTTTTATAATTTTAGTTACATTGGTTTTGTTTGTGCAAAAGCTTTATAATTTTGTGTGATCAAAGTTGTCCATTTTATCTTCAATGACTCTCTTTTCCTTGTTTGGTCATGAACTCTTCATTTAACTTAATTTTTGAAATGCAGTGAATTAATGCTGACTATGTAAAGTGCTGATTTTAATATAGTTCAGTATAATTGATATTATAATGTCTTATGTGTAAAGTGTTCTCATCTTCCAATAGTAATTTTTCTATTTACAAAAAAATTTGGAACAAAAACATTCCAATTAAATAAAAATTTTATATTTATAAGAGCTCCAAATAAAATTAGTTCATATGGATTTTTAACAATTCTTCATAGATAATTTTTCCCTTAATTGAGGTTAACAGAAGAAGAATTTGGGGTCTTCATGACTTTTAGCATTAATGATATATTTGATTCCTACAGAGCAAAACAAGCATAGGATCCTAAAATTGAAAGGTACCTCACTGTCAGCCATCTTGTGTGTCCTGCTTCCTCCAAGCAGGACTTTATTTAAACCATACTGCTGACATTATTCTTTAAAACACTTAGAGGGATTTTGTATCTGCAGTCCAGTGTTTTAACGTTGTTTTAGTAAATACATTATTTACCTTAAAATCCTAAATGCCCTATTATCGGCACAAAAAATGTCTTTTTGCCTTTGAGAGTATTTCTGAAGACCAGAATCATTTTCAGAGTGGCTCAGTAAGTACACTTTAAAAAATCTTTAGTTTGTGCAATTTTGCTATAGTTACTTCCGACCTTGATTATATTGTTCCAGAATCCTATATATCATAAAATAAAAAGATTGACATGACTATCCAAACTGTATAAATTAAAGCCTAACTCCAATCTTTATTTAGATTAGCATTTGTGGAAAAGATATCATTATAACCATTGGAGATTATTATATGGCAAGCTGTAAAAGATCCCATAAAAAATTTAGTTCCCAGCATCCTTGTATTAGGAAAGGAAAAAAAAACCAAACAACTTTAATGCCAAGAAATAACTTCATTTTTAACCAAGCTTGTGTTAACAATTTTTCAGGGTATTGATAGTAGACATGATGTTCTGTAGTGTTCTAGTAGTAGTTTTCTTTTTTTTTTATCAGTCTGCATGTGTTTGGTTCTTCAGTACTTAAAAAGTTTAGGGTTTCATGTACTCATTATCAGGGACTTTTTTTTAAAGTTTTTAGTGTTCAGGAAGATTTTACATAGCTTATGAAGGCTATCACAGGCTAAAGTTTTTATTTGTTTTATAGGTGACTAGCAAAAGGAGGGGAAATTGAAGTGCTTTTTTTCCCTTTATTTTAGGCAGAGAAACTTAATTATAAGGATAAGAAACTGAATATTGGTCCAGCAATAAGAAAACAACAAGTAGGGATCCCTCGTATGTATTGTTATAATTTTTTTCACCTTCTTGATACTGCCATTTTAAAAATTGAGTATTCTGTTGAAATTTGTTAAAATGCCAGATATATTTCACTTTAAAAAATTCATCTAACTGCACTTTTAAGTGAACATTGTAGCTTTTTCTGGGGGCAGCAATTCATAATAAAAATAATGCTTGAACATGTAATAAACTTTATGATCATATGTTTATGAAGAAAATAACACTTTTATAATAATATGCGTATTTTGAATGGTCTGCTACATACTCAGTCAGAATACCATATGATGTCAGACAGTGCCAAAGCTTCACAAATTTGCCTGAGTTATTCATGAAAATCATAGAATTAGTTGGATGGGATTTTAAAGCCAGATTTCTAATCTAATCTCTTCATTTTACAAATGTCAAAACTAGGGTCCAGAAAAGCTCATTTACTCATTGCCACACAGCCAATTATTGGCACAGCTGGGACTAGACTCAATGTCTCCTAACTGCCTGTTCATTCTAGTACACTACAGTATTTTTCATGATGGTGCTTTAGTATATGGAAAGAAGTTAGATACTGATTGACCACCCTTAAACTTACGTAACACTTCCAACTTGACATCAAATGATACTTTTACTTTTTAAAAACTTTCCTTATCACTTTAATTTGACTTTTTTACAAATATTTTTATCCTGCAATACCCATATGATTTGTTATGGTATCTTTAGTTAGATGAAAAACATTACATAAAATAAAAGATTGAAATGTTTAATTGTTACTTAGTAATGAAAGCTTACCTTGATATATCATAATTTGCTAGTCATTTGACAGAAAATTAGAATGTTTATACCATTTCATTTTTTAGCCTACTGGTTTGTTAATTTAACTGATAACCAGCCTTATTAGCTAGTCTTCAACACATTACAGTGTCATGTGTTGTTTGACAAAATGCTAACTCTTGTCACAAAATAGCCAGTTGTGGAGTTTAATTATAAAACAATATTATGTAAAACCATAGTATACAAAAATCACATGTATAATGTGATCACCTTTCACCTGAAAATATCAATAGGAACTATATAGTATTAAGGGACGTCTTTTCTTCCCTCCTACCGGTTATCTCCAACCCCTGCCACCCACCCACCAAAAAAAATTCCGTAAGCTTGGTTGGGGCGGGGGGAGAAGAGGCATTGTTTAAAATGTAACTTAATTAGACTGAAAGTAATTAATTGAATATATCTTACATGAGAAATACAGATTACAATATTCCTGGAACATTGTAATAGTATTTCAAGTATTGACTATATGAAATGGTTTCAATATAATAATATTAAACTTACTGAAGCATAAATAATAACTTTATCATTTTTTCTGGCTTAAAATTTTTAAGACAACCATATTAGTAAACTCTGTGCCTTTGATTAACCCTTTTTTTCCTATTAACTTCTTCTAAACTGGTTCTCTTTTTTTTCTGTTGTGGTTCACTCCCATGGGGAGAAGAGAGGTTTTAGCAACCATTTGTTAACAAATAACATCTAAATCAAGATATCTTAACCTGATGACTCTAATATTAAGCCTTCCTATTGTGCTGATGAGATCAGAACAAAGGACATTACCTTTTCTCCTAATTCACTTTTCCACCTTAGCCTTTATTTTTTGATGTTTAGGATTTAGCCTTACTATGAACTGACAGTTTAAGGGAAATATTAAGATTATGTTATATGATTATCTTTATTCATCATAGAATAAGAAGACTTTCTTCTTTATACTTTTAAAAAATCAGTCCTAGAAAAAGACTTTTTCTTTGCACTCTTTTCAAGATATGAAATTACATAACTTCTTATCACCCAGGCATCTACCAGAGTAAAACACTAGTGAACAGTTGGGTTCCTTCTAGATTTAGCACTTTTATGGATGATTGAATGTTAAATTCTGTTTTGGAGTCTCATTGGGATAAAAAAAATCACTTGAAAGAAGTTCCATTCTGGGGAAACTTCCAGGACAGACAATTCCTGATGAACCTAGTAGATTAGTTTTGAGGACCCACTGCTATTCTGGCTTGTCTTGGATATATTGAGATGACCCAGGTATTGTGAAATTTCTTTTAAACATAATAAAACCCCTGAAGCCATAGGCAAGTAGAATGAAATTTTTTTAAATACCTTATCTTTCTGTTAATTCTTTAGAAATTTTAGAGAAGTTAGATAGCTTAGCCATGTATAATCAGTAAAACTAAAGGACCTAATTTTCAATATGGTTATCAAACAATGATGTAAAGCATATTTTTAAAGATATTCTTAGACTCAGAAACAGACTGTTTCTGGCCGTTGCCTAATTGCCCTAAGTATTTTAGTTCACAAAAATTGGGCCATGATAACTCTTTATAGTCTAAGTAGAGTCTTTTTAAAGGTGTATTAAATCTGACATGGCATCTAAAATTTATAGTTTTGGTAAATAAAACAATAATTTTGGTTTTAATGTATAATACTATTTGCTTTAGGTTCCAGTATAATGCCAGCAGCTGGAACAATGTATCTTACTACTTCAACTGGCTATCCTTACACCTACCATAATGGTGT
Organism: Gymnobelideus leadbeateri; assembly: GCA_011680675.1. Lineage (NCBI taxonomy): Eukaryota > Metazoa > Chordata > Mammalia > Diprotodontia > Petauridae > Gymnobelideus > Gymnobelideus leadbeateri. The sequence continues at coordinate 107,061 of WOXC01004475.1, read as the reverse complement.
TGCATATTTTCATACTCCTGAGGTAGCTTCTGTCCCACCACCTTGGCCTGTAAGTAATTTAAGCTCAGGAAAGTTTGTTTTCTTTTTTTTATCAAGTGCTTTATTGACTTCTAGTATACATCATTCATTTCCGCAAGATTTAGAGTTACAAATTTTCTCCCCGTTTTTCCCCTACCTACCTCCCCAAAATAGCAATCATACTGGCTATCCCCTCCTCCAATCTGCTTTCTCCCATATTATATATATATTTGCTTTTTTTTTGGAGGGAAATTGGGGTTAAGTGACTTGCCCAAGGTCACACAGCTATTTAGAAAGTCTGTTTTCAATACTTTTTCAAATGTTTCTTGAAAATAGAGCAACTTTCATTCATCTTTATATGAAGGTCTCTCCCCTGCTCAAAACCTAGCAGTAACTGCCTAGTGCCTGTTTAAGGAAGAGGGGCAGGGATTGGTGGGAGACTTCTTAACTTAGCACAAGTCTACCGTTCCAATGTTATTTCAAACTATTTCTTCCATGTACTCAAAGCTACACTATTCACTGTTCTCTTATTTTTTTGTGTGTTCATACTGTTCCCCAAACCTGGAACAACTCAACCTCCATTTCTTTCAAACAAATGAATTCACATCTGCCTCTATTGGAAATAATTTTCTAAGTTTAAAGAAGCTTTTGGTGTAGGAGTTCTGACTTCATTGTCTTCTTCCTGTTCCAAGCTTTGATCCTTTTTGTCCCCAAAAAAGGAATCTAGGGTTGTGTTGCTATGCTTGCTTTGCTTCCTTTGTTTGTTCATGTTGCCACACAGTTACTTGACTTTTAAGCTTTTTTGCCACAGTAGAACTCTGCTTCCAGAGAGGAGAGCTTTGTCCCAAATCACTGGGGTTTTTGCAGCTGCCAGAAGTATTAGCTGGCTGCCCTCTCTGAAGCCTCAACTAGCTCTGGCACCTGGTCACCCACCCCAGGACCTCCACCCTAGACAGCAATCCAGATCCAAGCAGCTTAAAGCAAGAGCAATTACCCCTCAAGATGGTCACTTGGTCCCCCTACTATCTGTAGGCCAGGAGCTCTGAAGCAGCCATGCCACTGCCACTACCATGCCTCAGCTGCTTCTCCCTTCAGGGGCCAGAGGCCAGACTGCACACCCAGATCCCCTGTTCGCACAAAGTCCACACTGACCCTCGCTATTGTCTTTGGCATTTATGGGTTTATAATTTTGGAAACTGCCACAGCTGCTAGTGATCTACTTTCCTGAAATCCCTCCAGCTGGGGCTGGTCAGGGCACCCTGGGCCAAAATCGAGGGTTCACACCAGGCTGGGTACTGCTCCCAGTGTACTGTGATGAACCCTTCCTGCCAGGCTGCCTTCAGCAGGAGATTTGTTTCTCTCTGTCACTTTGTGGGTTCTGTAGCCCTAAAGTTTGTTTAGAGTCATTTTTATAGGTATTTGAGGTAGTTATCAATGCTAAAGTTTTAAATGAGCTTAGTTGACAATGGGGTTTAGGGGTTGGGCATTTTTTTAGCTATTTTTGGAGAAAAGTGGAGAATCAAAGCAGAATAGCTTTTTGCGGTAAATGAGACAGTGGTAGAAAAGTGGAACAGTTATTCATGGTTTGGCAGCTTGGTATGAGGTCTTCAGTCATGCCCCTGTTTTTTGCTTTGCACTAGTTAACATTGTCATTGACTTGCATGAAGGCATGAATGGCATATTTGTTACATCTGCAGATGAGATAAAGCTAGAAGGGCTAGATAAGGTCTTGAGAGTTGAGAACAAGAATCAATAATCTATAGCGGAGAGTCAAAGTTAGTCAAGTGTACATGCTTGCAAGCTGAAAATAGTGTTTAGTAGTATTTACTATTTTTAAATAAATGACACTTTATTTTAAAATATAAAAAAATACATTCTTAGCTCAGTTGCAGGTAGGCATGTGGCCCTTGGGCCCTATTTGCTAACTCCTGGGTTAAAAAACATTGGGCCAAATCCAGTAAGATGACATATGATAAGGACAAATGTGTACAGTCTTAAATTTGGGTTCAAGAAATCTGCTCACCATAATTCACAATAACCAGAACCTAGATGTAGAAGATAAAAGAGACCTGATTAGACACCATTTTATCTTTTAAAATAATAGAGATCGGGGCGGCTAGGTGGCGCAGTGAATAGCGTGTCGGCCCTGGAGTCAGAAGGACCTGAGTTTGGATCCGGCCTCAGACACTTAAGGCACACACAAACGAAAAAACTTAGCCATGTCACCTTGGGCAAGTTACTTAACCCCAATTGCCCTCCAAAAAGCAAAAAGATAATAATAATAATAATAGAGATCTTTGGGGGAGGAAGGTGGTAGAGGGTAATGGACTCCAAGCATAATAGAAGTGAACAGGTTGATATAGCCATCAAATTTTTGATAACCTTCAGGCATTAGCAGATGACAGCCACACTGTTCTCTAACCTAATTAAACTACATCTTGAGTATTGTGTTCAGTTTTAGATAACACATTTTAGGAGGGACAAAGTTAAACTCAAGACCATCCAGAGTAGAGCAACCTACATGGAAAAGAACCTTAAGTCCATTCCACATGAGAATAAATGAAAGGAATTGGGGTTGTTTAGTTTGGAGAAAAAAGACTCAAGGGGAACATAACTATTTTCAAGTTTCGGAAAAGCTGCAGTATGAAAGGAGGGATTAGACTTGCCCTGTTTGGCCCCAGAAGGCAGAACTGGGATCAGTGAGTAGAAGGTGCAAAGAGGCAAATTTAGGATTAATGTCAGAGAAAATAAATACTAAGTTAAAACTTTAGCCAAGAAGGAATGGTTTTTCTTAGAAGGTTCCTGGTTCCCACTCATTAGAATTCTTAAAGCAAAGCCTAGATAACTGTTAAGTATATTATAGTAGGGATTCATTTTTCAAGAATAAGTTGGACTCCATCCATGGCTCCTGGAGTCCTTTTGAAGGCTGAAATTCTGAGACTCTCTGGTAAGGCAAAAATTGACTAGAATTAGGAACATCTTTCTCATGTTCCATTTTGGGATGATTTTGCCCGAGAGGTCTTTTCTTCAATTTTATTTTATTTTTTTCCTTTTCTTACAGTCACGATCTATATCTAGTTCCCCTGTGATGGTAGCTCAACCTGTTTATCAGCAACCTGCATATCATTATCAGGTAAAAATTAGTAGAGGATTATGTTACTGCTAAAATATTATTTTGTACCTTGATTCCTATTTTTAATTTTATTTAACACCTTCTTGTAAATCATTCTGAGAAAAAGATGGCTCAAACTTCCTCAGAAAGTATCAGAATGACACCATATTTTTGTTCCTTTTATTACTCAGATCTTATACTAGATTCTTCCTTTTTGAGAGGATGTGGTGGTATTAATTAGGAAGCAGAAAATTAATTTTTCCCCTGTTACTAGCTTAAAATATAAAAATTAAGCTAGGAAGTCTTATTTTAGTGAGTCTACAAGCTAATAATGATCTACATACTAATCACCTGGATTTGAGTACTAGTTGTGACATATGTCTGAATAAGCAAGGTTAAGTCATTTATCCTCCCTGAACATGAGTTTCTATGACAATAGAAGGGGAATAATAATACTTACCTCAAAAGGTGGTTCTGAGAAACCATAAGGACTTTAAAATTTACCATGTGAGTTGCTGTTATTATTACAGAGTATAGTCTAAAAAATTGCCTATAAATTGAATTTCTCTATCAAGACATTTTTCTTTTGCCTTTAATTTCAAAAATAGAGATGTATCCCTTTGGGGAAAAATTTTGGCCTCCAAAACTAACTCAAAATTTCAGAATGCTGGCAGTCTTTTTAAGTCACGTGTTTAAAGAAAAAGATACAATTTTATGACAAATCCTTCATATTACTACTGTTCAAAATCTTCCTTTGCTACTTTGAAGAGCAAGCTTGAAACCACTCTTCAGTGGCATGGTTAAAGGGCATAGAGCAGAAGATAGCTAATGTATTTGATCAACATTTCCTAGTTGGTAATCAAAATAGTGCCTCATCTTTCAAAATTTGCATTTCATGTTTTTTTTTGTCTTTTAACCATTTGTTATAGAAAATCTTTCTAGAATATCATCTGCCACTTTGCCTTCTAAGCCATAATAGACTGAACATAGTTTAATCTGCTTTTGTGGTAATCCAGAGGTTGATATTGAATAATATTTATTGTATTATAATATAAATGTGTTATCTTCACCAAATCAGTGGCAGCAGGTATAGAGTGCTAGGCCTGAAGTGAAGATGTTAAGTTTGAATCAGCCTCCAATACTTACTAGATATGTGACCCTGGGTACAAGTCAGCTTAACTTTTCTTTTCCTCTATGTCTCTGTAAATGAGATCTAGGAGTATGAATAATAATAGCACCTACTTCACAGGGTTGTTGTAAGGCTCAAATGAGATAATATTTATAAAGCACTTAGCACAATACGTGGCACATAGAGGGTAATGTTTAATTACTAGTTGTTAGTATCAGAAGTTATTAAGATAACTATAGGGTTGTTTGCCCCTAGTTGCTGTACTTTTCTAGTTCTTGTAGATTACTCAACTTCCCTGGCTTATCCATCTTTCTTTTTATCTGGTTCCTTTTCCTCTTCCCACTCCCTGAATGTGGGCATTTTCCCAAGGGTCTGTCCCCAGCCCTCTTATCACTTTAAATTCTCCCTTGCAGTCTTATCCCACAGGATAGAGGTCAAGGAGGATAAAGACTGAGAAAAAGTCATTGACTTTTGAGAAAGTAGTTTCAGTAGATTTGTGGGGATAGGAGCCAGATTACAGATGGGTAGGGGAAAAAGTAGAAGCTTCAAGTATAGGTGGATTTCCCTTGGAAAAAATTGCCCAAGATTTGAGTACAAGAGCTTGGAAGAAGGTGAATTGCTCAGGGACTATGTAAAGTTCTTTTAGAATAGTAGATATCTAAGTATGGTTAAGAATAGAAGAGAATAAGAGGATAGAGCTTATAGAGGGGTTAGAAGTTAAAGAGTTATAATAATTGATGATTCAAGGTTCTACAGAAGGTATAAGGTCCTCACTGACCTTAACTTCCACCAGATACTTTTCACTAATGTTTCTTTTCTTGTTTTCTTTTCTCTAATAGTATTTCCAAAGTTATTTTAGGGTACCTTGTTAAATGATCTGAGGGACTACTGATTTTCTAAAATAGAAATTTAATAATTCTCATTTCTCCCAGCCCCATTGCATTCATAAATGCCCGTCTTAAATTAATCTTCATTTCAGAGCCATACTAACTATACCAGGATGTAACAGGATGATAGTGAGAAAACATCCATTAAACCTAATGTTGACTTGTCACCTCTAGTTCCTAGACCTTTTCTCCCCAAGGGAATGCCAGGTGACTCTATATATACTTATTCTAATATGGGGATGGAGAACCCTAAATTAGGATGTAGCTTTGTTCTGTGAAGTTTGGATTTAGTCAAAGGGCCTTACTTGAGGACCTAGAGGGCCATGTGTGGCCTTGAGGCTACAGATTGCCCACTCCTGTTCTAATATATACTTTGTAGATTGCTTATTTTATTTTATTAAAAAATAATATATTAACATTTCATTAAAAGAATAATATGGCACTTATGTCCTTTAAAGGTTCAAAACTCTTAAATATGTTTTAGCCACTTTTTATTATTTTCTTGTTTTCGTTCTTTTTTCCAGACTTTTGTTTATTTTGTGTGTGTGTTTGATTGATGGTCCTTAAAAATTATATAGCATTATGTATGTTCCCAATGATTTCTCTCCCCACCCAGCTTTCCAGCTGTCTCTTCCCATTGGCACCATACCCTATCTAACTTTAATTTTGTTTACTTTATTTCCTTTTATAATTTGTCCATACTTTCAATTTTTCTTTGACTTAAGCCCATAATATATTAATAGTAAACAAATTGTCTAAACAGTTCCTTCAAAAATGTAAAACAGAAATGTAGGCACAGAAACTAAGTAGTAGGTATAGGAGTAGTAGGAGTAGGGCTGTAGAGTGGTAGAGTACTGTCAAGTACTACTGCTCTATAGTACTACTATTTCTACTACTAATAAGAATGTACATTAACCATAATTCTAACACCTACCAAACCAAGTCCCACTAAGCCACAAAAATTAGAATTAAAGGAATAGTATGCTTAGCCATATTATACCTGAGGACCACTGTCTTCATGTACATAAAAATAGAAGACATGGGGGCGGCTAGGTGGCACAGTGAGTAAAAGCGCCGGCCTCGGAGTTGGGATGACCCGGGATCGAAACCGGCCTCAGAAAATGAGCACCCCACACACAAATAATGACTAGCCATGTAACCTTGAGCAAGTTACTTAACCCCAATTGCTTTAAAAAAAAAAATAAAAGACATGGGCCTCCTGACTAATTGATGTTGTGTTTACCAATTCTTTCCTCTGTTCTTTTTTCCTCCATTTATTTCCTTCCCCCAGTTCTTTTCTTGCTTACTTTTTTCCTAGATACTGTTTTCTATCTTTATCAAGTGGTTTCATTTTTAAAAATCAGAGATCTTAATTGTAGGTTTTTTTAATGTTTCATTCCACTGTCATATAGAAGTTTACTCTCTGTGCCTTTATGTTCAGGAACAACTGTTTCATTTTTTTAATTTATTAGTCATAAGGGGAAGGAAATTAGCATTTATATAGCACCAGCTATGTGCTAGGCACTGTCCTAAGATCTTTTTACAAATATTATCTCATTTGATATTCACAATAACCCTTCGAGGTAGGTAGTTATTCTCATTATACAGTTGAGGAAACTGAGACAAAGAGGTTAAGTGACTTTCCCAGAGTCACATAGCCAGTAAGTGTCTGAAGCCACATTGGAACTCAGGTCTTCCTGATTGCAAGCCCATTGCTGTATTTGCTGAGCCTCTTAAGCAAATAATAAGTATATTCCTGATTAAGACAAATGTTCTCACCACTTTAAAGTCATGAAATTGGTGGTAGTTTATACCAAAAAGTAGCATTGATGTTAATGTTCTTTGATTATGAAGAGCAACAACTACATAGACATTGCTAATATTTTACATTTCAATCTTCTTTAAAAGTCACATATTATCATTACTAAGTAGTTTTGACTAAATTTCTGGCTTGAAATTATAATTTTTAGACAAACATCTTGAATATATTTTAACCTCGTTCTTAATATTTTTTTTCTTTTTAATCTTAGGCACCTGCACAATGTCTTCCAGGACAATGGCAGTGGGGAGTCCCGCAGGTAATAGCAATAACCGTAAATACTTGGTTATAAATTCTTTTTCAAATGGTTACTGCTGAAGAAAGGTTAGACATTAATTTGATACCTTTTAAAGTTAGATTTTCTTTCTATTTTATTTATATTTAAGAAATAGGTTGCTTCTTTTGGGGAACTTGTACATACAAAATATTATTTAATTGCTTATCTCCATTTGTTTGGGGAAGCCAGCCATCCATCTGAACACTTAATGTACAATATAGACCAAGAGGTGCTCTTGGTATATATGTTCATCTTAATTCAAATTAAAAGGAAGTTAAGTGTTTTCCCCAGGAATCCCCAGAAATTATTTTGTGACATACACATAATTAGAATTTTTATTACCTTCTAGCATTTTAATTCTCTAATCTTCTATTATTGCCCCAGAAGAACCAGCTGTCAAGAGTTTCAATTTCCTGTGATGCTCCCCATACATGAAATAAAGACTGCTCTTAGTTTTTGCTAGTTATCCCTACCTTCATGCAAAGCATAACTTCTTCCAACATGAAGACTTTCCTGATTCACCCAGTTATTCTCATTCTCTCTCTTGAAATTTTTTAAAATTGTATTTGTGTAATTTCCTATATTTATTATATTTCAGGAGACTATAAGCTCCTTGAAAGCAGTAACTTTTATTTTTTTAATATGGTATCCGTAGTGCCTTACAAATAATAAGTGCTTAACTAGAGTTTGTTTGAATTAAATTTCATAGAAATAATTTAATTAGTTTTATTTTCTTTAGTCTCCAGCTTCTTCAGCCCCATTCTTATACCTACAGCCATCTGAAGTTATTTATCAACCAGTAGAAATTGCACAAGATGGTGGATGTGTTCCCCCTCCTCTCTCTTTAATGGAAGCTTCAGTTCCAGAGGTATGTATTGTGGTTGCAAAAGTTATTTGTGAGTATATATATATATATATATATATATATATATATATATATATATATATATATATATATATATACATCCACACATATATACATGAGTCTATTCTTAAAAATGAAATAAAAGCTATTACTAATATGTTGCATCTTGTGTTTTCCAATTTTCTTTTCCTGTCCATTCATTTTGCTTCACCTAAGAAAGTTTTTTTGCTAGGCTTTTTCATTTACTTTCTCTCATTTCTTGTTTTCTCACCTACAGATATCCTAAATTCTGTATCTGTCAGGTTATTTTTATTCTGTTCTTTCACATACATTTTTATCATTAATTAAAATCTTACCCTCTCCATGAACTTTTCTCTGAATCTACTCAGCTTCTTCTATAGAGTAACATAGCAAAAGTGATATATTAATTGTCTCCCTTTTCAGATTTGATTTTCCTCTCTGTATTCTACCATACTCCCTTTTGCTTTCTGTCTCAGTAATGAGTAAAAATATTTTTTAAAACTAACAATATAACACAGATATATCAATTTTATTTTTAAATAAAAATTGTAAAAACCTACCTTATAGTGTTAATATTTTGTAATATCTTTTGAAAAAGAGTGGAAACTTAAAAGAAATAAATTAATAGACTTTAAACACAAAGTATTTATTATACCATTTGTCCTATAAACAATAATTATTTTTACTATTTATTATTATTACTTTTACTATTGGTATACGTGTATTTTTACTATTGGTATATATAATTATACACATATTTACATATGCACACACACACACACACACACACACATATAAATAAAGAGATAGGGGTAGGAATTAGACCTGTGATTTCATTGACAATGGGAAACTCTTGAATGAAAATAAGATACTCCTTCTGCTTATACATAATGGCATCTTCTTTATACTTACAGCCTTAGAGAGTTGCCCAGAGCAATGAGAGGCTAAGTGACCTACCCAGAATTATACAACCAGTCTATGTCAGAGGCACAGAGGCACTTGAACTCAGGTCTTCTGTGTCACGTTGCTTCTCATCTTTCTACATACTAAAAAATAAATAGCTTTGTAATCACATTATTAATATTTTTTAATTTCAGAAGTTTTCTAGTTACATGTATTCTAAGGATATATCAAGATGTTTATTTTTTCTTAGTATAGTTGTCTATGCAAAGAAATGTTTGGATACTTTTATTCATAATACTATTTCAGAAAAGAAAGGGATTTACTTTGGTGGGAAAATAGTTAAATAAATTAATTAAAGTAGTATAGTTTGTATTTGTTAAAATTTTTGCTCATATAGTTGAAAATAAAAACTACTACTATGGAATTCACTTTTAACTATTGATTCTTAAAGGGAAGTTTTATAAATATTGCAGAATTTTTTCTGCATCTTTTAACTAAAACTTATACTTTTTCTTGTACTAGCCTTATTCTGATCATGGAGTTCAAGCAACATATCATCAGGTTTATGCCCAAAGTGCAATTGCCATGCCTGCACCAGTAATGCAGCCTGAACCAATTAAAGTAAGCTGTTTATTTTAGATTATTTTCCCCTCATTTCAGACTTTAAATTTTTCACTATTTTATTCTGAAAATAAAGATCTTCTCCAGGTATTCCTCTCATATGATGATTAAATATAAAGAATTAGTATTCTCTCAAAATTATGTTACAGGTATAAAATTAGTCTTATTTATTAAAGATTGGTGGATTTTAGGATTACTGATAGGTAATTATGTTCTAGTTATTAAAAGTTCTATACAATATACAAGTGAGATATACCAGAAATAAAATATGATAAGTTTTATATTACATTCTTTAAGCTAAATTAAATTAGCACAGATACCTAGAAATTTAATAATGACTGTTTTCTTGGTGAGCATAGGAGAGGCTAGGTTTTGATAATCCTGTTGGGTCCAAAAGACTGCTATTTAAGAAGCCCATGGGGTTGTGGGAACAGAAGATTTAGCTAATGACTAACAAGTGAAAGAGGGTCAACAAGCCCCAGAGAGTAGAACAGGCACAATCCAGAAACCACTTGAGTTTCAGAGATCCAACCATCAGTACTATAATTCAAAGTCTAAGCTAGAACTCTACAAAATAGCAGATCCAGGGACCCAAGCATTAAAACATGGTCTGATATTCAGGCAACATGTCAAAAGCCAAGTGGAAAGCTACACTGAGGTAGATTAAGAACACAACACAGAGGGAAGATTTAGTGTTGCCCTTCAAAAGCATTAGCCCAAGACAGCAGTTTGATGATGCTGTGCTTGCTACACTGCTGTCCTTCCTATTCCAAGCCCTGGGAATGCCTGTTTTCTCTTGATATTTCTTTTACTCAAACTTATTGTGCCAGCTTAGAGAATTAGAATTTACTTTAACTAGGAGTTAGAGTCATTGACAATGCTTTTGGTGGTGGTACAGAATCTTAAGTTCAGAGGGCTCTGCTGAAGGAAACATCCTTTGCAGCAGGAAACTAGCTGTCCAATTTGCTCTAGGCTGTTGATCCATTCCATATAGTGTTGGATACAAAGCAACACCACTGTGAGAAACCTCTCCATTTTTGCCCCACTTCCCACCCACCATAGTATAGTCATAGGAAATAAGATCATGACCCTAATTTAGTTGAAATATGGAAAGGGTACCTTACTTTCAAATAGCTTGAGGCTACTTTCCAGTTCTTCTGTCTCTAGAAGTAATGTATGCTGTAGGATGTCAGCTGTGATCCTAAAACAGCTTAGCAACATAATGGTTATCTACAATGAAGATAATCATCCTGTGGATGTCCTAAAGGTGACATATATTAAGTTAAAAGGTAAATTATATTCCAGTGCCAGTATGGCAGAATGAGAAAGGAACCCTCTGAAGCTCTTCCAAATTCCCCTCCAAATAATTAGATAGAAAACCATCTGAAAATTGACCTATGAACAGGGAAGCAGTTTACCAGCATGGCAGAAAGGTCTGTCTCATTGGGGTGGGAAGGAAGCAAGATCTAAGAGCAGCAGCAGCCTCACAGCAGGGGTCTTGCAGCAAGGCTCCAAGAATGGAGCAGTCCACCAGTGAGGCTTTTCCCTCCTGCAAACCAGTAGCCCCCTAGGCAAGTGAACAATCTGTACAGCACAAAGCTCCACCCCAGCAACCCCCCCACAAGCCACCAGAGAGGTCCTCTTTTTATAGCAACCCTGCAGCAGGGCCCCACACCTGGGACAGACCAGGACCAAGATCCCCCTCCAGGGTCAGTCACCGGAAATACTTTGTTACAGTAACATCCCAGCAGAAAGGCCTCATCCCTAAGGCAAGCCAGCAACTGAACCCCACATCCAGGGGAGGTCCACAGGGAGGTCCCCCCCATTAGAAGCCAGAAGGACACCCTGCCCTCCAGTGAAAGCAAATAGCTAGTTCCTAAAGCTCACTGAAAGCCTACTGGCTTTCTACTACTGTAAGATCCTGAGCCCCAGGATGAAAAGCTTGGGACAGTGCAGAACCAAAGCCCAACTCTCACATAAAAAATATTAAGTCTCGGGGCGGCTAGGTGGCGCAGTGAATAGAGCGCCGGCCCTGGAATCAGAAGGACCTGAGTTCGGAGCCGGCCTCCGACACTTAATCCGCACAAACAAAACCTAGCCGTGTGACCTTGGGCAAGTTACTTAACCCCAATTGCCCTAAAGGGGCGGCTAGGTGGCGCAGTGAGTAAGAGCGCCGGCCTCGGAGTTTGGATGACCCGAGATCAGATCCGGCCTCAGAAAATGAGCACCCACGCATAAATCAAATGACTAGCCGTGTAACCTTGAGCAAGTTACTTAACCCCAATTGCTTTAAAAAAAAAAAAAAATATTAAGTCACAAAAAATGAGCAAAAACCAAAAAAAGAACTTGACGATAGAAAATCACCAGTGACAGGGAGGATCAAGACACAAACTTAGAAGAGGACAATAGTTACAGAATGGCTACATGTGAAACCTCAAAGAAAAATGTAACAATCTCAGGCCCAAAAAGAATTGTTGGAAGAACTTTAAAAGGACTTTAAAAAGCAAATTAGAGGGGCGGCTAGGTGGCGCAGTGAGTAGAGCGCTGGCCCTGGAGTCAGAAGGACCTGAGTTCGGATCCGGCCTCAGACACTTAACCCACACAAACAAAAAAAAAAACCTAGCCATGTGACCTTGGGCAAGTTACTTAACCCCAATTGCCCTAAAAGGGGCGGCTAGGTAGCTCAGTGAGTAAGAGCGCCGGCCTCGGAGTTGGGATGACCCGAGATTGAATCCAGCCTCAGAAAATGAGCACCCCCACATAAATAATGACTAGCCATGTAACCTTGAGCAAGTTACTTAACCCCAATTGCTTCAAAAAAAAAAAAAAGCAAATTAGAGAAATAAAAGAAAAATGGGGGAAAGAAATTAGAGTAATGCAGGAGAATCATGAAGAAAAAAGAGTCAATAACATGGGAAAAGAGATACAAAAATTTACCAAGGAAAATAACTCCATAAAAAATAGAATTGGCCTAATGGAAAAAGAAATACAAAAGCTCACTAAAGAAAATAATTCCTTAAAAATTAGAATTGATCGGGGCGGCTAGGTGGCGCAGTGAGTAGAGCGCCGGCCCTGGAGTCAGAAGGACCTGAGTTCGGATCCAGCCTCAGACACTTAACCCACACAAACAAAAACCTAGATGTGTGACCTTGGGCAAGTTACTTAACCCCAATTGCCCTAAAAGGGGCGGCTAGGTGACGCAGTGAGTAAGAGCGCTGGCCTCGGAGTTGGGATGACCCAAGATCAAATCCGGCCTCAGAAAATGAGCACCCACACATAAATAATGACTAGCCGTGTAACCTTGAGCAAGTTACTTAACCCCAATTGCTTAAAAAAAAAAATTAGAATTGATCAAGTGGAAGCTAATGATTCTGTGAGACATTAAGATACAACAAAACAAAATCAAAAAAGTAAAAAAAATAGAAGAAAATGTGAAATTTCTCAATGGAAAAACTTGGAAAGTAGATCCAGGAGAGAGAATATAAATAAGAATTATTGATTACCTGGAAGTCATGATCACAAAAAAAAAAAAAAAGCCTGGACATCTATCAAGAAATTATCAAAGAAAACTGCTTTGATATATTAGAACCACTCTAATGAACATCATAGCCAAATTCCAGAGCTTTCATATCAAAGAGAAAGTACTGCAAGCAGCCAAAAAGAAACAGTTCAGATAATCGTGGAGCCACAGTCAAGATTACCATAGCATTTAGCAGTTTCCACATTAAAGAAGCAGAGGGCTTAGACTATTGATATGCTGAAAGGAAAAGGAGTTAGGATTACAATCAAAAATCAAACCCAGCAAAGTTGCACAAAATCTTTCAGGGGGAAAAAATGAAAATTTAATGAAATAGAGGACTTTCAAGCATTCCTAATTAAAAACCACACCAAATAAAAATATTTGACCTCTGAATATAAGACCCAAAAGAATCATAAAAGGGAAAAAAAGAAAGAATATAAGAAATTCTATAAGGTTAAACTATATTTCAATATGGCCAGATGATATTTGTAGCTCTTTAGAACTTTATTACTATAAGGACAACTAGAAGGAGTATATATAGACAGAGGGTGTGGATATAAGTTGACTGTGATGTGATGATTACTCCTCCCCCCCTCAAAAAAAGGGGGGGGAATGAGAAAGAAAATTACACTGGAAGAAAGAGGGGGAAATTGAATAGGGCAAATTATCCCACATAAAAAAATGGAAGAACTATTTTAATGGAGGGGAAGTTGGTGGGGAAGGGGGCGAGGCTGGCAGGCAAATCTTAAACCTTACTCTCATAAAAATTGACTCAAAGAGGGAATAATACACATTCAATTGGGTATAGAAATTTATCTTACCCTATAAGGAAGTAAGGAGGCAAAAATGGGGATAGTAGAAGGGAGAGGAGGAGCTGACAAAAGGGAGGGTAGATTAGGGAAGGTAGTGATCAGAAGTAAAACATTTGTAAAGAGGGAAAGGGTAGGGAGCAAGAGAGGGGCATATACAAGGGAAAAATAGTATGGAGGGAAATGTACACCATTATCATAATTATAAATGTGAATGGGATAAACTCATCCATTAAAAGGAAGCAGATAGCAGAATGAATTAAAAAACAAGAGTCCTACAATATGTTGTTTACAAGAAACATCTGAAGCAGAAAGAGGGTAAAGGTAAGGGGCTGGGGCAAAATGTATTATGCTTCAGCTGAAGCAAAGAAAGCAATCATGATCTCAGACAAAGTAAAAGCAAAAATAGATATAATTAAAAGAAATAAGGAAGGAAACCATATCTTGCTGAAAGGTACCATAAACAATAAAGTCATATCAGTATTAAATGTTTATGCGCCAAATGCTAAAGCACGTAGGTTTTTGAAGGAGAAGTTGAATGAATTACAAGAGGAAATAGATAATAAAACTATTCTAGTGAGGGACCTCAACTTTACCCTCTCAGAACTAGATAAACCTAACAAAAAATAAGCTAAAAAAAGTTAAGGATGTGACTAAAATTCTGGAAAAGTTAGATATGTTGGGTCTGTAGAAAATTGAATGGGAATAGAAAGGAATATGCCGTTTTCTCAACAATATGTGGCATCTGCACAAAAATTGACCATGTATTAGGACATAAAAGCCTCACAACCAGATGCAGAAATTATAAATGCATCATTTTCAGATCATAATACAATAAAAATTATGTTCAATAATAGACAATGGAAAGAGAGATTAAAGATTAATTGGAAATTAAATTATCTAATCTTAAAAAATAAGTGGGCCAAAAGACAAATCATAGAAATAATTGGTAATTTCATTAAAGAAAATTACAACAATGAGACAACATACCAGAATTTATGGGATACAGCCAAAGCAGTAATACTTAGGGGAAAATGTATATCTTTAATTGCTTACACCAGTAAAAACAGAGAAAAAGCAGATTGATGAATTGGGCATGCAACTAAAAGAAACTAGAACAAATGAAAGACCTCCAATTAAGCACCAAATTGGAAATCCTGAAAATCAAAGGAGAGATAAATAAAATGGAAAGAAAACCACTGAACTAATAAAACTAAAAGCTGGTTTTATGAAGAAAAAAAAACAATAAAATAGATAAAACATTAGTTAATTTGATTTTAAAAAGGAAAAAAGAAAACCAAACTACTAGTATCAAAAATGAAAGGAGCACATTTACCACCGAGGAGGAAATTAAAACATTTGTTAGGAGCTATTTTGCCCAATTATGTGCCAATAAATTTGACAATCTAAATTAAATGGATGGTATATACAAAAATATAAATTACCCAGAATAACAGAAGAAATAAAGTACTTCAATAACCCAATCTTAGAAAAAGAAATTGAACAAGCCATTAGTGAACTTCCTAAGAAAAAAATCCCGAGGACCACATGGATCCACATGCAATTTCTACCAAACATTTTAAAGAACAATTAATCCCAATACTATAGAAACTATTTGTAAAAATA
Organism: Gymnobelideus leadbeateri; assembly: GCA_011680675.1. Taxonomy (NCBI): domain Eukaryota; kingdom Metazoa; phylum Chordata; class Mammalia; order Diprotodontia; family Petauridae; genus Gymnobelideus; species Gymnobelideus leadbeateri. The sequence goes on along the minus strand of WOXC01004475.1, from coordinate 91,454 downwards.
GGTGGAATCCTACCAAATTCCTTTTGCAACACAAATATGGTGCTGATACCTAAACCAAGAAGAGCAAAAATGGAAAAAGAAAATCATAAACAAATTTCCCTAATGATTATTGATGCAAAAATTTTAAAATATTAGCTAAAAGATTATAGTAGTATATCACAAGGATCATATACTATGACCACATGGGATTTATACCAGGAATGCTTGGCTGGTTCAGTATAGGAAAACTATCATCACAACTGACCATCTTGGTAATAAAACCAATAGAAATCATATGATTACCTCAATAGATGGAGAAAAAGCCTTTGACAAAATACAACACCTATTCCTATTTAAAACGTTAGAGAGCATACGAATAAATGTACCTTACCTTAAAATGTAAGTACTATTTCTCTAAAACCATCAACAAAGCATTATTTGTAATGGGGATAAGCTAGAAGCCCTCCCAGTACAATCAGGCGAAGCAAGGATGCCCATTATCACCTCTATTATTATCATACTAGAAATGTTAAGTATAGCAATAAGAGAAGAAAAAGAAATTAAAGGAATTAGAGCAGGCAATGAGGAAACAAAACTATCGCTTCCTGCAGATGTTAGACTTAAAATATCCCAGAGAATCAACTAAAAAAACTACTTGAAATTATTAACTTTAGCAAAGTTGCAGTATACAAAATGAACCCACATAAATCATCAGCATTTCTCTACATTACCAACAAAGTCCAGCAATAAGAGATGGGGAAATTCTATTTAAAATAACTGTGGACAATAGATAATACTTGGGAATCTGCCTGGCGTACACACCCAGGAGCTATATAAACACAACTCTAAAACATTTTTCACACAAGGTCAGATCTAAACAATTTGGAAAATATTAATTGCTCATGGGCAGGCTGAGCCAATATAATAAAAATAACAATTCTACCTAAATTAATCTATTTATTCAGTGCCATACCAAACTACCAAAAAATATTTTATAGAGCTAGAAAATATAACAAAATTCATATGGAAGACAAAAAGCTCAAGGATATCAAGGGAATCAATGAAAAAAAAATGTGAAAGAAGGTGGTCTAGTCATACCAGTTCTCAAACTGTATTATAAAGTAGTAATTATCAAAATAATCTGGTACTGGATAAGAAATAGAGTGGTGTATCAGTGAAATAGATTAAGTATAAATTACATTATAGTAAATGACCATAGCAATCTAGTATATGATAAACCCAAAGATTCAAACAAGCTTTTGAAACAAAAAACTCGTTACTTGACAAAAACTACTGGAAAAACTGGCAGAAGCTAGGTATCAACCAACACCTCATGCTATACATACAAGATAAGACCAAAATGGGTACATGATTTAAACATGAAAAGTGATACCATAAGCAAATTAAGAGAGCTTACAATAGTTTATCTGTCAGATTTATAGATAAAGGAAGAATTTAGGATCAAAGAAGATATAGAGAACATTACAAAATTGTAAAATAGATAATTTTGATTATATAATACTAAAAAGTTTTTTGCACAAAACCAATGCAACCAAGATTAGGAGGGAAGCAGAAAACTGGGAAAGAATATTTACAACCAGTGCCTCTGATAGAGGCCTCATTTCTAAACTATATAGAGAACTCAGTCAGATTTATAAAAATACAAGTCATTCCCCAATTGATAATGGTCAAAGGATATGAACAGGCAGTTTTCAGAGAAAGAAATCAAAACTATCTATAGTCATATGAAAAAAGTGCTCTAAATCACTATTAATTAGGAAAATGCAAATTAACTCAGATACCACTTCACACCTATCAGATTGGCTAATATGACAAAAAAAGGAAAATGTTGGATGTTGGAAGGGATGTGGGAAAACTGGAACACTAATGTACTCTTTGTGGAGTTGTAAGTTGACCCAACCATTCTTTAGAGCAATTTGGAATTATGTCCAAAAAGCTATAAAACTGTGCATACCCTTTGATCCAGCAATACCACTGCTAGGTCTGTATCACAAAGATATCCCCCCAAAAAGAGAAAAGGACCTATTTGTGCAAAAATACTTATAGCAGCTCTTTTTGTGGTGACTAACAATTGGAAATTGAAGCGCTATACTATTCAATTGGAAAATGACTAAACACGATGTGGTACATGAGTGTAATAGAATATTATTGTGCTACAAGAAATGACAAGCAGGATGATTTCAGAAAAACTTGGAAAGGTTTACATGAACTGATGCATGGTGAAGTGAACAGTACCAGGAGAACATTGCACACAGTAACAGCAATATTGTTTGATGAAGAACTGTGCATGATTTAGCTCTTCTTAGGAATACAATGATCCAAGACAATCCCAAAAGACTAATTATGATGCATACTATCTGTTTCTAGAGAAAGAACTCATATTCTTTGAATATAGACTGAAACATGCTATTTTTCACTTGTTCTTTTTTATTTTATTCAATTCTTTTTGTATAAAATTACTAATATGGAAATGTTATACATAATTGCACATGTATAAACTATATTTGACTGCTTACCATCTCAGGGAGGGAAGAAAAGAATTTGGAACTCAAAACTTTAAATAAAAATATTTTCAAAATAAATAAAGTATTGAAATAAAAAAATGGGAAATTATAGTACAGATGGGTAATAAAGTTTGAGGAAGTTATGGAACCAAAAGGCTCTACTATGGCAAAGTTTTTGTTTATTTCTCCACTCAGTTTATGAAGTTCATTTTAAAGTCAATAAAGGCTGAAATTGCTTAAAATGTTCCCTCATTGGGGGAGAACATGAAAACAGAGTGAGATCGTTTTATTTGAACTTATTGCAAAGTAAAACCAAGCAGTTCATTATCATAGTATTTGTCACTAAAAGCAATAAAATAAATATCCCCTTCTAGTTGTTAAAATTTTATTCCCTCATATGCTTCTGAGATAAAGGAGCTAAAATGTCAGTACCATTTTTTAGGGTAAGCTGTCTATGACTTTTTACATGACAATTATTTTTACCTTCCGGATTTCTTTCATATTAAATGCCCCCTGAAGACTTCCAAGTTTTTAAAAATTATATTCCAGTAGAGCGGGCCATAGAACAGAAATAAGGAAAATTTAGAAATTAAACAGTAATATATCTAATTTTAATTTTAATTTCCCTAGTTAGAAATATTTCTTTTAAAGGATTCCTTAAATGTTCTAATACACTTTTGAGCAGCAAAAAAATTCCAGGTATCCTAAAGAATTAAGGAAAGCCTCAAAATCCCATTATTTCATTTAGTTCAACAAATGGATTAATTTATATTCCAAATTATCACAGAGATATAACTGGTATGACCCACCTTCAAGTTGTACAGGTGAATTCTGAACAGAACTAAGTAGAGTGCACAGTCTCTAGGCCAAAGTTGGATTCCTAGAGAATTTTGCCTCAAAATCATAATTCCTTATTCAAGCTTCTGTACCACTACCATAGAAAACTAGGGTCTAGTTCTATGGATGGGTTTAGAGTCACAGGTTCACCTAGTTATAATGCAGAGAACAGTCCCACAAACACTCTAGTCCTTACCTCTGCCCCCACTCCCAGTTAAACTGTTAGACTGCTATTATTACATTAAAGGATTCAAGAAGTTGGAAAATTGGGAACTGTGTTTTGCTAACTATCCTTTATTGGATAAATATCTGACTCCTCTGAAACTATAATTAGTAGTTTACCTTAACTAAGTCTCCTTCAGAACTTAATGAGTCTCTTCACCTCTTCTTAAAGCTGTCTCTTTTTCTTCTGAATAGTACTCTCCCTGCCTTCTAACCCCCAGTGGTTGTCTCTCTCTACTCCTTTTCCTTGCCTCATCTCTCCTCCCTCATCTCACCCGTCTCACCATTATTTCCTTCTTTTTGTCTACTTTTCTCTATATTCTCTCTTTCTCCTAACCCTTTCTTTTTTTCTTATATCTCTCCCTTAAATGTTACTAATAATATAAAGCTAAAGTAGATGTGTATGTTTGAGAAAGAGTAAGAGCATAGAATTTTAATGCCAAAAAAGGCCTTAGAGATCATCTAGTCCAATCCTTTAATTTTAAAATGGAGGCCCAGAGAAGTGATTTAGCTAGTCACACAGCCAGTTAATAAAAAGATTCAAGACCATAAATGAATTTTTCAAATGTCATTTGAGTTTAATATTTTGTTTTTCCAAGAAACAAGGAAATTAGCTTAATTTTCTTAATATATTTTGTTGTTTTTTCTGAGTCAGAGTTCCTCATGATAGAAAAGTACCCTGTCCTGTTATAGAATTTCTCAAAAATGGTGTCCTTTTTCTATTATAATTGTAAAATACTGTTATTGCTATTAACATGAAGTTATGTTTTGCAGTAGATGTGACCTTTTTGTACCTGGGTGGTATATCTCACAGAAATGCGGGGAAATTATAAAAATGGATGCTATTATTTCCATGCTTTCAATATTTTAATAGGATTGTGCTGTAACAAGAAGTGTTTTTTACCAAATCCCATTAAAATACTCTATTATTCAGGTCAGTAACCAGCATTTAAAAATATTTTTAATTCCTTTTGTGTAAATTTCTGATGTTCATAAAGCTTCAGTGACTTTAAAGAGAGGTAGATCTGCATGGAAAGGTAGAAATTTATTTTGGGAGCCTTTGTTCTCATTGGGTTTTTTCCCCTTAATGTAAATATTAAAAGACGACTACTAAAGTGTTAGTAGAGTTGTCTTTGACTTATAATAAAGTTGATATATACAAATATCAAAAATATTTTTGAACAATCAGTCTAAATCTTTAACTCAGGATTGCTAAATAGTGTTCAAAGGCACAAATCTAAAAAGTACTGAAAAATAAGATTTTGAAATCCCACTGTCCATAAACTAGATATTTCAGTAATTGTTTGCTCTTAGAGAGGAAGGGCTAGCATCAGAGCCAAGAACCTGGGTTCAAGTTCATCCTCTGACACATAGTCTCTGTGTGACCCTGGGCAAGCCATTTAACACCCAGCACTCCAGAAAACTCTAAAAGTATAAGCTGCAGGGGAGGTGCTGACCTGCCTTGGAAAGGAGTCCCCTTATCTGGGAATTCTCTCTGCCAATTACATCACAGGTCCAGTTTCTATTCCCACACTTCCTAATAACTTTAGCTATTTGGCCAATCACAATGCAGTGTAGGGAGAAATAATGTTTTAATATTTACATGTCAAGAAAAAACTCCATAAGGAACAAGAGGCCAGTAAAGCATCATTCATCAGCCTCAAGCAATTTTGGTTTTTGAGTTACAGAATTTCATTCATTTACAGACAAACAAATATAATTTATTATCATACTAAGTTTTCGTTATATAGATGAACTGGTCCTTCTCCGTAAAAGTCCTTTACAGTGATTAGTTTTCTCTCATTGGTTAGCAGTGGGATAGTGAATACTGTGAGTACGATGCATACACACATAGACCCACACTAAGCTTCCAACTAATAATATTGTGACGATTTGGGAGGAAGAATGCTATGAAGTATGATCATCTCCAGGAGCCTGAAAAAAAGATGAAAATATGTTTACTGAAGGTGTGCTGATACACAGTCAATTTGTATAAAGGGTATAAGTTTAGGGAGTCATATATAGCAGGTTTTTTTCTCATCAGTTTTCTCTCTGTTCTTCCTTACAGGAAATCTTTTTGGGGGAGAGAGCAATTAGAGGAGGGAAGGCTGGGCAATTGGGGTTAAGTGACTTGCTCGAGGTCACATGGCTAGTAAGTGTTAAGTGTCTGAGTCCGGATTTGAACTCGGGTCCTCTTGACTTCAGGGCCAGTGCTCTATATTCACTGCGCCACCTAGCCACCCCAAAGAAATCCTTTTTTAAAAAGACAAAATTTCTTTTCAAAACTTGATGTTAGATATTACAGAAGCATTTTCTTCCTGTCTATAATGGTTTTGACCCTTTTCACAGCCAAACACGTGAAAAGCTGTCTACTGTCATTGCTTCCATTTCCTTTCCTCTTACTCCTCAACCCTTTGTAATCTGGCTTCCAACCTCATCACTCAACTGAAACTATTCTTTCTAGAGTTACTCTTAATTCCAAATCCCAGTGGCTTTTTTCAATCCTCATATTTCTTGATTTCTTTACACCATTTGACAGTGTTGACCACTCTCTGGGAATATTCTGTCTTCTCTCTTTCTGTGACATGCCTATCTTGGTTCCCCTACCTATCTGACCCCACTTTTTATTCTCCTTTTCTAGATCATCATCATCCATATCCCACCCTCAAAAGTAGATTTACCCAAAAACTCTGTCCTGGACCTTCTTCTTTCTTCACTTTCTTCACTTTCTTCGTGATCTCATCAACTCATAGGTTTATTTATCATCTCTATGCAAATGACTCCCAGAATAATATATCGAACCCTAGTTTTCTTCCTGAGCTTTAGTACCTTATCACCAACTGCTTATTGGGCTTTTCCAAATGGATGTCCCATAGGCATCTGAAATTAAATATATGTCCAAAACAGAACTCAACTTCACCCCCAAACCTGCCCTTCTTTTGCCAATTCAGTTGCTGATTCTTGTCATTTCTATCTCCAGCACAATCCCCATTTCCCATTTTCTACCTTATTTCAGGTCTTCACCACTTTTCACCTATCTGACCTGTCTCATTTCTATTACAGTAACCTGTTAATTGGTCTTCCCACCTCAAGTCTCTCTCCCCTCTCCAGTCAGTCTTCCACAGAACTCCCAAAGGGCTATTCATAAAGCATGAGTCATGTCATTCCCCTACTCAATAAGTTTTGCTCCTCTCTATTACTCCCACTTCCCCTTCAAATCAAATGCAAACTCCTGTGTGACATTTAAAGCCTTTCACAATGTGGCTCCATCCTACCCTTGTAGGCTTATTTTCCCACATTCTTTGATCCAGCCAAATTGTCTTCCTTAACTAGCATTTCTCTTCTCTGTACCTTTGCACAGGTTGTCCCCCATTCCTAGAATGTACTCTTTCCCCACCTCAGCCTTTTAAAATCCATAGTTTCCTTCAAAACTTACTTACTCAAAGTATAATTTTCTATAGGAAGTCTTTCTTGACCCTTCCACTACCACCTCCCAGTTACAAGTTCCTCTTCAATAAAATTATTTTTGTATGCATTTTATATACTTATGTGTGTAGATTCTGTATCCCTTTTTAGAATGTAAGACTTTTTCATTTATTCATTTGCATCCCTAGCACATAAAAGTTCTTGGTACATTAGTATGTACTGAATAAATGTTAATTGATCAGTTGGCCAATCATGTATTGAATCATATTTTAAACATGATTAATCATGCTTTAATACATGATAAGTCATGCATTAAACACTGCAATCATGTATTCTATTGAATAAGCATATAATCTTTTAAAAGTACAAAGATATTCTTAGCAGATTCTTCTGAATTACACCTCCATAGTATTGGTGGGTGCTGTTTTCTTTTCCTGAATTTGCTGTAATATATATATTTTTCCTAGATACAGCTATAACCTTTGCTTATCTGTACATATATGATAGTTAACAAGGATAAACTGAGTGAAGATTTCAGTGTAAAAAAGACAAATGGGAATTAAAATTGGAGCCTTTGCTCATTTTTGCTATCTTGTGTCATATAGTCTTAAGTACTAAATACTAAGTAGAGAAATAATTACTAGAAACCATTTTTCTTTTTTTCAATACTTTTATATGCATGTTTTATATTCATATTATCCCTTTGAGGTAGGTAGATAGGTCATCCAGATATTGTAATCTAGATTTCTCAGATAGGCATATTAAACCTAACTTATACTTTTGTAGACAAAGAAAGGTATATAACTGTTTGACCAAGGCCATGTAGTTAGTTTAGCAGAGTCAAAATTCTAACTCCTATAGGTGTGACCTACTGCCTTTTCCTCTAAATCATATTATCCATGCTAATAAAAGAGTATAGTGAATAATCTATTAAAATGAGTAAAATATGGTGGAAAAAATTATTCTGCAGCTACAGAGTTGGACATCTGTGATCCTCTTGGTTATTGAAGTCACTAGATAGCAAGGATCCTCACTAGGATCATGATTCTGACCCTGTCCACCAATAGGAAATACGTCATTTTACTGCAATGGTAAATAGGTAGAGTAGCAGAGAACTTCTCCCTGTCACTCAGAAGCCAAGGCTCCAAATGTTTCGTTTATTCATTTGATTGGAACCATGGCTTTACTCCCAGATCACAGTAATATTTTTTCCATTATATATAGGTAATTAGTAATTGTCTACTAAGCCCTTACATTGATTTATAGTCTGGTACTTAAAACATTCTGGGCTATCTGGGCTATCTAGCCCAGTTTTAGAATAGTGATCACTTACTATATCAAGACTTCATTGTCCTGAAGCACCTTATATGTGTTTGAATGAAATGTATACAGATTTTAACAAGGCATACATTTTATTTGTAATTAAAATTATGTTGTTAGTATATTATATCCTGTAGTCTAAAGAAAAATGTTCCTCAGCTTCTATGCATTTTTGAGAACAATAAGCTATTGACATGTATAGGTATCTAAATTTTTTTTTCATCATGTCCATTCTCTAGGCAAGTGACCATACAACTTTTGCTTCAAATTTATCATACAACCTTAAAATAGTTACATGTGTTTATGGTCCAGTTGGGAATTCACATCTTCAGTGTCTCTACCTCAGTAATGCTTTTGGGTAACACATTTTGTTGCTTAGAGTCGTATTTAATTCCACTGTTTAAATTTCGACTTTTTAAAAACCATAGTGAAATTGTCCAGTGCATCATTAATGCCATCTACTGGACATATCACATAGTAGTGTACGTGGTCATATTTTGCTTTATTTTTATAAATGTCTAGCATTTAAATGACCGACAATGCTTTATTGAAACATTCTTTAATCTCTGTACATATCAAAGAAAACTGAGGCACTTTTTTTAAAGCAATTGGGGTTAAGTAACTTGCTCAAGGTTACACGGCTAGTCATTATTTATGTGTGGGTGCTCACTTTCTGAGGCTGGTTTCGATCCCGGGTCATCCCAACTCCGACCCCAGCGCTCTTACTCACTGCACCACCTAGCTGCCCCTAAACTGAGGCATTTTAAAATGTGTTTTCTTGACCATTGTTAAACACAAATATTCTCTTCATGTAGTTTGGAAACCACCAAAGAACCATAATAGATAAAATGTTTCTTTTTTTTTCCAAAAGGAAAAAACATGTTGTTCAATCCTGACCTCCCTAGAAAATTGTTAATGAAAAGTTAAGCCTACTTTCTGGAAAGCATCTTTCCCAGTTCATTTGAATTTCCTTCAAAAATTGACAAGGTGACCACAAATATGACCAAGGAGTGAATTCTTTTTTTTTATTATTTAAATTTATTTATTTACTTTTAATTTACAACATTCAGTTCCACAATTCCTTGAGTTTCAAAATTTTTCCCTCTCCCACTCCTCCCCCTTCCCCCCCATGGGGACATGCAATCAAATATAGGTTCTACAAATACTTTCACATTGGACAGTAGTCAAGTTGTAAAGAAGGATTATAACCAATGGAATGAACAATGAGAAAGAAGGGACAAAATAAAACAAAACACTAAAGAGAGAGAGCAAGTAGTTTGCTTCAATCTGCATTCAGACTCTAGTTCTTTCTCTGAATGTGGATATACCTTTCCATCATGAATCTTTTGTAGTTGTCCTGTAACCTTGTATTGCTGAGAGGAGCCCAGTTTATCAAAGTTAGTTGTCACACATACAATGTGTGTGTTGTGTACAGTATGTGTAGAATTGTGTATAAAGTTGTCCTGTTTCTGCTCTTAAGGAGTGAATTCTTAACCAAACAAGAAATAAAGTTAATTACAAAAGCTAAAATAGACAATTTTAGTTACATGATATTGAAAGGCTTTTGTACTAACAAAATGAATGCAGATAGTATAAGTAGGAAAGTGGTCAAGTAGGAAGAAATCTTTATATCAGGTATCTCTAAGAAGAGTCAGATTTCCAAGATTCTTAGACTATACCAGAAGCAATTCCCCAGTAGAGAAGTGGTCAAAAGATTTGAACAGGGGCAGCTAGGTAGCTCAGTGAATAGAGTGCCGGCCCTGGAGTCAGAAGGACCTGAGTTCGGAGCTGGCCTCTGACACTTAATCCACACAAACAAAAACCTCGCCATGTAACCTTGGGCAAGTTACTTAACCCCAATTGCCCTAAAGGGGTGGCTAGGTGGTGCAGTGAGTAAGAGCGCCGGCCTCGGAGTTGGGATGACCCGAGATCAGATCCAGCCTCAGAAAATGAGCACCCACACATAAATAATGACTAGCCGTGTAACCTTGAGCAAGTTACTTAACCCCAATTGCTTTTAAAAAAAAAATTTTAAAAAAAGATTTGAACAAATAGTTCTCAAAAGGCAAATTGCATACTAAGCATCACATAAATGTTAGCTATATTCATTATTAACCACCATGACATTCCAACATCCACATTAGTAATGTGAGTTCCTTTAAGAGAAGGGATTGCTTTGTTCTTTATATTTGTGCCTTAAACAGTTCCTAGCACATAGTAGGTACTTAAAGAATGCTTATTGATTGGTTTATTACTAAGAGAAATGCACATTAAAGAACCTCAGATTTCATCTCACAGCCAGGAGTTTGGCAAAGATTACAAGAAAGGGAATAGTCAGTGTTGGAGGATTTGTGGAAAGTTAGGAACATTGATAACTTTGTTCATGGAGCTGTGAATTGGTCCAACTATTTTGCAAAGGAGTTTGGAATTATATGAAGAGAGTGACTAAAATATCTATACCCTTTGATTTTTATATACCAAGGAAGTTAATTATAATTTGAAAAAGGAAAGAAAGAAAGGTAGGTCCCCATAGACATATAGCTATTTATAGCAGCATTTTCTATAGAAGCAGTACTGGAAACAGAGTAGATGTCCTATATTCCCATCAGAAAATGGCTTAACAAATTGTGGTACATTAATATAATGGAAGATTACAGAACAATAAGAAAAGATGAGCATGATGAATAGAGCAAAGCATGGGAAGACTCATGAACTGACGAAAATGAAATGAGCAGAACTGGGAAAACAACATAGACAGTGACTACAAAAATGTAAATGGAAAGAACAACATCAATATTATAAAAAAAAATTATTATGACTAACCTCAGCTCCAACAAAGAGCTATGAGAAGGTGCTTTTTTCTCTGCCATCCCTCCCATGCCCCTCCACTTTATAAAGGTAAAATGGGTGAATACTACATATAATAACTTTTTAAATATATTTGTTTTGCTGAACTTTTAAAAAAATTATGTTTTAAGAATAACAAGGTGGGAGGGAGACATTGAGATATGCACATAATGTTTTAAAAGATAGCAATAAAAAAGTCCAAAAAATGGATAGTTGCTACCCTAATTAAAAAGGATATATATATACATTTTATTTCCTGTTCTGTAATGATGCATTGATTATATTAATTATCTATTGATTATCTTAACTGGACCCTTTTTTCCATTTCTGTCACAACTTAAGGAACTTCCTTTGTAGATAGCCCATCAGAGGAAATATAGGAATAATTAATATTTAAAAATCAAACCATTTCCTTTATGTTATTGTGGTAAAAAAATAAGTTTAGTAAAAGAGTAAACTAAATAGCTTCTAAACCATTTTTCAACCCCAAGTCTGTGATCCTTGTAAGGAGTTAATATCAAAATGATGGCTAAAATAAACTTAGAATTATTTTTCAATTTAAGTTATCCATGCTATTCCTGTTTCATATTACAAATAATCAGGAGTTGACAGTTCTTGATCTGTCATTTTCAAAGTTTGACCTATTTTTATATAATAGCATAGTAAATAGTGTAATATGTAGAGATAAACTTGAGTTTAGACCTTGGGCAAAAAATCATTTTCTCCAGTTCATATGCTAGGTCTACAGTCTCCTCACTTTTTAACTATGCTATACATTAGGAGTTTCCATAACTTTTCTCCTAACTCACTGTCAGTTAGAGACATGATAATTTTTGAGTGAAACTGGCATAACAAACATATTTTTTCTTTTGACTGTTTTAGGAAAGTAAAACACATGCAGAAAAGTTTTATACCTTCCTTCACCAATACCTTAGTGAATAAATTTTCTCCAGGATGTCAGTCATATTTTTATTGTTTCATAAAATAAATTTTTGTTTGAATAACTAGATAACAAATTTAAAGTAGCATTTTCCTATTGTAAGGTAATAGAGTTAACATTATTAAGATGCCAGTAGGTATATTTTGGTTTTGTCAAGATCAGCTCATTTCTTAATGATGCTTGTTAGTATATATATTTTGGTATATGGCCCCAGTTTGAGATGACTATATGGAAAAAAGTCCATAATTCTGGATTTATTCCTTATGCCTGCTATCATGCCATATTCTTATTTTCTTGGAACTTTGCTCCTTTCTAGAAAGTGAACACAGTAAATTGTCAAACTTTCTCTTCACCCTTCTGTGTAAATTACAAGCACAATATAAAATAATACTTTCACTTAACTAATTTTAATTAATGGCTACTTCCCAACAAAACTAGACTGACCAGAAAGGTCAGGGATTGTAATTTTTTTTAAAACAAATCCCTTACAGAATTTGGAACTCAGTTGTTGGAATTGAAATAAAGGCATAGTTGCCATCTGGTCTGGGTTAAATTGTTCTTCCTTTAAAATTATATTAATATTACTGAGTTGAATATTTTATCATTTACTAAAATTTAGATTTCATTATTATGATAGTATACAAATTTGAAACTCCCTATTAGTGCCTCAGTTATTTTTGGCAGCAAAAAAACCCAGTAACTATCTACAGTAATTGTATTAGTAAGCACCATTACAGCTCCAATTATAATAATTTTCAGCCTGCCTATTTTTGTCATAAATATGTTTGCTAATAATCCTTCTTTTAAAAAAAATATTTTATTTTCAGTTCCAAATTTTCTCCCTCCTCCTACCCCCATCTCCACCCATTGAAAAGCCAAGAAATACAATAATCATTACATATATAGTCATGCAAAACATTCCCACATTAGCTATGTTCAAGAGAGAGAGAGGTGCTTCAGTCTGCATTCAGTCTATCAGTTTTCTTTCTGGAGGTAGATGGTATTTTTCATCAAGTCTTTTGGAATCATTGTATTGATCAGAGTTACTAAGTTTATCACAGTTGACTGTTTTTACAATATTGGTTACAATATTGTTACCATGTATATTGTTTTGCTGGTTCTGCTCTCAACTTTATATCACTTCATGTAAGTCTTCCCATGCTTCTCAGAAACCTTTCTCTTCATCATTTCTTAAAGCATAATGATATTCCAGCACACCATAACTTATTCAGCATTATCCTAGTTGATGAACATCCCCTCATTGTCCAATCCTTTGCTACCACAAAGAGTTAAATTTTTTTATACATATGAGTTCTTTCCCTTTTTCTTTGATTTCTTTCGGATATATTAGACCTAATAGTGGTATTAAAGGGTAGGGTTAAAGGGTAGGCACTGTTTAATAGCTTTTGGGAGATAGTTCCAAATTATTCTCCAGAATGCCCAGACTAAAATGCTTTATGTTTAAATATTAAAATTGCAGTTAACTTTGGAATTTTTAGTTATACTCTATAGAGCAGGCACTTGGGAGTTTTTTATGCTCAAGTTGTATTTTTAGATCTATCTTATAAAGTTATCTTTCAAATAGTTTTCTGAACTCTCAGCTTGAGAAATTTTGACAGGGTTTCTGACCTTTGCCATAGTACAGTGATGATGCAGGAAAAGTGATGTTAAGAATAACATCAGAGAAATGTATGACTCAAAAAAAATGGACCTGTAACATAATGAGAGTGAAGATAAGAACATGCTCTGGTATCCACACAATGTCAAGAGAATATGAAAAAGACACCCAATACACTGGGCTTCCCCCTTTCTCCCAGTAAGAATTTAGTGAATGTAATGGACAAGAATTGTGCAAGTTGGCAGGCATAATTAAGTTACAATCTGCATCACTGGAGGAAATGCTTACATCAATGACGTCTCACATTTATTGGAATATTGGATGAAGCCAATCACATTATTGATAATCTAAATTTATGGCAAAAATTTAGCTGGTCATATCAACAGTTTAATTTTTTACCAAAGTGTTGTTATAGGCCTGGTATTGGACTTTAAATATCTGGATTCTCCTCGTTTTGGTCGTTTGTATTAATATTGTATGGAACTAATAATCAACAGGGAAATTACTTTAAAACTTTCTGTGGGGCAAAGATTGCTTCTAAATAGCATGGAAATAAACTTAACAATTATAAAATTATTATAAAATTTAAGAATACTCTCTTTTATTTACACTTATGTAAGTAGTTAGTTGTCAGTAAACAGTCAACCAGAGCCTCTTCCTTCATCCACCAATCCCTAAAAACATTCAGAAAATTATGCTAGAAGATAATCTATTTTACCTGACATGATTTGTCACATAATCAGTCTCTAGGGTTTGTGTGTATGTCTCTTGTCTTTGTCTCTTCCTCCTCTTTCTCTTTTTGTCTTCCCAGTTCAGAAATTTGGGGTTTGACAAAAGCTTAAAATAATCTATCATCATTTTCTAGGTTTTCTTAGGGAAATGGAGAAAGCTTTAACTTACTACTGACATTTACTTGCATAAGGATAAATAATAGCAAATTTAACATTTTGAATAAATTTTATAGTGCTTTCGTTGATAAGTTTTATAGGGAAATATGGAAGCCCACTTGTATTACAATCATTTCATTTTCTGTTTTTTAACATTTACTTGCATCCAACTTTTAAATTTCACTTCCTATATAAAATCTTTGCCCAAATACTTGAATTGCAATCACTTCATTTTCTGGTTTTTAACATTTATTTGCATTAGGAGAGCCTTTCCTTCAAAATCCCAGTTCTTTTTTTCTTTTTTTTTTTGGCTTTTTGGGGGGCAATTGGGGTTAAATGATTTGTCCAAGGTCACATGGCTAGTAAGTGTTAAGTGTCTGAGGCCGGATTTGAACTCATGTCCTCCTGACTCCAGGGCCGGTGCTATATTCGTTGCACCACCTAGCTGCCCCAAAACTCTCAATTCTTAAGCTGTTATTCTAAATCATTCCCTCCCTATAATTCCTGCTGTTTCTTTCTCCTCCCCTAACATCTAAGTTCCTAGAACCTTATCCCATGTTCTTACTAATCTATCTATACTGGTTCTTTTGCTGACCAATTAGAGCTGAGGATCCTATATTCTTTTGGCTAATAACCTTGTCCCACTTGCTAAATTTGCCGAAGCAATGATTTAAGATAGCAGGTATTTCCTTTTAAGTTTTCTTTGCAATGGGAAGGAAGAGGTCTTTAGTGTTATGTTGTAGAATTACTATTCTGTGTGAGGGCTACTGCTCTTCAGTCTGATTTCCATCTGTACCATTTAACCAAAATATCCTCACCAAGAATTCTGATCAGATTTTGCCTATGCTAAATCCTAAAGGCCTTCTCTTAATTCTTGTCCTGCATCTCTTCACTTCATTCATCAAGCAGCATCAGCCACCTCATTTTCAAAATCATCTGTTTTGGAAGTTAGCAGACTAACATTCCTCTCCACATTGACTATTCAGTAACACATTTTTGTGTGTATTTATACTTTGACTCTGCTATAGCTTGCCAAATATAGATGGTCAAACTCTGTGAGCAACAGCCATTCTTTTTTTTCCTTGTGAGGCAGTCAGGGTTAAGTGACTTGCCCAGGGTCACATAGCTGGTGTCTAAGTCCAGATTTGAACTCAGGTTCTCCTGACACCAGAGCCAGTGCTTTATCCATAGCACCACCTAGCTACCCCAAAGGCCTTTCTTTTATTCTCTCTCTATGTCTATTTATCTCCGAGTCTTAGTAGTACAGCAGTTTCAGAATTGTGCCAGCTGGGTCTATTAAAGATTATGTTAACTGATCTCAACTGGACCCTCACTGCTGGATGGAAGTCCTTTCTTTTTTGTTTGATTCATTATATTCTCCACAGTGACTATTCAAAATTCTCTCCTTTCTTTAAGCACCCTCCCCTTATCTTTTTCAGTGAAAGATTTCAAAAGCAAAGCCACCAATCATTAGTTTCCTCCTTTCTCATATTCCTGAAAACCTTTCTTAGATAATATCTTCTCACATTTTCTTTGCCAAATGTCCTTAAGAAACTTGATTTCTTTGGTCATTCCTTCTCTTACTTACATTTTCAGTTTCTTCCATCCTTTAAAGAGAAAATAAACAAACAAAAAACATTATCCCAACTATCCCCTTAAATTATCATCATATGTTTCTTTGCCCATTCATAGTCCTACTCCTAGAAAGAATCATGTACACTTGTTTCCCCTATCTCTTCCCATACACTTCTCGTCCCCTTGCAAATGCCATTCAAATAAAACTATACTATCCAAAGTTAATATAGATCTCTTGTCTGCTAAATTAACTTTTCTCAGTCTTTATTCAATTTAGCTTATATATAGGTTTGGAGACTATCCACTACCCCCATCTTTCTGAATAGTCATCTCACAGTTTTGTTGATACTGCTTTCTTGATTTTTCTTCTGCTCATCTGACCACTCCTCAGTCTCTGTTGAATCATAATCCTTTTCTTCTAAGTGTGAGTATCCCTCTCTAGTTTCTCTCTCTCTTCATTCTCTCCTTTGGTGATCTCATCAACTCCCAAGCTTAATTTTCATCACCATACAGATGACTCCCTACTCTGTATGTCTAGTCTCTATCTCTCTCTACATCTACTGATCATCTCCATCTGGATGTCTCATAGGTAATCGCAAATTCAACATGTGTAAAACAGAATTCATTTAACCCAAAACCCATCTCTAAATTTCCCTTTTATCTTAAGAGTATGTACATCCTTCTAGCTACCGACTGTCATAACTTTGGAGTGATACTTGGCTTTTATCATCTTCCATTTCTCTTATCAATTACTTTATATTATTAATTCTACCTCTACAGAATCTCTCACATCTATCCCTTTATCTCCAGTCAAACAGACTCTCCCGGAGTCCAGGTCTTCATTACCACTTGGCTGTATGATTACAATAGTCTCCTAATTGGTCTCCATGCTTCAAGTCTCTTCACTCACCAGTTTGTCTTCCATGTAGTTGCCAAAAGGTTATTTCTAAGACATAGATTTGACTATATCTCTCCCCTACTCAGAAATCTTCAGTGGGTCCCTACTGTCAGAAGGATAAAATACAAAATCTTTAGCCTGTCACTTAAAGCCCTCCATAATCTAACTCCCAACTTCCACATACATGACATTCCCTCTCGTGCCTTTACCCCCATAACTAAAATGCACTTTCCCTCATTTTCACCTTTGTAGATTACCTACCTTCCTTAAAAGCAAAGTTAGGTGCCATTTCCTATATAAGGCCTTTTCTTATCTGTCACATGCCCTTAGTCATTAGTTCTCTATGTGTCTCTGAGTCTGTTGTGTCTCTCTCTGTCTCTCTTCTCTCCCTCTTCCCGCACTATTTCCAGTCTCTACTTATCTCATTTTCTGTTTCTCTTTGTCTCTTCTTTTAATATTACCTTGTATGACTTAGTATAGACTTTGCATTTACTCATCCATGTATATGTTGTATATCTCCAACTGAATGTAAGCTCCTTGAAGAGCAAGGACTGCTTCATTTTTCTTTGTATTCTAGTGCCCAAAGCAGTTCTTTGCAAATAATAGGTGCTTAATAAGTGTTTGTTGAATGAATACAGTGCCACACACATATTCAATAACAATGATTGATGTTCTTGACTCCTCTCCCAACTTATTCTAGTTCTTTCATTTTCTGTTCAGTTTCTCTGATCTATATTTTCTTTCTCTTTACTTAACAGACAGTGTGGAGCATTCATTATTAAGACAATTGGGCAGCTCTAGTCCAGCTCAACTGATTTCTTGTCCAATGATCCTTGTGTGGCCGAGATCCAGCTTCAACGAACCGGCTAGAAGCTGCCCGTTGTGAAACTTTGGGTTAGTCGATACCTCGCCATACTTGTTTTTCCAACTTTAAGCTATTGTGAAGTTTTCCCTTTCACCTATTTCACAAAATTAAGTAGTTGGTTGTGGCACATTGGGTTTTTTTTTGTATTAATCCAACTATTGTGAAATTTTCTGTAATAGATGTTTTGTTCATTCCATAAAAGCCATGCTGGGAATAGTGAATCATCTTTCATTTTCACTACTTTGTGATATTTCTTTTCATCATGGACTTTTAGATTTTTAATTTTGTTATTTTCATCCTCTTATTTTTGTTTTAGTACTTTGGATGGATGATAACTTCTCATTTAAATTGGATTTTCATATATATATTTATGTCTTTAGGATGTAGGGTATTACTTTAAACTTAAGCAGACTTGGGTCAATATTTCTGCTACTTTACTTTGGAATATTTTTATTATGCTTTATCCAAATTTTAATTTTTGCTTCACTAGCGACTGCTTGTTCCTAATCTTTGACTTTCTTCATTTATATTTTTCTGTTTCTATCATGATTTTCAGCAAAATTCTTACTTTTATACCTCCTTTTGTGGTATTTCTCCAAGTATTCAAAAAATTAGTGTATCTTTTTATTATTTTTATTAATTTTTCTGATACTCCTAATATTTGTAATATATGCCAGAGCCTTGCTATACTATAACCCTGCTAGATGTTTAAATTTAATCATCTTAGACCATCCTCCAATAGTTTAGTTAACAGAATTCATTCAGCAGAACTATATTATGCACACCTTCTATATGAAGATTACCATATGCACTGGATGAGACATAGGTTTTAAATAAGATATGCCCTCATACAAATTTAGTCAAATTGGCAGAAAACAATAACTCATAGTATGTTGATGGAGTGCCTTAAAATTTGAAAAGCTTTCTTCCTTTGAGGTAAATGGTGTAAGTATCCCTTCTGATAAATGAGGAAAATGAACTTAGAATGTCAGTGTTCCACAGCACAGACCTAAGAGGTGGTAGTTTAATGAAGTTCTAGAGTAAAAATGAGATAACTTTTTGGATAAGAAGAATCATAGATGTAGAGCTAGAAGGGCTAGAAATCATCTATTCCAAGTCCCTCATTTTACAGATGAATAAACAAGCCCAAAGAAGCGACGTGACTTGCCCAGGGTCATACATGTAGTAAATAGGCAGAGTCAGGATTTTAAATTAGGTCCTGTACTTCCAAGTTAAGCGTTTTGTCCACTGCACCAGTTGTTTTATAAAAAGATGGACACTTTGTAAATCTTAGAACTTTAGATTCTGATTCTGTAGGCAATGTGATATATTAATATTAGGAAGTAAGTTTTTGCTTTACGAATGCATTCATCATCTAGAGGTTGTAGAACAAATCAGAGGTCAATAAAGCTCAAACATCTAGTCCTTGACATTGTGATTTATATAGTCATATAAAATTCCCCTTAACTCTCTTCATCTCAGGAAATTAATGAGGGAGGGAGAAAAAAGAAAAAGGTTGACAGCAACCCCCTAAAAATAATTCCTCCTCATGTTCTACCCCCAATTATTTTTCATTTTCAAGAGAAATAACAAGTCATAGGGAATATAGATGGTGTAACATACTGCTTTAAGATTTGCACAATTCATTATGTATATTTTAATTTTATCTTCACAGCCACCCTGCAAGATCTTTTACAAATGTGAGGAAATTTCAGTAAGGTTTAGCTATTTGCTTATAGTTACAAACTTAATAAATGCCAGAAGCAGGATTTAAACCCATGGCTCTCCAAGCCCAACTTTTTTCACTATACCATACTGCCTAATTAATATGTTTGCCAGCTAAAATTGTTTCACAACAGACAGTAAGATCTCTGAATGTTTATCCCCCCCCCAAAAAAAGCAAAGTGAAATAATGTTATTTCACTTTGCCTGTTATTCAGAGTTTTCAGAAGTTGTGTTCTTTTTGCTTTGCTCCACATTTTATATATCAATATCAGGTAAGAAGGTGTCTTTTTTTTCATTTTAAATATTTGCCTGCAAGATACTTAAGGGGTTTTTTTGGTCTTTATTTTTACTGCCATTCGTTTTTGCCATGGAGATTTCTCTCTAATACCTCTAGACTTGAGAACAAAAATTAAGAGAGCTTTAATATGGAAACGTTATGTAGGCATGATGCCATATATCACTTAGACAAAAATTCATTGATGATGTGGATCAAGGATGTAATAGTTAATACAGATGTGATTGTCCTCCATGGATACATTCATAGAATTTAAAAGCTATCTTTAATTTGAGAAGCCGACCAAGACTTCAACATTTGTATACAGCACCTGCAAATATTGGAGCATGTCAGCCTACCTTCTCCATCCCTTAGCTTGCCAGTCCAGAACCATATTACCTCAGAAGACAGATGGATTGGAGGGAGGGTGAGTGTGAATCTGTGGAGGAGACAAATTTGGAGAATTCCTCATTACAGATACTGTAAGAAACATTTTATTTTTCATTTATTTAATATATCTTCTGTAGAAGTGCTTGAGAAGTAGAAAAAGGTACACCTTCTGAAAAACAGGAAACAAATATTTTAAAATATCTGCCAGTTTATGAATTTACATTGTTTTGTATTTAGATGATCATGACTCAGTCACTGATTCAGTAAATATTTATTAGATGCCTATGGGAAAATTTCCAAAGTCATTTCATGAATGTTTTCTAAAAATAATTATATGTACATCATAGTGGTAGTAATTTTACTACATGGACCAAAACTATAAGCTTATGAAGAGAATATTCCCTTTTCTTTGGCAGAAACTTCAGATAGAACCTGGCTTAAATATCTTGAAGATTTAAAGAATATTAAATTATAATTCTTAATAGTTAATGTTGCTGTAATGTTTAGTTTGTTTGATAGACTTATTTTATATTTTGGAATACCCTCAAAACTTTTGCCCTTTTTATGGCCTTGGTGGACTAAGTATGGGTGATTCAAAATGAGAAGTGATAGAAATACATAGTATAATTTATAACATGAATTAGTAAATATGTCCAGACTATAAGTGAGAATATTGGTCAAAATGAAATGATTCTCCCATGGTAGGACTATGCATCTTATTCTTATAGGGTAGTCTTAACTCTATAGTAATGAAAGTAATTTCAGTGCCCACAGTAGAAATAAGTCTCTTGATTCTCACTTCCTTATGAATATATGTTTCTATGCTTAAGGGTCATATCTATGAAGTGCTCCCTAGCCAGAGAAAAAGTCCCTTTATGGAGAGGTTGGTATTTGCACATTTGCTTCATTCATTTATGAACTCATTTCTTTCCTCACAAATCTCTTGGATTATCTATCCATAAAAGTGAAAGGAGTAGTGCTTAGGTAACAGAATGATTAATTGAAACTACTGACTCTACTTGCCTTCAGCATTGCCTGTTCCTATTTTTAAAAGCATCTCCAATATTTTCCAAAGGTGACTACATATGTAATCTTCTTGAAATTGTGATTTCCCTTTTTACTTATCTATCTGAAAAAGCAAAACCCAGGTTTAGTGTGTCCTTTTAAATGTTCCCAGTTCTGTTTGCATTGGAATTCTGATGTCTTCCATTCTTTTTGACCTATTTTTTAAGCAATTGGGGTTAAGTAACTTGCTCAAGGTTACACGGCTAGTCATGATTTATGTGTGGGTGCTCATTTTCTGAGGCCGGTTTCGATCCCGGGTCATCCCAACTCCGAGGCCGGCACTCTTACTCACTGCGCCACCTAGCCACCCCATTTATGACATTTTTAATTTTGGTTATTCTGCCCTTAAAAAATATATACACACATAAATTTTTCTATTTGTATGCTACTCCTTTAATAGTTTTGCTGTCCATATGCACAAGTGCCTAAAAAGACAGCTTGCATCCCTTTCATACTTCTCTCTAATTAGAATCTGTGGTATCAGTCATTTATTGAAACTTTCTTATGCTACACACTATGTTTTTGCCATATAGGCTATACAGTATTTGTTCAAATTAAACTAGCCCCATTTCAAATTTCATCATCCTTTTATTCTACCTATTGTTTTCTCTACCAGCAATCAATAGTGATTCCAGATTAATTCAAAATGTCTTTGGTAGTGGTCTCATTTTGTCTCTTTTTTCTACAAAATAGTTCTTCTTGTTTAGTTTTTCATATTATCATTTACATATGTGTTTTTATGCAAGTCTCTTACCCAACAAAACTTAACAGAACCAGGCATAGATTGTGTTCTATTCAACAAACATTTATTAGGTGCCAGTTTTGTGCAAAGCACTGTGTTGGTAAAGATACAAAATTTAGATTAGATAGGAGCTCTGTTCTTGGGATGTTTACAATCTGGTATTTTATACTAGTCAGCTATATTTTAGGACCTCAGTGTTAGTGACATTATTTTTTTAACTTCAATGTTTGAAACATTGATGGTGAAACTAATGCTAAATCTGAATTTTCTGAAGTACATTTTACTTGTGTAATAGATTTAATAGTCCTTTGGATGTTGGGGTTAGATTTTTGTTATAACGTATTGACCCTTGATTGTCTGCCAGTCTTCCAAAAACATACTGGTTTTCTTATGTTGTCCAACTCCTAGCTTTATTAGTCCTTTGTTTGATAGACAGTATATTTCTGATGTAGCAAAATTCAGTCATCATGCATTATTTTATTATATATGATTTACTAACTACAGTATAATACTGACCTCAATTTTGTGTTTCTTCCCATGTGCCCATGAGGATACAGCTGTTAATATTCAGTAGTTTTCTAAAGATGATCAAGGTCACCAGTCATCACTTTGGTAATTTTCTTCTCATCTTCTTTTTTTTTGCTTTTTCATAGGGGCAATTCGGGCTAAGTAACTTGCCCAAGGTCACATGGCTAGTAAATGTTAAGTGTCTGAGGTCAAATTTGAACTCACATCCTTCTGACTCCAGGGCTGGTGCTCTATTCACTGCACCATCTCTAGCTGCCCCCTTCTCATCTTTTTGGAACATGGGAGGCTATAAGGTCTGAGGGATCAGAAAGCCAAAATAGACCACACCCATCAGTTACCCATATATTACTCAATGACTTAAACCCTAACCTCCCCCGACCACCTTCCTACCCTACGATCACATGCACACACACACCATATATCTTCTGCCATTTATTATAGATTCTGGAGGCCTTGCCACATAATCTTTTTGACCTTCTGCTTACTGAATTTCTCTGAGCCTACAGAAAAAAAAAACAAAAGAAAAATTAGTATTTAGTTCTTATCTGAATTCTGTTTTTACTTCATGCTTTTTCATTTCTTCTATTTAAGTACAAACTCCTTCGTTTAGCATCCAAGGTCCTTCACAGCCTGACAGTAGCTTACTTGATAGTCTTATTTCACCTTGCTCCTTTTTACACACTATTTTCTAACCAAAATAACCAGCTGTTCCCCAAAATTCTAATTGCTTAGGCTATCCCCCACACCTGAAATGCATTCATTCTTCATTTCCACCTTTCAGAGTCCACCTCATCCTTTAAAGATCTTCCTTGAAGATTTTTCAGACCCCTCCTTCCCCACAGATGAGTGTTCTCTCCTCAGATTTTTCTGGAGCATTTTGTCTAAGTATCTTCTTTGTTCCTATCATGATATGCCTTTTATTACATGTAACTGTATGTATCATCTATAAACATATACACATACGCAATAGAATGTAAATTCTTAGAGGGCAGGAACTAATTTTTTATGTTTTTATCCCTGATGCCTAGCATGGTGCTATATAGTTAATTGCTTAACAAATTTTTGTTCAGTTAAGTTAACTTATCTTTTCTGCCTTGGACCAAACAGTATGACTACCTCTATATGCTTTCACCTCTAAGATTTCCTAGATTAAGTTTTTAAATACATATTTTTGAGACAAGGCTAACCTTCATCTTTTAACTATCAACCCTCACTTGTTTCTAGGACCTATATCCCAAGGACCAGAGTCAACCCTGCCCAAGAATAGAGATTTACTTGGTATCTCAGGAGAGGTTCTACCCATTAACCCTCTTCTTGGCTTTTCAGAAGCCATTGTTTTAATCCTGGGTGCTATTTTGGATAGCTCCTACAGGTTAACGGCTGAAGTGGTATCTTTTTCTTCACATATTTAGATGTCACTTCTTTCACATTCCTCTTCTTTTTTGTGCACCAAGCTCAGAAGGACAGTCCAGTGGTAGTTTTATTCAGCATCATACTGCTCTGCTGGTATCCCTTCTTCCACCTCATTCTTAAATGCCTGAAAAAGAAGAGAACAGTAGATACTATCAAGCATACTCATGTATTCAAGACAGTATTAGAAAACAGTGTTTCTCTTGTTTGACTTAAAGACTTTCTCCAAAATATATGTGTTTTCTAATCCTTTATTCTCCCACATGATGGTATAAAAGTGTTTCCTAATTGATTGTATATCCATCATTACGCACTTTGAGTATTACAAGTTTATAGATGGATATTGTCTTCTATAAATGTAAGTATTAATTGGTTGTTCAAAACTTAAAATGCAGGGTGGCTAGGTAGCGCACTGATTAGAGCACCAGCCCCGGAGTCAGGAGGACCTGAGTTCAAATCCAGCCTCAGACACTTAACACACACCCCAAAAACTAGCTATGACCTTAGGCAAGTCACTTAACCCCAATTGCCCTACCTTCCCCCCTCCAAAAAGCAAAAAACATTTTTTAAAAAACTTAAAATGCATATTCCCATGTAACCAGGGATAAATGATGCCAAAGGTCCAATACAAATCCACAAAAACCTATTTAACCCATAGCATACCTTAATTTATAGTACTAGCACCACCTTTGAGATCAGCAAGGCCATGTGGTACAAGAGGGAGGAAGGGAAATGGAAAAATTCATACACATCCTTTCCTGCATACTGAGGTGACTAGGCAAAATTTGACATTTTCCCACTGCCTTTTTCTATACCCCACTTATACTAAATGTTCTACACTCCAAGTGATTAATGCCTTCTTTTCTTCCAGAACAAGACTCTTTTTAAACAGTGTTATTACTGTATAAACTGTTCCAGTTCTGTTCACTTCACCCTATATAATTTCATACAAGTTTTCCCATTTTCTTTGAAGCTATTATTTTTATTAAGACTCCCAATTCTTGAAACTAGTTTTAAACAGGAGTTATATGACATATTCTTGAATCACATTATTTTTGTTCCATTTTTCATACTGTTATTCTATGATATTCTATGTGAACTTCAGAATCACATCCTAGATGCTGACCTCTTCTTGCCCAGTTCTTTTCTTCTGGGCCCCCTGACCTGTTCAGAATGTAAGTCTTCTGATATTTTCTTCATAAATCTCCCAATTTATTTTAGTGTTCCCTGATGCTTGACCTCCCTGATTTTTGGCCCTGTTTACCTTCCTTCTAAATCCTTATTTCATTTGATTACCTTATAGTCTGAGGATCTCTTTACCTAGATTAGCCAGTTTCCCTTTTGTCCAGCCAAACACCTAGGTTTGATTTCCAAAGTTTATTTTTCCTTATTGAAGTTCATTGCATATAAGAAATGAGAACTCTATGTTATGTCATACATTTATTAAGCATTTTCTACATGCCAGACACTATGCTAAGTGCTGGAGGTACAGAGACAAAAATTAAACAAGTCTGTATATTTCCAGATAAAAATATTCCAAAAGATGCAATTAGGTAATACAGCTTTAATGTTTTAGCAGAGAAGCACCTATAAAGAAGCTTTGTCTGATAGGAAATGTGAGTCTAAAGAGAAGTGCTGAAATTAGACTACAAAAAACTTTTAAGTCAGTCAAGTTCCTGTGCAGAATGTTTCAGTAGAGAACTGATATCCACACAAGTAATTACAGAATTATTGTATGTAATTACAGAGTAATTACAGTAATTACAGAATCAGAATTTAATAGGCTTCCTATGTTTGTAAGGTGAACTTCAAAAATCATTATTATACTTCAGTTCCTGTTCTGGGCCATTATTTAAATGAAATGTTTAAGGGATTAGAATAAGTTCTTCCCATGTAAGTAAATCTATCTATATTAGGGATCTGTAAGGCACCATACAGGGTTTTTTATCATGCTAGTGTACCAATACAAAAGTGGTTCCAAACCTTAATAAAAATAGCAACAGGGAATTGGATAAAGTTTCCATAGGACCCATATGTCATATAATCAGTGCAGAGGATCTAAAATCTTACTTTCTCAGCCTGGCACTGGAAGTGGTATAGAATTAATTCATCTTTATTTCTATAAGAAGATCCTACCATAACCTGCTGCCTCCTTATGTATGATTCATGCCTTTGTAAGAGTTCCCTGAAGCCACATTAAGTCTTCGTAATTTTCCTCCTTCCCTTCTCACAAGTCAGAAAATCCCTTTCTGACAACTGAAAATGTATTTACTTGTAATATTCTGACTTATGCTTTATGCGTTTGGTATATCACATATGAAGTACAGCATCAAAATGAAATCAAAGGTTAGAGTACAGAGAAGAGTGCAAGCAACGTTGCAGTTAAATCTAGAACGGTTGTACTGACTTTTATCTGTTTATTCATTCATTCTATAAATACCTGTTATGCTAGGCACCAATAGGGAATGCAAAAATTAATGTAGGTGGTTTATTAAATCATTTCTATTTAACCAGGCATAAAATCTACCCATTGGTATTAGGAAAGAGATATAAATATCAATTATACTAATGTAAATTAATTTCTTGCTAAATTTTTCTATGCACTTGCACAAACTTCCACTATTTTTCTGATCAGCCTCAAAACTTTGGAGCCCCCTTTATCTTCTCCCTGTCTTCACCCCAGCATATATGGTCACCAAGTTCTGTCAGTTATATCTAACAATACTTACTTATCTCCCTTCTTTTCTATTCCAGCTACCACTGCACTACAGATTTTCATTATTTCTTACCTGGACTAAATCAGTGGTTTCCTAACCTTTCTCTCTGCTCCCATCAAATCATATGATTTAGAATTGGACTTAGAAATCATCTACCCCGGGGGCGGCTAGGTGGCGCAGTGAGTAAGAGCAGCAGCCTCGGAGTTGGGATGACCCGAGATCGGATCCGGCCTCAGAAAATGAGCACCCACACATAAATAATGGCTGGCCGTGTAACCTTGAGCAAGTTACTTAACCCCAAGTGCTTTAAAAAAAAAAAAAGAAAGAAATCATCTACCCCAACACCCTAATTTTACACTTGAGTAAACTGAAGCCCAGAAAAGTAAAATGAGCCAGTATCCAAATCTTAGGTCCTTTGACTCCAAATTTAGGACTAAAAAATTTTAAATAGTACTTTAAGATTTTAAAAGCATCTTATCTCATTTGATCCTACCTGGTGAGGTAGGTACTAGTATCATCCTCATTTTACAAGTGAAGAAACTGAAGCTCAGAAAGGGGAATTCCCTTGTGCAGGGTTACATAGGAAGTAAGTAAGTATAGGATTTTAACCCACTTCTTCCTGAATCCAAACTTAGCACACCACCTTGTTTCCAGATTAATCCTCCTTATACACAAAATACACTTGACTTGGAGATTTCCCATTGCCTAATGAATAAAATCGATATTCCTTAATTTGGCTTTCTAGACCTCCACAGTTGGTTTCCTGCCTACCTGATCTTATAATATCCTATTCTTCACTTACCCTGTGCTCCAGCCAAACCATTTTTCTTGCCTCTGTCCATGCCATTACCTGTACCTGGAATGTCCCTCCTTCTACCCTTCATCTCCACCTATTAAAATCTTATGCATCCTTCAAGGCCCAGTTAAAATGCCACCTTCTCTGGAAAAATTCCCTTGGTTTCTTCCACCCCCAAGCAGAAATTAGTCATCAACTCTCCTAGAACTTTGTTTTATATTTATTTTCTGCATTAATTATATCCAATTTTTTTTGTTCTGTTCATATGTAACAGGGGTTGGATGGGAAACACCCTCTATAGAGTACTGAGCTTTATCCCTGAATGTGGCCAAGATATAGGCTCAGCATTCCATGATGTACTACAACTATCACTACATATGTATTCATTTATGTTATTTCCCCTAATATAACCTAAGCTTCTTGTGGATAAGGATTATGCATATTAAAGGCTTGATTTTCTTCAGCCTTTCAGCACAGTCAGGCACATGAGGTATTTTATAAATGTTTGTTGAATGAATGTAATTAAATTTGGTGTATAAGTATCCAAAATTAGTTCTTCTTATCATAATAAAAGTATTAAGTAAAGACTTTAATAGTCAATGTTATTTACTTTAATTTTATGCTTCAAAACTGTGACTACAGGGGCGGCTAGGTGGCGAAGTGAGTAGAGCGTCGGCCCTGGAGTCAGAAGGACCTGAGTTCGGATCCGGCCTCAGACACTTAACGCACACACAAACAAAAACCTAGCCGTGTGACCTTGGGCAAGTTACTTAACCCCAATTGCCCTCCAAAAAAAAAAAAGCAAAACTGTGACTACTCTATCATAGTGTGGCCTACTATATTATTCCAGTTTGGGATAACAGTGTTTCTTGCATACCATTTTAGTTTAAAATAACTTCATATACATTAGTTGTTTGAGGTTTTTGAAATAGGTAGAGTACATATCCCAAGACATTTAATACAGATGAGAAACCCAGGTTTCAAAGAGGTTAGATGATTTGCTTAAAGTTACATATCTGTTATGTATCAAACTCAGAACCAATGCCCAGGTCTAAAGAAGGAAAGAAACAAGCACTGATTAAGCTTCTGCTGTGTGTCACGCACTGTGCTAAATGCTTTACAATTATTATCTCACTTGATTGTTACAAAAACTCTGGGAGGTAGCTGCTGTTATTATTCCTGTTTTACAGTTGAGGAAACAGGGGCAGTCAGAGGTTAAGACACTTGTTCAGAGTCACACATCTGAATCAGTGTCTGAGGCCACATCTGAACTCATATCTTCCAGACTCCAGGCTTAGCACTTTATCCACTGGACCACTTACCTGCCTCATAATCTGGGTTATTATGACTCCATAACCCAGTGTTCTTTCCACTATTCTATGCCTTTTTAAAAACTAGACCAATATTTTGAATGGCATAGGAAACTCCTGATGAGGAAACTCCCTCTGTCAATGTAGATCTGAACCTGCTTTTCAACTTAAAAGGGTTGGGTGGGGGTTCCTTAGAGGCTAAGAGGCTTGCCCAAGATCACCTACCTAGTACATATCTGAGGAAGGACTTGAACCTCAGCCTTCTGCTTGTAATAAATATAATCATAGATGTCTAGAATTGGGAGAAAACTTCAGCAGGTGATTCATCTCATCCCCAAAAAAGAATTCCCACTAGAACACACCTAACAAATAATTGTCACTCTGATAAGGGAAAACCTGAGGCCCAATTCACTTTTGGATACCACTCACTGTTAGGAAGGTTTTTCTGTCATCAGGCCCAAATTTGCTTTTTTATAGTTTCTACCTATTATTCCTGGTCCAATCTCTGAGGCCAGACAGAGCAAGTGTTAATCCTAATTATACATGACAACCCTTCATATACTTAAAGTTAACATGTGCCATATGAATTCTGTCTTCTTCAGACTAAACATCCAAAATTCTTTTAACCAATCCCCATATGACATGGGCTCAAGACCCTTCATCATCCTTCTTGCCCCATTATAGAAACTCTCCACTTTATCATTGTGAATCCTAAAGTGAACCACAGTACTTCATATTTGACCTAACCAAGAAAGAGTACAAAGGGCTAACAACTTATTCTGGAAGATAAGCTTTTCCTAATGAAAACCAAGGTCATACTGCTGACATATTGATTCAGCTGTAATGAGGCTAAAAAGGTGGCTAAAAAAATCCTAAGAAATGTAATATCTTAAGAAATCATTTTTGATATTACCATGTGCTACTTCACAAAGTTACTAGGATATTTTGATTTCTTAAGTATTAGAAAATGGTTACCAGTTCAAAACATTTGAAAATTTCCTATCTAAAGGGATATTATTGAAACAATAATACTAAAAAAGTTTAAAAATGGAGAAAATTGAATGTAATTATTAAGTAATGATTGCTTTTAATTGTGGATACTAGTATCTATGGTTAGAGTAGTGGTGATAGAATTGTTGCCAGGCTTGGCCATTAAGTTGTTTATATTTGCAGTATATGTACTTGGGTACTTGTAGGATTTCCCTGCCCTTTTTTGTATTCCCAGTGCACAGTGAATGATTAATAAATGTTGAATTAAAATTAATTTACAAAATTGTACTAATATCAGCCTTCTAATACAAAATACGTGTAAGGGACAACTGGATATGAAAAGAAAGGACTTCAAACATCCTTTTATTCCTCCAGAAATACTCATTTTCTCCTGCAAGAAATGAAAAGGCTTTTTTAGGCTGTATTTGCCTTTTAATTTTTTTTTTCTTTTCATGTTTTGGAGATGTGCCACAGTTACATATCTCTGTAGGATGTTCTGAAAGAACTGGGTGGTATACACACATGCGTGCGCGCGCGCGCGCACACACACACACACACACACACACACACACACACACACTACCTCTTAAGTAATTTTTTTTATTTCCTGCTTTTCTTGTCTCCTTATTGAGACACTAATAGCATTGTTGTTTATAAGACTTTTGAGGTCCATAGCATTTGAAACTGTAAAAGAGGATTATTAGTTCCTCATTTTCTTTCTGATTGATCAGTTGTTTTCAGTCATATCTGACTCTTCATGACCCTATTTGGGGGTCTTCTTGGCAGAGATGCTGGAGTGGTTTGCCATTTCCTTCTCCAGCTTATTTTACAGATGAGCAAACTGAGGCAAATAGGGTTAAGTGATTTGCCCAGGATTACTCAGCTAGGAAATGTATAAGGTAGGATTTGAACTCAAGTATTCCTGACTCCAGGCCCTGTACTTTATCCACTGTCCTGCTTTTTAAGTTATAATGATTGCTGCTTTATAACATGATATTAATTTTAATTATAATTCCTCACCACCAGACTCTGATAGGTTGTTCTTTTTTTAACACTGTTGAATCTAATAGCTTGAAAATTTTGTTTCAGAAGACTTTGGCATAGCATTGAGAATAAATGGATAACTAAAAATAATTTTTATTATAAACAGATCAAATCATAGTACATTCCTCACAACTCTATGAGGATTAGCTGAAACAGTTGAAAGTTATTATGTAGTGTTCATTTTTATGGAACTATGGCAATTTTTAGTGGAAATTTTTAAAATTTTATGAGACAAGGTACTTGATTAGATAACATAAATCTAATCTGAAATATATCTTTAAATGTGTTTATTTTTTGGTTAAAAACTGATACATAGTCCTGAAATTATATGAATGAATTTTCCAGAAAACTATACAAATTACAAACATTTTTAGGCAGAAAGTTATTGATGTCTAACAGTTATTCCATGATAAAGTAACTATTTGCCTTTGTGGCATTTTCCTGAAACCTTTTTAAAATTGTTGAATCCCACTGCTACCAATTTACCTTTTGGGGCCCACAAATACCTGATCCCATAAAAGTAGTAATAGCTTGAGCTACTGGATTTCAGATTGTCTATTTTTATTTCTAAACATATACGTTCCTTTCTCTTCTGTTTATCACCTATTTAATACATAGTGAGTCACTATTCAAAGCTTGCCTTTTTTCTGGGTTCCTGAGCAAAGAATTATCTATGCCAGCCTTCAGTGGGGTCATATTAAGCATCTCTCATTTAGATTACATGTTACATATCACTGTGCTAAGTTATTACTCAGATGGCCATAAATAACTAGTAGTTCTTTCTCTATGTAATGTGACTCTATCCATATATATGACATAAAATGATAGGCAAGATGTTATAGTGAATGAAGGGTCCTGGAATTTAACTTCTGACTCTGACACGTACTAGCTGTATGATCATGGACAAAACATTTAACCTCTTAATGCCCTGAACAACAGTCTAAGACTATAATTGGGGAATGAGTTGTTGATCTGTATTGGAGAAAGTAGTTTCCACAACAAGAAAGTTCAGACTACATCAATAAAGTCAAAGAACCATCCACTCTCTTCCCTCCCTTCCCCAAAAGAGTATACAAAATAAAATGTTCGATTTTTTATTTTTGAGCTAAGTGCAAATTATATTGCTCTAAAATGCATAGAATGGAAAAATCCTAATTTTTTTAAATTTTATGATAGGAACCAAGGTTACATTCTGTGAGAAGAAGCTTTTCTCAGCCTTCATCTGTGGGACTGAAACCTCAATATACCCGAAACCCTCACTTTCATCCTAGGAAAGAATTCAGAGCAGAAGATTCAATCCTTACTCCACCTTCCTCTACTGACTCTGTTAAGTAAAATCTTGGCTAACTATTATACCAAACACTAAATAGCTATTAGCTCCATATGCGATTTGGTACTGAGTTTAATGAATGTGCTTAAGTTAAAAGTGTCTGCTTTTTGTAAAGGGAATAAAAGGAATCTTGCAGTTCATTTCTCAGAACATTAAGAGGTGCAGGATAAAATCATGGTTTCCTTTATTAATTCATACACAGTTACAGTAACAGACTTATCTCTGATAAGTAGGACAGAGGCTACAACTACAAGACAGAAAATATCTAGATTAAAAACTGAAAATTCAGTCAGTCATCTGAATATTGTGTCTACATGATTCCTAACATCTGGGTACTTTAGAAACTTCTAAATGATTCAATTTTTCAATTTTCATCCAGATGCTTTACATAAAACCACAAGTGTATTAAAGCAGTTAAGGCGAACTGTTTGTAAGATAGGCTGGGCTCAAAAAAGCCATATCTTGATATATAATATGTTTAGATATGTACTCATTCTCATATTATTTTGGTTTCACTGTGTTTAGTTTTTATGTATGTTTTGTCATATATTTAAATATTTTGGCTAAAATATTTAATACTTTTCATTTATAATTTGAATTCTTATCAAATATAGCTTTTAAATAATTTATATTAAGAATTTTAGAAGTCTGTCAGATAAGGACCATTTGTTTCATATAGCCATATGGCCAAAGCTGACATTCTTAAAATACAATTAACAATATATGTATATTTATTACTGATCCTCTTTTGTCACTGATATATGAAGCATAAGTGTTTTTTGGCATCTCTGCAGGTTTAAACATTCACTATATATATATATATATATATATATATGTATATATATGTATATATATATATATCATATTTTGAGAGAACATATATATTTCTTTATTGAAAGTAAATCAGCCACCTGTCTATGCTTTCATGTCTTAGCTTATAAGACTTCTAGTTAAAAAAATAAATTAGACTTGAATTTAAAAAAAAACACTGAACTCTATTTAACCTTTTAAAATAGAAGCTAGGATCATCTGTTACTATGATATGGAAGACTTAATATTTTTTTAATGTTGAACTTTTTAAAAAAATTACATTAGTTTATAGGTACATCTCAGCTGTTCTTAGAGAAAATATTATCTTCCTTTTAAAACAAAATTGGATTCTTACAGAGTGGTCATTATAGCAAAAATGGTTACATAAATTAATAATATTGAAATTGTTGTATTCAAAATCCATTACAGCACCTAATGGAATTATATTACACTACATGTTAGGAGTCAGATATTCTCGACTATATTATAATTTTGTGTCCACTCTAATACGTAAAGCTTTTTTTGTACTCTTGTTGAACAGGAATAAAGATTCCCTACAAAAATTATTTGTTAAATTTTTGTAAAAAAAAAAAATTCCAAAAGGTAATTACCCAATTGCTTTAACTTAAGGACAGTTTTTTATCCTCTTTCTTGTATTACCCCGTTTGTGATACAAGACTATAAACTGTCTGTTGATGTATATAATTTGTTGGGGATGTCAGCTTAATGTTTAGGATTAATATTCTTCAGTTGAACACTAAAATTTAGCAATGTGGGAATGTTAGAGCATATTTTGGCACATCCTAAAGCCACTCCATCTTTGTGTACATGTTTTCCTTTACTGTAATTATTTGAGAACAATATCCTGTGTAGAAAGTCTTGTGTTCTGATATTAAAGCCTTATTCAAAATATCATGAAACAGTATATTTACTCCATTTGTCTGGTATTTGCAGGATAAGTTTTAGTTCTTTTTCACAATTCAAGCTTATTCAGTATATACCAAGGCATATATGTTCTGAAAATGTTGTAAATTATAGAGGTCCGAGAGTAATTGTATTCCAAAAACAATTTACATTTGAAGTGTTTTCTAATTTCTTGAACAATTGTGCTATTATTTAAAATGTATATCAGGGAAAGTATTACCTGGAAAAACCCAAATATTTCCATGGATTCATTATAATTTTTCATTCAGTTTTATGAGGGTAATATACTTTTTTCTCCAACTGTATAAGTAAAAGGACTGAGAAACTTTGAAAATTCATTAATGTGCACAAAAATGTAACAAAACCAATCTTAAAAGAAGGCAGTAGTGTATCTATTAGAAAATTGTCACGCTTAATTTCTTTAATTTTACATTTTAACAAATGATGTACCATATTCCAGTGTATCAGAAAGCAGCTTTAACTATTTTACAGATCAATGTGTTAGCTTTATTTTTAAATGGCAGTGCCTTTTTCATTACAAGTCATGATAAAAATGGCCATATATGTAGAATCTTAAGTTAAAGGGACTAACTACTATTCCTTATTCTTGGTCCTCATATGATTCAGAAACTAATGAATTGTATATGAAAGGAAGATTGAATTAATATATAAAGTATTGCTACAAATTATTTTTTGTGCTTCAGAGAAACCACCTCAGTTTAAAGGACAAGAAATAATTTTAAATACATTCATTAGAACTCTAAGGAACCTCTCAAGGTATTTGGAAGTTATTTCAACATTTGTAACAAATCAGAGAAACTAATCATAAGTAAAGAGGGCTAGATAAAATCCTTGTGAATAGGAAGTATTGAATTGAACATTAAGGATTCAGAATTTTTAAAAGTAGTTAGATTTGCTTACTAAGAGCTCTACAATTCAATAACCTTTTCTGCTTCATAAAATTACATTAATACCAAAAAGTAAACTTGGTCATTCCATTTCAATTTAGAAGATAAAGTTTTATTTTCTTAGAACTAAGTCTTCATTGTAATACTTAAAATCCTAAAAATGTCGTTGCACTAAAAAGCCACCCTTAAACTTTCTAATGTGTGTAAGCTATATCTTTCCTTAAATATATGCATTTTTCTGCCTTTCAACCTAATATGTCCTTTTCTTTGGAAAATGACTATTAAAAGTCTTGGTTATTAATACTTGGACTTTATATCTACCTCGGTAAACTTCTGCTGAAGTGGAATTATTGCTACCCTTAGCATAAAGCAGTGTTTTTGATATTTATGTTCCATTTCTGCCTAAAATCTAGAGGAAAATTTTTATTTCCTAATTTATCCATTTAGCTATACAGGAATTGTTTTGCTCCAGAGGTGATTCAAGTAAAATCAATGTTGGCTCCATAAGATAAGTCTCTGTGAGCCATAGAAAAAGATAAAAATATTATGCACCCTTTTGAGCTAACAGACTTAATTTTAAGGGCATCATTTACATCTAAAAATAAGACAATTGATTTTGAAGACAATGAACAATAATACCAGATACTTTTATGGGAGGGAAAAAATGCTACTTTGAATTTTGATTATTAATTACCAACTATTTTTATGTACTAGGTCAAGCAATGTCATAATGATCACTAAAATAATATTTTTTACATTTGAAAGGAATTTATTTTTTTCAAATGTTTAGAAAGTGTCATGCAAACCCAACCATTAAGCACCATTCAATTAAACAGTATTCATGTGTTTTCTATAATTTGGTATATCTTTTATTTTTCTCTGTACTTAATGACTCTGAATACCAAAATAGGCTTCCTAAATATGGTAACTTTTGCTAACATAATTTGATTTAATTAATCACATTTCAGTAATTTAATAAGAATCAACC
The DNA here is from genome assembly GCA_011680675.1 of Gymnobelideus leadbeateri. Classification (NCBI taxonomy): domain Eukaryota; kingdom Metazoa; phylum Chordata; class Mammalia; order Diprotodontia; family Petauridae; genus Gymnobelideus; species Gymnobelideus leadbeateri. The sequence continues at coordinate 55,564 of WOXC01004475.1, read as the reverse complement.
AAAACACATAGCTTAAAATTTTTCTGTATTTTAGATGAAAAGCTGTAAGGAGTTTTAAGGATGCACCTTCTCTAAAAATAGTTTCATAGACATATAAGTATTAAAATAAGTTAGTGCAGTAATGTCAGCTCACCTGGATTGAAGCTTTCTTCACTTTATGACAGCCTCTATTTAAGTAAAGGAAAAACCATTTAACAAGTCATTTTTAAAATAAATTCAAAGTATGATATATAGATCATTTTTATGATACATTAGTCTGATGATCCTATCGGCAAGCTATAACCTACCATGCAAAAAAAATGTCTAAATGTGATAAGCACCCATCATGCCTTGCTAGCTGTAAGAATGTGTTGCTCACATTTTAAACAGAGTTCGAAATAATTTATTTAAGACACAATATAAAGGTACAGGGTTTTTTGGCCTTCCAAGTTAGCATGGACTTAGTGAACCTTTTGATATTATAATACATTTTTAAAATATATTTAAAATAATAGCTTAAAAGAATGCCATAGACTTAGGTTTTCATCATACTTCTTTATAGTGTAGCCTATGTCCATCAAAATGGCTACATTTCATAAGAAATGGATCAATTAAATATAACAATGAATGTTCTTCATATGATTTATAATAAAGTTTCTAAATATTTAATTTTGTGAAATTATAATATGACTAAACTGCCATGTGACATACACTTTATCAAGTATTGTACAGTATGCAACATTTTAGCTAATGGGGTTTTGCTTTGTTAATAAATGGAATCCAGGGGCATTTGATGTGGTTACTGCAGGCTTGTTAGGAAAAATATCATAAGTGTATAGCAATAAATGTTTAATAAATTTATAGAATTTACGTTGTTAGTAAATATATGATTCTTTAGCATAACCGACTATATATATGTATATGTATATGTATATGTATACATATATATATATAGCTCATTTGTATTAAAATTGGAAAAACCAAGTTTTTATAGTTTGTAACTTCTAATGAAATTCTGTTTTTGTAACTAAAAAGTTCATTGCAATAAAAAATTTTAATATTGATTGTGTGTTCTTATGGATGAATGTGAATTTTAAATATTAATAAGCTTTCATTATTTTAGTAGCTAAGCTTTTCCTTTTATTATCATTTATATTTGAATAACTAAAAACATACCAAGGTACCCAAAATTAACATAAAAGGAATTTAACATAAAAATTTAATATAAATTTAGCATAAAAGAGAAATGGTAAATTTTAGAGTTTGAAACAGCTTCACAGATAGTAATAATCCAAAAAGATGTTCAAACAACTTTCCCTACCTGTTTCCCTTAGCCCTGCAAAAATTAAACAATATTATTGAATATTTAAATCACTTACCCAGCAGCTTGACTGTAGAAAAAGTTTGAGCCAAAAGATAAATATTCACCATTTTTCTGAAAGTTTTTCCCCTTTTTTGCACTCAGTATGCTCTCCAGATTTTGAGAGGGCAGGCTTAACATTCTACAGCCATCAACAGAGTTCATTTTTTTTCTATTCTGTTCACATTATCTTGATTGTGGAAACATAACTTTGGATTACCTGTTTGTGTATTCCAGTTGAGTTCTTAATAGGCTCTCTTGGCCTCTCTTAGCATCAGGTAGTAAGAGAGAAGTTCAAAAAGTGACCAAAGCTGGCACCAGAATTAAGAATTTACAGAGAAGCTGGATCCACTAGGCATAGACAGATTTAGGGGGCAGGGACAAAATTACTGCTTCGATCATTCTTAAGATCAGGAGACAGTCTGAAAGAGAATATTAGAAATACACCATGGCATAATGAAAATAGTACTAGAGTAGTTGGAATGTTATTAGTTTTATAGAATGTAATTCCATTTTAACATTCATTACAATAGGGATTGTTTCATTCTTTGTGATCCCATTGCCTAGAATGATTTAGCCTGGCACTTAGTAAATTATTATAGACTTGAGTCAGAAATTGACCTCATATCTTGGCTCTCCATTTACTAGCTATATAATCTTGGACAAACAACTATACTTCTCTAAACCCCTGCTTTCTCATCTATAAATTAAGGAGAGTTCTCTAAAGTCCCTTTCAGCTTCAAATCTGAATTTAATCTCCAACCATTTTTACCTGTGTAAAAAATTTTCACTAGGTTTCAATACATTTGCCAGTTAAAAATACATTTGTCACTGAGCATCTACAAAGCAGTAAGAGCACTGACTTTAAAATTAGAAAGTACAAGTCTTACCTCTGACACTAACTGTGTGAACCTAGATAAGTCATATAACTCTACCCAATTTTTCATCTGTAATAATAGAAATAATATTACATTAACAGCATTATTGTGAAAATGCTTTATGATCTTTAAAGTGGTATATAAATTTGAGGTACTATTAGAAATAACCTGAATGTAAGTATAATTTTACTTATAGAAAGAGTGTAATTTAAGGGGCGGTTAGGTGGCACAGTGAGTAGAGCGTCGGCCCTGGAGTCGGAAGGACCTGAGTTCAGATCCGGCCTCAGACACTTAAAGCACACACAAATAAAAAAATCTAGCCGTGTGGCCTTGGGAAAGTTACTTAACCCCAATTGCCCTCAAAAAAAAAAAAAATAATAAAAAAATAAAAGAGTGTAGTTTCTTTCAAGCCCTAGAACTGGCTGATCTTTTTGGACTGTACCTGTATTTCCTTGTTGAGAATACCCAGCCAGTATGTGAGTCCAAGGCTAGCATTTGACTAACTTTGACAGTTTTTTATTGATCAGAAGCGTAACTGAGAATCACTATGCAAAGAAAAGAGAAACATATTGCTGAGATATTAAATTTAATGTGTATCAAATTGGTACAGTGTTCAATATCAACCACAATGACAGCAAAAAAAATCCTGATGTATCCAAATAAAATAACCATCATTTGTATAATAGAACTTTAAGGTTTGCAAAGAACTTTACATACATCTTCTCTTTTGATCATAAGCCTGAGAGGTGAGTTCTACAGGTATTTTCTGTTTTGCAGATAAGGAAACTGAAACTTAGAAAGATACTAACTTGTCCATTGCCACACAACTAGTGAATATAAGAGGTGAGATCTGAACCCAGGTCTTTCCTGATGCACTAATGATTATCATAGTTTTCTAGCATCTAATAGCCTCAAAGAAAACAGTGGAATGTAGAGTCAGTGTGTGGCAATATCTGCCACAAGCTAGCTTTGGAAGGCCATATGTAAATTGTGGATAATAACATACACTCACCCCAAAAGGTAAGGCTCAAATGAAATAGTTTATATAAAGTTCCTTGTAAATCTTAAAGGGCCATACAAATGTCAACTATTAGTATATTTGGACAGAAAACTGATTGTTGAAGGTCATGCTAGTTTTGTACATATTCAATATTATAGGATTTCAGCAATTTCCTTGGTGCTTTTATCAACACACCTTGGCATTACTATCATATATAAACTGCTCATCTTTTCTACAATCCATTCTTGAAAACTAAGTATTTTTTATAAGAATCATATTATAATTAGGTTGTTTCCTAACAAAATGCTCAAATAAATGATAAATATAACCAACATTTTTGTCACAAAAGAAAATATACAATAACCAATGACAGATTAAATATGGGGGGGATGAGAGAATGAGTCAAGGATGACACAACTAGGTTGCAATCCTAGGGAACTTGGAAGATGGTGGTACCCTTAACTCTAATAGGGAAGTTTGGAAGGAGAAACGATTTGGTCCATTCCATTAAACTTAAGATTCTTGCTTCCCTTAAATTTGAAAGGCTTTTTTAAAAAGGGGGAAAAAAGATTAGCCATTACCAGCATTTAAACATTTGAAGGAATCACTAAGTACTTCAATTACGAGTTTTGGAAAGGGGTCCCTTGATCTTTTATCAATGACTTGGGCTTGTTCATTTTTGCTTTGTTTTCATCAAAAGGTTTGGAATAAAAAAGACCTTTTTTCAAGTGCCTGTTCTGTTGCTTGCTATATGACTGGACATATCACTTAACCTTGTTGGGCCTACTACCTCTTCAATTAATCAGCAAACGTATTGCCTGGAGATATAAAAATTGAAATAATCCCTGATTTAAAGGAATTTATCTTCTAAAAGAGGAGACAAGAACATATGTAAGTATAAGGATAGTGATATGGACTAGACCTATGATTTCATTGGTATTGGGAACTACTGAGTGAGCAAACTCGCTCTACCAATGCAAGTTGACACCTTCTCTGCAACTCTTTAAACATTTAGTTTGAAATGTCCGCTAAGCAGCTGATGTTGCAGGACTGGGATAGAGGTAAGGTGAAGGGGTAAAGGTAAGGGACTATATAGAAACTAGTTATTTGCATAAGAATAATATTTAAACCCATAGCAATTGATGAGATCACCGAGAGAAAGTGTAGAAAGAGAATGGAAGATATAGAATAGAATGTGGAATACTTTCACACCATGATAATGTATGATAAACCAGCAAGGTAACTATGGAGGCAGATAGGAAAAGCAGGAGAGACTAGGGTCTTGAAAACTCAAAGAGCAGAGATTGTCTGTATTAGCCCCACAGATTTGTATAGCAATTTTAATTTTATAAAGGGCTTTCACATCTGCTTTCTCCCTATGTTTTCACAGTCCTGGGAGCATGGTATTATGCCTTTTATAAGACCAAACTACTTAGCTAAGTTTACATTAGCAAGTCAGTGATGGAGCCAGGACTAGAATCGAGGTTGAACTGCCATCACCTAAATTAAGTTACTTAAAACCAAATTTGTTTAGACCTATGAGATGAAATTCTGAATTTTTGTGTATTGTGTTGAATAAAGTGGTATATGATTGTTTCATTATATTTTATTATGTTCTTATCAAATTTTGGGGAGATCTCTAAACCCATAGTTTATAGCTCTCAGAGTAATATGCATGTCCAAGCTTCACAAAGATAATTAGAAGCTAGGCATAGTCAGCCAGAGGCTCTTAACCATTTTTGTGTAATGAACCCTGACAAAGCCTATAGACTCTTCAGAATAGTATTTTTAAATACTTGAAGGAAATGCTAAATTTCCGTTATAGGTTAGCAAAAATAAAGATGTTATTTTTTTTAACCCAAGTTCACAGACCCTTGAACTCTCTAAGAAGTCTAGATTCCATGGTAAGACCTAACATATCATTACAGGTGGAAACAACCTCAGAAATCATATAGTTCAATGCTCTCATCTTAAAGATGGTGAAACAGGGGCGGCTAGGTGGCGCAGTGAGTAGAGCGTCGGCCCTGGAGTCAGAAGGACCTGAGTTCGGATCCGGCCTCAGACACTTAATGCACACACAAACAAAAACCTAGCCATGTGACCTTGGGCAAGTTACTTAACCCCAACTGCCCTCCAAAATGCAAAAAAAAAAAAAAAAAAAAAGGGTGAAACAGAGGTTCAGAGAAAAAATGATACAGCCAAGAATCACACATAGGTATCTGACTTTCTACTACATCAAGTTGCCTCTTAGTAACTGTGGGATAGAGTAGTGGTTTGGAATTATTTGGGGCTGTTGGTTGGGTCTTACCTTAGTGGTAATATGAAAAAGAAGTGATTGGTTAATAGGGAATTGAGCAGAGCAAGAACATTTGTGGTGACAGTGTGGCCAGAGACCCTAGCCATGGCTCAGGGGTGGAGAGGAGTGACCAAGTTTGGGCCCCCTGACAGCTCAGAAAGCAACACTACAAAAAACCTGAATCCCAAGGCATCATTCCCCACACCTCAGAACTAGAACCTGACTACAATAATAAGGCACATAATAATAAAGTAAACAAAGGAGAAAGAACTCAACCATAGATAACTACTATGGAGATAGAGAAGATGTGGGTTCATATTTGGAAGAAGATAATGACATTTTAAAAACCACTCCTACTTCAAAGAAAAATGTCAAGTGGGCACAAACCCAAAAGACTTCCTGGAAGAGCTTTAAAAGGCCTTTAAAAGTCAGAGAGATTGAGGAAAAATTAGGGGAAAAAATAAGCAATCCAAGAAAATCAAGAAAGTTATGGAAAGTTAGGCCAACAGGAAAAACATCCAAATACTTAAGGAAGAAAATAACTCCTTAAAAAACTAGAATTAGACAAGAGGGCACTTAATAACTTCATAAGACACCAAGAAATAATAAAACGCAATCAATAGAATGAAAAAGTAGAAGAGAATATGAAACATCTAACTAGGAAAACCAACTGATCCAGGGAACAGATCTAATATAAGAATTGTTGGACTACATGAAGATTATGATTTTTAAAAGACTCTTTATGTGCCATAAGAAATTATTAAGGAAAAGTGCCCTGAAGTTCTACAACAAAAGGGTAAAATAGACATTTTTAAAAATCCATTAATCACCACCTAAAAGAGATCCCAAGATGACAATACATAGGAACATTATAACCAAGTTTTGAAGCTCCCAGGTTAAAAAAATACCACAAGCAACTAGAAAAAAAATGTTAATACTTTGGAGCTACACAAAGATAACACAAGATCTAGCAGCTTCTAGGTTAAAAAGCTGAAGGGTTTGGAACATTATATTTTGAAGAACAAAGGAGCTGTGTTTGTAACCAAGAATAACTTAGCCAGCTAAACTAAGTGTAATCCTGAATGGAGAAAAAAATTTGACATTTAATAAATTGAAAGCTTTTGTGACAAAAAGACCATAACTCAATGAAGGTAAATATAAAGACTAAGTATAAGGGACTCAATAAAATCAAACTGTTTACTTCTTATATGGAAAAATTTTATCTGTACTCTTAATAATATTGTCATTATGTGGGTAGTTTGAAAGAATGTACATAGATAGAAGGCTTGGGGTTGAATTGAGTGATTTTAAAAGAAATCGGTTAAGGAGAGGTAAAATGGAGCAATTATTTCATTCAAACAAGGCATGAAGAACTGTACAGTGGAAATAGGTTGGAGTGGAAGGCTGGTAGTGCTGGAACTTTATTCTCATCAGAACTGAGTAAAAGAAGGAATAACATACATCTAGAAGAGTAAAACAGTCTTCTAAGTTTATAAAGAAATAGGAGGGCAAGGGGACAGGATAAAAGAGGAACTTTTAGAAGGGTGTGTAGAACAAGAAATAGGAGGGTAAGGGGGGAGGATACGGGAGAGATTCTTAAGGGTGTTGATTAAGGAAGTAATGGTGATAAGTAAATCAGATTTGTGAGGATAATAATGAGGAAAAACAGGATGAAGGAAAATACACAACTAGTAATTACAGTTATCCCTTCCACATTGCAACTTTTACCATTGTGTTTTCAATATATCATAGGGTCAGCATAAGAAATTAAATGGGAATTTGGGGGGAATTTTGCAGAAACCTCAGACAACATGTGCCAGCAGACAACACAGAAAAAGTTTAGAAACTCAGAAATGCATAAAACATATGTATAGTATTACATATCAACATATTTTATTTATTAATACCATAAATATACCCCAATTTTACAAATGAGGTATAGTACCCCATAAAAGAAAAACAAAAAACTCAGACTTCTTCTCTGGTACAAAGAGAGGACCAAAAAATTTTACATGGATTTTCAGATTGCAGGGGCACCACACACCTAACCCCAGCAATGTAGAGGAAATGACTGTATAATTTTGAATGTGAATGGGATGAACTCACCCAGAAAACAGAAAACAAATATCAGAACAGATTAAAACAGAATGCAACAACATATTTTTACCAGAAACATTTAAAAATAAGAGGTATACACAGAGTTAAAGGGCTAGAGTAAAACTAATTATGCTTCAGTTGAAGTTGAAAAAAAAGTAAGGGTTAAAATCATGATCTCAAAATTAAAGCTAAAATAGATTTAATTAAAAGAGATAAATAGGGAAAGTCTAATAAAAGGTACTGTGGACAATGAAGCTATATCAGTACTAAACTTAGATGTACCAAATGCTATAGCATCTAAAATTTCAAAGGAATAGTTAAATGAATTATAGGTGGACATAGATAGTAATACTATTAAGAATGGGGGGACTATACCCTACCCCTCTCAGAATTAGATAAATCTAACTAAAAAGAAATAAGAAAGAAGTTAAGGAGGTGAATAGAATCTTAGATAAGCTAGATATTATAGCTATCTGGAGAGAACTGAATGGAAATAGAAAAGAATACAGATTTTTTTCTCAGTAGTCATGATACTTTTACAAAAACTGACCTTATATTAGCATTAAAACTTTATAGTTAAATGCAGAAAAGCAGAAATATTAAATGTATCATTTTCAGATCAGAAGGCAATAAAAATTATATTCAATAAGGGACCATGGAAACACAGGTTAAAAATTAATTGGAAACTAAACAACTTAATCTTAAAAAATAAATGGGCTAAAGAACAAATCATAGAAACTATTTCATTCATGAGAATTACAATAATGAAACAACTTATCAAGATGTATGGGATATAGCAAAAGTCGTAATTTTTATTTCTTAAATGTTTCTGTCAATAAAATAGAGAAAGAGCAAAGTTAAAATTGGAAATCCTAAAACTTAAAGGTGAAATGAATAAAATTGAGTCTAAGAAAACCACTGAATTAATAAATAAAACTAGGAGTTTTATGGGGAAGAAACAGTAAAATAAATAAACCATTGGTTAATATGATTTAAAATGAGAGAGAAAAACAAATCACTAGTATTAAAAATGAAACAGGTGAGCATACAATTAATGAGAACAAAATCAAAGCAACTTTAAGAGTAATTATGCCCAATTATAGGCCAATAAACTTAACAATTTAAATGAAATGGAAGAATATATACAAAAAAATTGCCTAGATAAACAAGAGGAAATAGAATATCTAAATAAACCTATTTTAGAAAAAAATTCCAACAGGTGATGAATGTGCTTCCTAAGAAAAAAGCATCAGAACCAGATGGGTTTACAAGTGAATTCTACCAAACATTTAAAGATCAACTAATTCCAAATTAAGTAAGTTATTTGGAATATTAGGCAAAGAAGGAGTTCTACCAAACATTTTTTATGAAACAAATATGTATTGACAGATAAACCAGGAAGAGCAAAAACAGAAAAAGAAAATTATAGACCAATTTCATGAATGAATTCAGATGCAAAAATCCTAAATAAAATACTAGTGAGGAGACTATAACAATGTAGTACAAAGATTATATATTGTGAACAAGTAAGATTTATACCAGGAATGTAGGGATGGTTTAACATAAGGAAGACTATTGACATAATTGAAAATATCAATAATAAAAGTAACAAAAATCATGATGATATCAATAGATGCAGAAAAAGCTTTTGATAAAATACAACACATTCTTATTTAAAACACTTGAAAGGGGGCAGAGCCAAGATGGCAGAGTAAAAGCAGGGACTTGCTTGAGATTTCCCCCAAGCCCCTCCAAATACCTGAAAAATATTACTAAACAAATTTTAGAGCAGAACCCACAAAATGACAGAGTGAAACAAATTTCCAGCCCAAGACAACATGGAAGGTTGACAGGAAAGGTCTGTTGCAACATTCTGAAAGAAGAGTGTAGTCTAGCATGGGCCACACTGGCACAGACAGAGCCAGAACAGAGCAGGCCTCAGGAGACTGAATTACTGGCAGCTGCGGCAGTTTCTAGACTTCTCAAACCACAAACACCAAAGACAACTTAGAAGGCCAAACAGGAAAGGTCTGTTGGACCTAGGTGAGAGAGGAGCAAAGTCCAGCCCCAGCCCCAATGTGGCGGTGAAGGCAGTGGCTATTTATAGAACTCTCAGCCCACAGATGGTAGAAGGGAGAGGGAACCAAACTGCTGATCAGAGGAGGATTGCAGGGATCTCTTCAATGACACTGAGGCAAGATTCTCTTGCTTTGCTCATGCTTCAATCTGGGTCACAATCCTCGGTGGCAATCCTGGGGCAAGGAGGAGCACTGGTGTGATGGAGCTTGTGGCAGTGGTGGAGAGGGAATCTTCCTCACAGTTCCAAGGTAGAAAAAAGTACTTGTGGTTACTCACAGACCAGAGTGCAGGCCAGGAAAGGAGTAAACACCTCTCTTTTGATCATACAATCTTGAAAGGACTGAAAATGTACAGGTCCCTAAAAATGCCTCTGGAAACAGAAAAACCTTGAAGTTTGGGACAGTACACCTTCCACATTTGAAACCAAAGACCTACCTTAACAAAGTGCTAAATAGTCAAGTAATTGGCTAGGAAAATTAACAAACAGCAGGAAAAACATCAGACTATAGAATCTTACTCTGATGACAAGATCAAAACATAACAACCAAAAGAAGACAACATCCAAGACTACATCCAAAACCTCCCAGAAAAATATGAACTGGTTGCAGGCCATCTAAGAGCTCAAAAAGGATTTTGAAAATCAAGTAAGAGAAGTAGATGGAAAAGTAGGAAGAGAAATGAGACTGATGCAAGAAAATCTTGAAAAACAAGTCAACAGATTGCTAAAGGAAATCCAAAAAAAGTTGAAGAAAATAACATCTTAAAAAATAGACTAACCCAAATGGCAAAAGAGATCCAAAAAAGCAATGAGGAGAAGAATGCCTTAAAAGCAGAGTTGGCCAAATGGAAAAGGAGGTCCAAAAGCTCACTAAAGAAAATAATTCCTTAAAATTTAGAATGGAAAATATGTAAGCTAATGACTCTATGACAAATCAAGAAATTATAAAACAAAACCAAAAGAATGAAAAAAATAGAAGACAATGTAAAGTATCTCATTGGAAAAACAAACGACCTGGAAAATAGATCCAGGAAAAATAATTTCAAAATTATTGGACTACCCAAAAGCTATGATGATCAAAAAAAGAGCCTAGACCTCATCTTTCAAGAAATTATCAAGGAAAACTGCCCTGATATTCTAGAACCAGAGGGGAAAATAGATATTGAAAGAATCCACTGATCACTCCCTGAAAGAGATCCCAAAATGAAAACTCCTAGGAATATTGTAGCCAAATTCCAGAGTTCCTAGATCAAGAAGAAAATATCACAAGTAGCCAGAAAGAAAAAAGTATTATGGAAACACAATCAGGATAACACAAGATTCAGCAGCTTCTGTATTAAGGGATCAAAGGACATGGAATATGATATTCCAGAGGTCAAAGGAGCTATAATTAAAACATCTTCTGAAAATTTCCTATTTATATCCTTTGATGATATATAGAATGATGTCCTATATCATTTATCAATTGGGGAATGGCTATTATTTTTATAAATTTGTCTCAGTTCCCAGTATATTTTAGAAATCAAGTGAAAGGCTTATTATAAAAGATGGGGTTTTATTTGGGACTTAAAGCCAGGAAAGTCAATAGGTGGGGTTAAGGAGAGACAACATTCCAGTGCTGGAGAACAGCCAGAGTTTTCTCTTTTGGGCTGCCCAGAGCCAATAGATGGAGCATCTTGTTCATGGAAAAACCAGGACTGGATGGAAGACCACAAGGAGTAAGGTGTGAGAAGACTGGAAGGGTAGGAGGAGCCACGTTATGAAGGGCTTTAAATACCAAACAGGATTTTGTATTTGATCCTGGAAGTGATAGGGAGCCATTGGAGTTTATTGAGGAGGGGGGTGACATGGTTGGATTTCTGTTTTAGACAAATCATTTTAGTGGCTGAATGGAGGATGGAGCAGAATGGGAAGTCACTTGAGGCAGGCCGACCCACTAGGAGGCTATTGCAGTAGTCCAAGCATGAGATGATACAGGCCTACGTTAGAGTGGTGGCAGGGTCAGAGGAGAGAAGGAGGTATATATTTGAAAGATTTTAGAAAGGTGAAACCTTGGGCTTTAGTGATAGATTTGACAGGGGGAGGTGGGGAAAGTGAGGATTTGAAGATAATTCCTAGATTTTATGCCTGAGGAAGGTGTTGCCCTCCAAGGGGGGGAGGGGGAACGGGATGCGTAGAGGAAGTAGGGAAGCAAAGGAAAAGATAATGAATTCTACTTTGGACATGTTTAGTTTAAGATGTCTACTAGGTATCAAGTTTTAGATATCAAAAGGCAATTGAAGATAGAAAATTGGAGGTCAGAAGAGAGGCTAGAGCAGGATAGGCAGATTTGAGAATCTACCTGTCAGCATAGGAATGGTCATTAAATCCACGGGAGCTAATGAGATCACCAAGTGAAGTAATATAAAGAGAAAAGAGAAGACCCAGGACAGAACCTTGAGGGACACATGATTAGAGGGTATGATCTGGATGAGAATCCAGCAAAGGAGACTGAGAAGGAGTCAGATAGACTTTTATTGTTCAGTCATTTTTCAATTATGTCCAAGTTTTTGTGACCCCATTTGTGGGTTTTCTTGGCAGAGATACTGGAGTGGCTTGATAGTCTTTCTCTAGCTCATTTTAAAGATGAGGAAACTAAGGCAAACAGGATTAAGTGACTTGCCTAGGGTCACATGGCTAGTGAACTCAAGATGAATCTTCCTGACTCCAGGCTTGGTACTCTATCCACTACGCCACCTAGCTGCCTATTCAGATAGGTAGGAGGTGTCCTGAAAACCTAGAAGAGAACAAGGAGTTATCAGAGTGTCAAAGGTTGCAGAGAGGTCAAGGAGAATAAGGTTTGAGAAAAGACTTTTAAATTTGGCAACTAAGAAATCACCGGTAACTTTGGAGAAAGCATTTTCAGTGGAATTATAAGGTTGGAAACTAGATTATCAGGGCTTAAAAAAGAGCAAGAGGAGAGAAAGTGGACCTGTTGTAGATGGCCTTTTTGAGAAGTTTAGCTACAAAGGGTAGTAAAGACAAAAGATGTTATCAGGGATAGAAAAATCAAGTGAAGTATTTTTCAAGAGGGGGAGCATGGACATGTTTGTAGGCAGTAGGAAATAAGCCAGTAGACAGGGAAAGAGAAAATAAGTGAAAAAGTAGTGATGAAAGAGGGGATAATCTGTTGGAGGAGACAAGATAGAATGAAATCGCTTGAAAAACAGAGAGGTTTACCTTGTTAAGGAGGAAGGCCACTTCATCATGTGAGACAGGAATGAAGGCGGAGATAGTGGTAGAAGGCATCTGAGTGGTAAAAGATGAGGAAGAAGGAAGAAGAGGGAGCTCGTGGTGAATGGCTTCAGTTTTTTTCTGTAAAATATGAAGCAAGGTTTTCAGCTAAGAGGGTGGGGGGAGGGGGAGAAATGGGAGGTCGGGGAAGGGATGAAAAGATTTGGAAGAGGTGCTATGCAGAGTGTGATATAATTGATAAGAAAGATCTAATAGGATTGCCTAGCAGCAGTGTGGGCCCAGTTGAGGTTGTGTAATATAAATCTGTAGTGGACCCAGACTGAACAATTGTGTGATTTTCTCCACCTTTGTTCAGCAGCAAGTGTATAGCAGCAAAGGTAGAAAATGGTAAGAGTGATCCAGGGCTGAAATGTGGCAGGGCATCTTGGTGATTTAGAGGAATTTGTTGGGTTTTTGTTGCCTGTCTTTCATTAAGAAGAGGACCAATAACATCACACATGAATTGGATTTAAAGTGAGGCAGAGTTGCAGTCATTGTCCTCTTGCTTTCTGAGTTGTTGAAGTCCAGTAGCAAAACAAAAGGCAGGATAACTGTCGATAAAAGATCTTGGTGTCTTCCATGTCTGACCAAGCTTTAAGCACTCTACAGCACCTGCTTCAGCAGCCTTCATGGCCATTGGAACAAATTGTTTTCATCCACCCATTCTGCCAACAGAAATCTTCACGTGCTGGAAGTAAACATTCCCATGACACCAATGGGTTGGAGGAAACTAGAGATTCAAGAGAGAATAATGTAAAGTTGATTTGATTCACCAAGGGGTCAAGATGGGGAAAAGGGAAAATAGAAAAGTGGCTAGCATAAGGGAGATGGCCTAGGAGAGAACCAAAGGGTCAAGAAATTGGAATTCATGGTGTGGATAAAGAATAGGGTTTTGTAAGGGAAGGCAGAGAGGTGAAAAGCCAATAGGTTATAGTCAAATAAGGGGATTTCAAAACTCTTGAACATGGAGCTGTTACATTTGTGGATGATCTCAAGACCAAAGGCATGGCCATCTTTGTGTGTGGCTGACATAGGGTAAAGGAGTAGCACATGGGAGGTAAGTAGGTTGAGGAACTGAATCATTAGAGTATTTGAGGGAGTCATTAAGAATGCTGATATCCTATTATGGGGGCAGGAGTTGGGGAGGAGAGAAAATTGAGCCATATGTCAAACTCATTGAGGAAAGAAGGGGAGTGACCTAGGGGTCTGTAGACAACAGCTACCATAATTTTGATTGGGTGGTAGATATGAATAGCATGAATCCCAAAAGAAGAAAGGTTACTGAGTAATAGAGGTGGGAGCAGGGGCAAGGGAGGGAATCAGAAGTGGCAATGAGAAACAACTGCCTTAAGTCAGCCAATGAGTCAAGAAGAATGACTGAAGGTAAAAGCATGACTGGAAAAGGTGACCAGGAAGTCTGTGTCATCTCAGTGGAGCCAGGTTTTAGTAACAACTGGTAGAGAGTAGTGGAAGGAGTGAGAAAGGAAAATATTTAGGATGAAGGGAAGTTTGTTGTCTATGGCATTCTAGGGCACAGTGATGGGTGATGTTTGATTGAAACTTGGGGTGGGAGGGTTGAGGGGGGTAGAAATAAGAAATAAAGTGGTAAGGAGGAGTAAGATTTGTATGATGATCTACAGGGGTTCAGAATCACTGAGATGTGAAAGTTAGAACAAAAGGTATGAAAATATTCATCACTGAACGGTGGGTGTTGCTCCTCTTCCCAGCTGAGCTTGGACATCTGGCTAGAGGCAAATACAGTATGGGATGGGAAGCCCTGCTTCACCACTCCTCATCCCTCTGAAGGGTGAAAATTAGGGAGGAAAAGGGCTCAGCATGAGAAAGAAATCCCATTCCCCATCAACTTTCCTCTTCCTCTTCCCTTAAGGTATAGGCACAGTAGAAGGAAGGCCTAAGGTTCTCTTTGCACTGGTGGTTCTCCACAGCCCAGCTGGGAGACTGGGATGGTAGCAGAAGGTGAGAGTTGTTTTGTGCTGGCATGGATGAAGCTGTTGCTTTGGGGCAAATGCAAGAAAACCAGCCTCACCCATTGCCATCTTCCCTCAGGACAAGCTGTGCCCAGCAGGAGACAGAAGTCACCAGGCAAGGTCAGAGGAACATTTGACTTATCCTCTTTGTATTTTGTAGTTTTAGAGCTTGAAGGGACCAGAAAAACCATCTAGTCCAACCCTCCCTCATTTTTTTTTTTGGAGAGTGGAAGGCAAGGCAATGGGGGTTAAGTGACTTGCCCAAGGTCTCACAGCTAGCGTGACAAGTGTCTGAGGCCAGATTCAAACTCAGGTCCTCCTGATTCTAGAACCAATGCTCTATTTACTGTGCCACCTAGCTGCCCCCCTTCCTCATTTTATAAATGAGCAAACTGAGGCCCAGAGAGGTAAAGAAAGTGAAACAATAGTGTTTGTGGAACATTCTGAGTGGAAACAAACACTGCACTTGCTCATGAATTAGTTACTAACTCATTGATACCTCTCACATAATTCCCCAGACACTACAATTTTGTATATCCTAATGGTATACCATTTTCAAACTGGTAGAAGCTCTTCCTGTGATTGGCCAGGATGGGGAGTGGAGGAATGAACAGGAAGAACATGGTTAGAAAATACCTTTCCACGAGGAAATGCACAAAGGAATGATCAAAGCATTTGGGACCAGTTTGCTTGGTCTAATCTATGTAAACTCTCACTTGTGTGATTTATCCCTGCCAGGATTCCAACAAACTGTCTATCCTTTTAAATTTCCATCACTGTATTATCTCTTCCGAGTTCCAGTAACTGCATACAACTATAGTTTTTAAGTCAGTCTATTACAGGGGTTTTCAGTCATAAGGCAGCCACATGGAGGTGTACTCAGGTCTGCCTGGTAGGCCTCAGAAGGAATCATGAGGGCCTGAATTAGTCAGACAATGGGTCTGAAAATATTCAAATGTACTATTTGTTGTGGTTTTTTTTTTTGCAACATCCTCTTCGTAAAACTGTAGAAGCAAAATCTAATCGATCGAAAATTTAAAGTGTGAAGCGACCCAAGAGATTTTCTATTCCAGCCCCCTCATTTATAGATAGGAAAACAGGCCTAGCAAGATCAAATGACTCACTCAGTATCTCATAGGGGAAGAGAGAGAGGGCATGGTTTGGGTTTGGAGTTGTTGGGTGTGTTTTGGGTTTTTTTTAAGCAGTGCTTACACTAACACCCAGGCCCCCTGGGTCCATCCAGTGTCTTGCTCCACCATACTTAGGATTTGTACAGCAGAATCTTCAAAGTTCAGCCAGTAAAATTTCCAAGTGCCACAGCAGGAATGAGATTAAAATGTTATTGGGAAACATTTAATAAATATATAGTACAGCAATAGATAATGCTAATTTGTGATTTTCTAAGTCAATACCCCGCAGGGATTTGTTTCTGTTTGATATCACTGTTCTACAGAACGTTACATTGCCAGACTAAATCATCTAGCCTAACCCTCCCTCATTTTTTTTTGGAGGGGGGAGGGCAGGGCAATTGGGATTAAGTGACTTGTCCAAAGTCACATGGCTAGTTTCTGTGTTAAGAGTCTGAGACCAGATTTGAACTCAGGTTCTCCTGACTCCAGGGCTGGTGCTCTATTCACTGCACCACCTAGCCACCACTTTCCTTAGATTTCTTAAGCAGTATCTCAGCATCTCTAGGGTACCTGAGGACCCTCTGCCAAAGGATCCTGATGCCAGCTATTCCCTAGGGCAGGCCTATTTCATTTGAGAGATGGATTATAATGCTAGTTTACTGCAAAGATAATGAGAGCTCACATTTGCAGTGTTATATCAATATATTTAAGCAATTATGTTAATTAAGTTAATTAGATAACTTAAGTTAATAAAGGTTTCACTCAACCCATTGCCTAAAACGAAACATCTAATGGTCAGTGTCAAGGTCCCAGACAGGTCAAGCAAACCAAAGACCTACCACAAGACTCATAGGATTGTATCACTGATAGCTTTAGAACTCAAAAGGACCTTGGAGGTCATCAGGTTGAGACTGGGAGCCAAGTGAGTTGCCCAAGGTCACACAATTGCACTTGCTCATAACAATTAGTGCCTCTCAAAGACATCTCCAGACACCAGTTTTATACATCCTATTGGAAAACTATCTTTAAACTGGCGTAAGTCCTTCCTACAGCTCGGTAAGAAAAAAAATATTTGGGGGCCACGGATACACAAAATTTACAATTAAGAATTCCTGACTCCCAAGTTCAACACTACCCAAGTTCAACTAATCAATGGAGTGGTATAAAAAGAGGGTCCTACCAGGAAGGCTCTACAGAAATGGATAGATGGATAATGCCACTGATATTTCAATGAGGAAGGAAGTCCAACATAGTACAGATATTCAACCATCCCTTCACTATCCTCTCCAACAGGCCCAGGTATCTATGCACTTTGTGAGCAAAATAAATATATAAACCAACCATCAGAAAGTACATTTATTCAAGGGACTAGATGACATAAATATAAACAAGAGACCTTTATTTTGGATCTTATCACCAAAAAAAATGGTTACCACAGCTTAGAATGTAAACCGTATCTTATAAGTTGCTCAGAAAATGAATTGGGGAAAAGATGCTGAGGACATTAGGGAATATTAAGGAATGAGAAAAGATCAGAGTAAGGAATCTGAGAAGAAAGGTTAAGTCACTTTGAGACTATTAGAGGAGCCAAAGGATGGAAAAGTAGAATGGAACAAAAAAATTCAAAATGATTAATTCATAATCACTCACTTTTGTTTGGAAGAACAACTTAAGGTTGTTTGAATCCTGAATGTCTAGCTTAGAAGCCATCCAGCTATTGTGCCTGACAGGGACAGAAGTCCTAGGGAATGGAAAATAAGTGAGGTAGCCTGAGCAAATAATTACCTGATAATTTCAATTTATTTAGCCAGAAAAGTCGGTGGTGGCTCAGGTAGCACATTAGGGGGGAAAGTACCAGCAGCTCTGTCTTTTATCTCCCCTTCCTCCCCATCCTATATTCAAGTTGCCAGTACTAAGTAAAGTGGTTAATGGGTTCAAGGGATTAAAGAATATAGGAACTAGGCACCTGAACTCCTATAAACCCTTCTCCCAGGTACTAGACTGACATCATACCCCTCCCCATACCCCCTTCCTGAAGAAGTAATTTGAGAAAATATCCACATAGCTTTCTGGAACAAATCAAAGACATATGCATGATTTTTAAAACACAACTCTTAAATACTGGCATCTAGGTGCTATGAACTTTTGCCAACCGTGCCCTAGATTTGTCCAGTCTTGGAAACAATAGTCCAGTGTCAGGTCCCAGTCTTCTCCCTTCAAAAGGACAAGGTTGCCCATAGTATCGAGGAAGGAAGCAGATGTCCCGAAGGCTCCTCTCAGTTTCAGAGATACCCAGCCTGGAAAGAAGTTTGTCAGCTAGTGCTGGAGTAACTGGCTGAAGCAATATCCCAAAGACTCGAAGGCACTCTAGTGTTACATGTAGTACTGTATCTAGCCACTGAGCATCAGCCAAGTTCTCCCTGTTAAGCTTCCAAGGTGCATTCCGCTGTACAAAGTTATTAGTCTGACGGACACAAGTGGACACTGCTTCCAAGGCCTTGTAGATTTGAAAATTCTCATAGTAGTTCTCTACCTGTAGGGGCAAAGCTGACACTGACCTCACCAAAGCATAGTCCTCTGGTTGGGCCTTTGTTGAAGCTACCATTACACCCTCCACAGAAGGGAAACAGGAGGTGCAGAATTCTGGGAAGATCCCAGTAGGATTCAGGCTAGTGGCCATACATCGATTCAGGAGTCCCCCCAATGCATCTGCCAGCTCAGCATCAAGTAACTTGACTACTTTCTTTTCATAGTAGTCACAATCCCAGTTAGGGACACCTTGCCTTAGGAGGAAATAACGAAAACCATCTACAGTAAACCTGTCCAGACAAGTCCAAGGATCAACCACATTGCCCAGGCTCTTGGACATCTTCTGCCCTTGTACTGTCCAGTGGGAATGTACATATATGCGATGAGGAGGCGTCATTCCAGCTCCCAGGAGCAAGGCAGGCCAATAGATGGCATGAAACTTGAGGATGTCTTTACCTATGATGTGGTGGGTAGTGGGCCACCAGACCTTTTGTTCTGGGTCAGGGTAACCTATGACAGTGAGGTAGTTGACCAGGGCATCAACCCACACATAGATGGTCTGCGTTGGGTCACCAGGTACCGGGAGACCCCAGTGCAAATGGTTATTCCCCCGAGACACCGAGAGGTCTGGCAGGTCCTCCTCCAGCCACTGGAGGACAGTGTGCCTGAAAGGTTCAGGAGTGATGGCCTGAGGGTGGTCCTGGAGCCACTGCCTGAGAGGCTCCCGGAACTGGGACAGTCTAAAGATGTAGTTTTCCTCTTTCATCCAACAGACTGGATGCCCGCTCTCCAGGGCCACAGGGTGGCTTTCCCCGTCGGGGCCCGGACGCCGAGTGACTTTGGCCTCAGGCAGGAAGCACTCGTCCGAGGCGCAGTACCAGCCCTCGTAGAGCCCCTTGTAGAGCAGCCCCCGGGCGCGCAGGATCCCCCAAAAATGGTGCACGGCGCGCTGATGCCGGGCCTCCGTGGTGCGGAGGAAGTCGTTAACGGAGACGCCGGCCTCCTGGAAGAGCGCCCGGAACTGGGCGGACACCCGGTCGCAGAGCTCCGACGGGGTCAAGCCCGCTGCGGCGGCCGCCTGCTGAATCTTCAGCCCGTGCTCGTCCGTGCCAGTGGAGAAGCGGACGAGGGAGGTGGCGGGGCCTGGGCCCGGCGACGGCGCGGCCCGGAGGCGGCGATAGCGGGCCAGCGCATCGGCCAGCAGCGCCGAGTACAGGTGTCCTATGTGCGGCGCCGCGTTCACGTAAAAGATGGGGGTCGTGAAGCAGGCGCGGCCGTCCTGGGCACGCGGAGGTCGGGAGCGCCCTTCGCCATCGCCACCGCCACTACACCAGCCACGGTTCCCCAAGGCAGAGACCCAGTGATGAGGCCCCCGCCGGCCTGAGTGCCCAAGCCTCCAAAGCACAGCCCGAAGCATGGGCAGAGACACTCGTGCGTCCGCAAAACAAGCCAGAGCGGACACCGGTACGGAGCAAGCCGGAGTAAAAAAGGCGGCGCATGCGCTCACCCCGCCCATTCCCGGACCCACCAATCGCTGAGCAGCGCGAGCCCAGCGCGCGAACACGGCGACGTCGCCCCGCCCCTACCGGAAGAGCTGTACTGCTGCTGTAGCCGTGAAAAGCCGAGGGGAGGTGGAGGGACCGAGTCCTGGCTGCGCTGTAGTGCGGGCACTGGGACTTCTGTCACCGGGACTTCTGTCACCTTCATCCGAGCAGGGCGTGGAGCCGCGGCTTAGAGCCGCAGGGGCACTCGCTGCGTTCTCTCTGACAGATGAGGTGAAGGGAAAGTCGGGGGAAAATTTTTCTTCTTTTCACCAGACGCCTGGGTGAGCGACTGAACTTGGGCTGTTATTTCTTTAAGAAGGAAAACTTGGAGGTGGAGGCGTTCCAGGATCTGGCCCTAGTGGTACCAGCGCACTTTACACGCCCCTCTGGGTCTACGGGACCACCCAGTAAGGACCCTGCAGTTATTATCCCATTTTACATATAAAGGAACCGAGGCGCAGCAAGCTCAAAATTGCCTGAGGGTTCCTGTTTCATATCGCCCCCATTTTATAGAGGAAGAAACCGAGATCTGGAAAAGCATGACTTGCCCAGAGTCACACAGCTAGCTAGTGTCTAAAGCAGAATTAGACCCTAACTCCCATTGCCACCCTGAATACTAGTGAACACTGCTGTTAATTTATCTATTTATTTATTTTACAAGAGATAGGCATTTGTGTCAGAGATATTTTTTCCTTTTAATTATCATGAACTGGACAAGCAAACATTTTTCTTATAACAATAAAAAGGCCTGCATATCAATAACAGCCAATATTTATATAGCATTTAGGTTTACAAAGCACTTTACAAATATCTTCACTTTATCGATTAATTATCTCCGAGAAGCAGCTAAGTGGTGAAATGGCTGGAGCCCTGGGCCTGGAGTCAGGAAGATCAGAGTTCAAACTCAACCTCGGATGCTTACTAGCTGTGTGACCCTATTGTGTCAGATTCCCTCTCTGTAAAACGGGTATCATAGGGTTGTTGTGAGGATCAAAAGAGACAATGATAGCAAATCTGGCACATAAGCTATATAAATGTTATCTATTATTTGACAGAAGAAAAAACTGTGACCCAGAGGGGTTAAGTGACTTGTCCAAGGTCAAACAGCTAAAAAATCTGAGGTACAATTTTTAACTCCAGTCTTCCTAACTACAGGTCTACCATTCTATCCACCTAAATGCCTCAAGCTCTGAATCTCCAACTTGGGGTTTTTTGGTTGTTGTTATTTTTCAAATTTTTCATGATTCTTTAAAATGTTATTCCTCTGTTCTGTATTCATGCCTGAACATCTGGGGTTTTTTTTTTTTCAAATGATTTATCTCTTTTCTTTTCTTTTTGTTTTTCCACCCTTTTAAAGCAGCACTCACTAATCCCTTCTTCTCCCTAATACAGCTTCTTCATTACAATCAAAAGTGTCAGTCCAAAAATATATATGTACTGATCAACTCAATAAGCTGCTCACCAAACTGCATACCATGGTATTGAAATACTGAATTACAATATCTCACACTTAAATATCACTTTAAGATTTATAAACTGCTTTCCTGTGAGTTAAATAATGTTATTGTTCTCCATTTAAATGTAACCCAAGTTCCAAACTCATTGGTATGAGACTCTCCTCATTGGTGGAAACTGTCCTGCACTGTTGTGTAGGAGCCAGATAGAAGAAAGCTCCAGGCTTCCAGTCATTTCTGTAGGAAAGGCTGCCCTTGACCTTCTTCCCTGACCCCATATCAGTTTCTGGAAGCTGCATGTGAAGGCATCTCACCAAAGGGGAAGTTCCATTAAGCCTCTAGAGTAGCACACTTCGGATGTGACGGACACAGCCAACTCCTCTCAGCAGCTTCTTTCCACAGTCTTTCCTTCAGCAGTTCCACTCATGTGGGGAAGCCAAAAGTGCCCAAAGTGATTGTAGAGCCCAAAGAGAGTTAAAGCAAGTTCTCCTCTCCTGTTCTGGAAAACTCTGTCCAGCCCCTTACTTAGGCAGGTGCAGGGCATTGATCTCTACCAGTGAGGAGAGAGTCTCATACTAATGGCTCTGGGATTCAAATTACACACATAAAGTGAAAAAAGATGGAGACTAAGACAAGTGAAGTGATTTCCCGATAGTCACAACTAAAAAGGACTAAAACTATTATTTGAGGCCAAAACTTCTGGCCCCACATTCCAGGCTATTTTTTTTAATATCACACTATATTACAATTATTATGTTATATATTATGTTGTAATATATATTGTAATTATATGTAATTCTAATTATATATAAATTATATTATCACAAATTTAATTTTTTAATATCACACTACCTGATTAAAATATATAATCAGAATTTTCATATATTATTAAATTTCATATGTTGCTCCCTAAATAATTTCTGAAAATTGAAACAGGAAGTTTTATACAAGTATTTAATTCAACTCTCAAAGACCAAAGCAATATTCCTTTTTACCTCTAGGGAGGACTGCTAGTTATTAGTGAAGGAACAAACATACACAGAATCACAGAATTTCATTTGGAAGGGATCTAACAGACCATCTAATCCAGTCAAGAATTCCTCTACAGTACCACCCACAAGTGGTTATTAGGCCCCAGTCTGAAAAATTCTATTGGGAGGAAACTCACTACCTCATTAAATGCCATTATAGTCTAAATTGAAATCAAAGATCTTATCCTTTCACCATCCAATTCAAGTCTTACCTCTTCAGTGAGAGCTTCACTAATTCCACCAGCCACAATGATCTCTTTTACTGAATAGCACATGTCTATGCCATCCATTTAGCAATTATCTAGCATATCTAGTTATTTTTCTTTATATTTTCTATATCACCAAATTAACAATATAGGCCTCTAGGGTAGGAACTAAGTCAGACAAATTAACAAATACATATTAAGTATCAAACCTGTTGAGTTCCCTACTTTTACAGAGAATTTTCATCATTGAGTTTTACAATTCAGTGAAAAAGACCTTATAAATCAACTTTCTCATTTTAGACTTTAGGAAACAAGATCAGAAATATCAAGTAATTTGCCCAGAGTCAAAGGGCTAGTTTACTTGATAGAACCAGTACTAAAAATGATGCCTTCTTTTGACATTTTATCTCGAAATTAGTGGATTTGTACCTATCCTGACTAGGACTTAAAAGAAGAGGCAGCATGATATGGCAAAGTGGTTTCCCAGCTTTTTTGAATAAAAGACCTCCTTTTTAACATCAGATTTTTTTTTAATGTTACCTCCCATCATGATAGCTATTGTCATATTAATATCTGTGTGTTGAGAAAATATGGGATGACATAAAGCTCCTATTGATTCTATAATGGCTTAGTAGAGTGCTAAACTTTGAGTTAGAAAGACCTGAATTCAATTCCTCCCTCACATACTAGTTCTGTGATTTGGGAGAAATCATTTCTCAACCTCAGTTTCCTCACCTCTAAAACAGAGATAATGGGGGGCAGAGCCAAGATGGCAGAGTAGAAACACAAACTTGGTGTGGGCTCCCCTCCAGTCACTTCCAACACACGTAAAAATTACTCTAAACAAACTTTAGAGCTACAGAACCCACAAAGAGACAAAGAGAAACAAAGCTCCTGCTGAAAGAAGCCCGGCAGGCTGAAAGGAAGGATCTATCACACCAGGCTGGGAGCTAAGCACAGCCCCACATGAGCTACGAGTTGTGTGGTTCCCAGCCCCAAGGCAGTCCAAACTAGCAGCAGTCCCAGAGCAGATGTCAGGACAGAGAATCACCAGAATTATCAACCTATAAAAGCCAAAAAGAAAGTAAAATGTCAGTGTGGAACTTTGTGGGAACAGGGGAACTGAGAGCACGGTCCAGTCCCTGCCCCCAAGGTGAAAAGCAGCCGCCATTGCCTGGCTGTCTCAGGAGCTCATGGCTTGCAGATTGCAGGGGGACCAAACAACCATTCAGAGAGTAATCACTCTTGCTTTAACCTACTTGGATCTGGATCCTGGTCTTAGGTGGTGGTCCTGGGGTGTGTGACCAGTGAGCCAGAGCTTGTGGTGTCTGTAGAGAGGGCGCCCAACTAATAGCTCTAGCAGCTGCAAAAACCCCAGTGATTTGGGATGAAGCTCTCCATTCTGGAAGCAGAGTTTTACTGTGGCAAAGCACTCAAAATTCAAGTAATTGGCAAGATGAGTAAGCCCAAGAAATGTAATCAAACTATAGATTCCTTTTTGGGGGAAGGAAGACAGTGAAGTCAGAAATCTTACATCAAAAGCATTCAAGAACAATATGAATTGGTTACAGGCCATGGAGGAGCTCAAAAAGGATTTTAAAAATAAAGTAAGAGAAATGGAGGAAAAATTGGGAAGAAAAATGAGAATGATGCAAGAAAATCATGAAAAGCAAGTCAACAGCCTGCTAAAGGAGACCCAAAAATACACTGAAGAAAATAACACCTTAAAAAATAGACTAATCCAGGGCGGCTAGGTGGCTCAGTGAGTAGAGCATTGGCCCTGGAGTCAGAAGGACCTGAGTTCGGATCCGACCTCAGACACTTAACACACAAACAAAAACCTAGCTGTGTGACCTTGGGCAAGTTACTTAACCCCAAATTCCCCTCCAAAAAAAGCAAAAAAAAAAAAAAAAAGACTAATTCAAATGGCAAAAGAGGCTCAAAAAGCCAGTGAGGAAAAGAATGCCTTAAAAAGCCAAATTTGCCAGGAAAAGGAATTTCAGAAACTCACTGATGAAAATAACTCCTTCAAAATTAGATTGGAGCAATTGGAAGCTAATGGCTTTATGAGAAATCAAGATACTATTAAACAGATCCAAACAAATGAAAAAAAAGAAGTCAATGTGAAATATCTCATTGGAAAAACCACTGACCTGGAAAATATATCCAGGAGAGATAATTTAAAAATTATTGGACTACCTGAAAGCCATGATCAAAAAAAGAGCCTAGATACCACCTTGCAAGAGATTATCAAACAAAATTGTAAAAACCAGAGTGCAAAATAGAAATTGAAAAAACTCACCATTCACCTCTTGGAAAAGATCCCAAAAGAAAACTCCTAGGAATATTATAGCCAACTTCTAGAGTTCCTAGGTCAAGGAGAAAATACTGTAAGCAGAAGAGAGGTAAAAATTTGAGTATTGTGGAAACACAATCAGGATAACACAAGACCTAACAGCTTCTACATTAAGAGATTGAAGGGCTTGGAATATGATATTCCAGAAGTCAAAGGACCTAGGACTAAAACCAAGAATCACCTACCCAGCAAAACTGAGTATAATGCTACAGGGGAAAATATGGACATTCAATGAAATAGAGGATTTTTAAGCATTCTTGATGAAAAAAAAAAAAAACAGAGCTGAACAGAAAATTTGACTTTCAAATACAAGAAGCAAGAGAAGGTAAATAGGAAAAAGAAATCATAAGGAACTTATAAAGTCGAACTATTTACATTCCTACATGGAAAAACGATAATTGTAACTCATAAGACTGTTCTTAGTATGAGGATAGTTGAAGGGAATATATGTGTGTGTGTATATATATGTATGTATAAGAGAGTATATGTGTATATAAATATATATATGAGTGTGGGCATATGTATACGTATACATAGAGGGCACAAGTTGAGTTTAATATGAAGGGATGATATCTAAAAAATAAAATTAAGAGGTGAGAGAGGAATTTATTGGGAAAAGAAGAAAGGAGGAGATAGATTAGGGTAAATTATCTCATATAAAAGAGGCAAGAGAAAACTGTTACAATGGAGGGGAAGAGCAAGAAGGTGAAAGGAATTGGGACAACCTGATTCTCATTGAATTTGGCCTAATGAGGGAATAACATACACACTTAAATGGGAATCTTACCCTACAGGAAAGTAGGGGGGAAGGGGACAAGAGGGAGATTACAGAAGCAGGGCAGAGTGGGGAAGAGGGCAGTTAGAAGCAAACATTTTTGAAAAGGGATAGGGTCAAAGGAGAAAATGGAATAAGTGGGGGGTTGGATAGGATGGAGGGAAATATAGTTGGTCTTTCACAATATGACAACTATGGAAATGATTTGGGTAACTGCACATGTACAACCTATATTGAATTGCTTGTCTTCCCAGTGGGGGAGGAGAGGAAGGGAAAAAACTGGAACTTAAAGTTTTAAAAACAAATGTTTAAAAAAAATTGTTTTTTATATGCAACTGGTAAATAAGATGTACAGGAGCTGGGGTATAGAGGCCCATCTTACCCTGCTAGAAAGTTAGGGGGGTGGTGGAGGAGAATTTAGGGGAGAACAGATTGGGGGAAGGGGTATTCAGTGGGCTTACAATGTTGGGGTGAGGGTAGGGGAAAGAGGGGGAGAAAAATTGTAACTCAAAATCTTGTGGAAATGAATGTTGAGGACTAAAAAATAAATTAATTAAAATTTAAAAAGCAAAATAAAATAGAAATAATAGGATAATAAAATAGAAATAATACAATAGCACCTACTATACAGTGCTATTGTAGGGATAAAATAAGATAATACATACAAAGCACAATAGTAAAATATTAGACTGGGGGTCCCAGAAGTCTTAATATCATTTTAAGCTATTAAACTTTTAAAAATATATTAAAACTTTTTGAATGTCCTTTATAATTGGCAGTTAATACTAATAACAATAGAAGCTGTATATTTTGAATAATAGTAATACATCTATGATGAGTTTTAAACAATCTAGAAAAAGCATATTTGCTTGTTAAACAAAATAAAATTTAATATTTTAGAGCTAATTAAATATTAATATGACAGAGTACTTATGGATTTGTAGATGCCTCAAAAATAACTCTTTGACCTCCCAGATATCTACATGTTTAATACCACTTGTATAGTATTAAAATGGTATTAATACTATATTAATTGTTTGACAGTAGAAAGAAACTCAGCCAGTTCTTCCCTCAGTAAAAGTCTGCCTAGTCCAATCACTTTCAAATGTCTTCTTACAGCAAAAAAGCTTCACAGTATCTTTTCCCTTGTTTCTATTCCCAACCAGAGAAGTCAGTAAGAAACCAACTAGGACCTTTGAAGGGTTTCCCCTTTCTCAAACAGTAGGTGGCACTGGAGAGCAATATCTCAAACAGCCAGCATTCTGCCCCCTTCCTGCTTTTTCTTCAATCCTCTAAGTAATTCTTCTCCTCCAATCAGCACAAAGTGTTCCTAACACAACAGCTGGAACCTTTTGGTCATCTTACTCTCCTCCTGGCTTAACTACACACTTGATTTCTTTACTGCTAGCATTTCTTCAAATCACAGCTTCCTGATGGTCAGTGACTCACCTTTCTATTAAGTTATGAAACTGACAATCCTTAATCTTTTCATAGTTATTTTAATTTTTTATTTTATTTAATCTTCCAAATAGTTATTTGATTTACCACTTTGTGAGTTATAATCTTCAAAACTGTAAAAAACTGGCCACATTATTATCTGGGAGACCACAATGCCCTGAACTCTCAATCATTTCTCTGCCCTCCAACAATTCCTCTCAGTTTATTCACCTGGGGGGCAGTTGTCAATCCAGTCCACATATTGGTCTATGTCAGTCTGTCTCTCCACATTTTGTTTGAAAACCTTCCTCACACATGGGTTTTGTTTTCCACACACAAAATCTGTTTTGTCCCTTGTCAGAGTCACACTGTTCACATATGAAAGAGCTTACAAAATGATGAAAAAATGACTTGGAAGTGGTCACTAGCCCAAGCTCCTGCAGCCAGAAAGAGACACAACTGCATTCATACTCAGGTCTTTTTTTTTTTTTTTTTTTTTTTGGAGCTGGGTAGTCAAGGGAATTGGGGTTAAGTGATTTGCCCAAGGTCACACAGCTAGTAAGTGTCAAGTGTCTGAGGTCACATTTGAACTCAGGTCCTCTTGACCCCAGGGTCAGTGCTCAATTAACTGTGCCACCCAGCTGCCCTTCAGGTCTACTTAAGTACAATGGTTTCTTTTCTTTCTTTCTTTTTTTTTTTTGCTTTTTAGAGGCAGAAACGCAGGGCAATTGGGGTTGACTTGCCCAAGGTCACACAGTAAATGTATCTGAGGCTGAATTTGAATTCAAGTCCTCCTGACTCCAGGGCTGGTGCTCTATTCACTAGAGCCTAGCCACCTAGCCACCCCGGAGGACTTTTTATTTACTGGACCTGTATCAGTGTTCTTTCCAACACACCAATCTGACTCATATATACCTACCCACATTAAAACCTTACTTTCCTGAAACCACAGTTTCCTGCTACTTACTAGCCATTTCCACACAATTCTGCCTACACTCGTGAAGAGGTTACCCATAAAGAGGGTTAGGGTTGCTCTGGAGACCTCAAAATACCAATATGATGGGTCCTGCCAAATGAATTCAACTTAAGTCTTCTCTCAGCCAAAGACAAGTAAAGTTTACTAAAAGTTGTATTAGACACAGAGCAAATCTGTGCTAGGTCATTCTATGGTGTGCTCTCACAAATATGAAGACAGGATGGGGTCTTATATATAGAAGGTTGTGGGAGGAATCTAGGGAGGAATTTGGGGAGGGTTTTCAGGAGGAGTTAATGAGGTTAATAAGTGATTAAGGGTGGAAAGTCACTGGAGGCCACCTGGAGACCACAAACAATGGTGGGCTAGGCCAGTTCCAGGGTGGATTGATAGGGAGGGAAGTCTAGTAACAGACTTGCCTCATGCAAATGCCTCATCAAATGAGATGATTTAATCAGAGTTCAAGGGCCTGTAAGTAATGGACTCAAGAAGAGCTCGAGGGGGCTCCCAGAGCCCATACTTCATCACTCAGACCATCCTCCTTAGCTACCTACCACTAGAACCTTGGAACCTGCCCTGTCTCTAGTGCCTCAACTATTAATGAGATGTTAAGACCTTGTATTATCCAAAACCAGATCTCTTAGTCATATCCAAACCATGGCTGATATGTGCCCATCCCTTCCTAACTCCCCTTTATGTATTATCTTTCCCCATTAGAATATAAGCTCCTTGAAGGCAGGAACTGTATTCCCTGCATCTATTTTTTATTTTCATTGTTTAGCACAGTGCTGCCAATCAGTCTGTAAATAGTATTAGGCCTAAAGTAAGCCGTTAGCAAAGTTTTAATCATCATTCTTTAAAAATATAACACCCTAAACCAAGTGGTCAGAGTTAAATGCTTCAAATAGCTGCTCTGCCACAGGAGTGGCCTGTGTTCACAAATACTATAGTTAACACCATGCAAAACAATTTCACATGATCTAGAGCTGGGATCTTAGAAACCATCTAGTTCAACCTCCTCATTTTACAGACAAAGAAATGGAGGTCCTAGAAAGGGGAAATGACTTTGTCCAAGGTGACTTGGGCAATAAGTGTCAGCTAGAATTTAAACTCAGCTCCTTGGACTCCAGCAGATAAACATTTACTAAGTACTGACCATATGCCAGGAGGTATGCTAAAAGCTAGGGACATAAATACTAAAAAGAAAGACAGCCCCTGCCCACAAGGAGAGGGGAAGAAGGTACTCAGTGCACAAACATGAAATCAAGAGTGTGGCCCCAAGGGAAAATGCAGAGATGGCTGGCCTGGGTCCCTTTCCTTAAAAGAAGGTTTGGCAGGACATGGCCATTCTCCAATCAGAGGGGAAGAAAGCACTGATAAGGTATGAGTATTAAGGCTGACTGGATCCCACAAGATGATGAGATTTCCCAGTGATGAAGTTCCTGGGGACATGATAGAGAAGCTCAAAGAACTGCGGAGGAGTGCTGCTCTTTAGGAAATGAAGAAATTCAGGGCTCCTTCCATTACATGTTTCAGACATGTATGCTTTGCTAAGTTACTCTCTAGAAACTGAAACTTGATTATGGCTGTTAAACATAAGCTAATTAGAATAATACAGGTGTAATTAGAATCAGGTGAGACCTACTATCAGATTCTATCAGAATCTACTGACCTATTATCAGAATCTGACACTCTATGACCTGCATAAATCTCTATGTGAGCTCTATGACCTGGATAAATCACAAACTCCTTGAGCCTCAGTTTTCTTATCTGTAAAAAGGGACTACTATATTCACACTACTTATTTCACATGGTTATTTAAAGAAAAGGACTTGTAACCTTTAAATGTTCTATTGATGTATGTTATTATTGTTACTATTTAAAATATTTTTCTACTAAAATTTTCATTTCATTCTCCTATATAAAAATATATCAATCCTCTCTAATCTATAGATAATAAAATGAAATCAACATTCATTACTACTGATCTAACACAAATTGTTCCTGGACGAAGTAAAATATCTGGCCATGATATTGTCAGTGTTCATTAATAATGATACTTCTGGTACTATTGAAGTACTGTGACTAATTAATAAGTATTGTAAGGTTTCTGGCAGTAGAGAAATTCTAGCATATTTTAAGGACTTGGTGAAGATGAGGGGGAAAAATCCACAAAACCGTCTCTCCTTTGGAATTGTTTTAATGTTAACACTTCCATTATGTTTGAGGTTTTCATCATTCTGTTTCTATGCTGTGATAATAGTATAATCTTTGCCTTTCTAGAAAAAAGGAAATTCATGTAGAAAGAAAACAGGAAACAAATCCTCCAGTTTCAAACATGGACCAAAATATTTTTCTTTTCTCTCCTTTGCAAGGCAAGAAACTGTTTCCTCTCAAAGCTGACTTCCTTTCTGGAAATGATCTTCATTTCCAACCATGTTGAAAATCTGCTTTTTCATTCCTTTACTCCGACTTGTCTACTAATTTTTTTTTTCTCCCTTGTCTTCTTGGTGGTAGTGGAAAAGGGAGGAGGGATAGAATTGGAGGAAGAGAGGAAAGCAAAGGAGAATCATTTGCTACTGTATGAGTACATCTTCTAATTGTAGGTAATTACTCTCAAGTCTCTCTCTCTCTTGCCTCTTTATTTCAGTTCTCCAGCACCTCCTTATGATTCCGCCAACAAGGACGGACAAAGCACTCTTAGTGCCCTGTGCAACGGAGCCCTCACTGTTAGGGGGCTGGCTATAAATTGACGTGGCATGGAAAATCTCGGCTAAGTTGTTGCAGCTTGTGTGTTTCTCTAAGATCAAGCCCGCTCTCCTGAAGCTGTCGCTTGATCATGGGTTCGATGCTTCTACATAAAAATGGATAGAAAATGCCTTCAGCTTTTTACCGGGCACCCAAAAGTTTTCTTCTTGGGGTTTTATGGCTTAGCTGTAAACAAAATCCAGGCAGTTAAGTTGGTGACTTTCTTTTTGCAGCTTGAACAACAAAATTTGAAGCGTTTCCCCTCCTTTCCTGCAATTTAATTCCTTGCAGATCTTGCCATGGGGTGCGGACTTAGAAAACTAGAAGACCCTGATGATAGCAGCCCGGGAAAAATATTTTCGACACTGAAGAGACCACAAGTGGAAACAAAGACAGACTTTGCTTATGAATATGTATTGCTGGATTTTACTTTAGAAGGTATTTTTATCTTCTTTTTGTCTCCTAAATTGTTTCAAAGAGAAGCCGCTAACTGATTTTTAGATGTTGGTTTATGCCTTTTTAAAGAGATGGTCATATTCAGATTGATCATTCAAGCTTTATGATTTAAATTGAATGTTGTAAGTAAACACGTTCGATTTCTTAGTTATCTTCTAAAAGTTTTATTTAAGCCTAGTTTATTTGTACTTTCTGGAAGTTGAGCAAAAGTGCTCAGAAAATGTTCTTTGCCGACTGAATCAACTAACTGTTTCAGGAGGATCCATGATATATGTTCAGTTTTCAGAGGAATTAGCCTTAACCATAGTGACAGTATGAGAAAGAAAGAAAAGCCTGGGGGCAAACACAAAATGTATTTGAGTCCTGTAGGTTTGCTAAAAAACGGTTTTTCAGGTTTTAAAATTTATTTCTTTTTCTAAGTGTATTATTAAGTGTAAGTGATCATTTCACATTTTGACTGAAATAAACTTGAAGTTTGTATGGATGGCTTAGCTATAGCCAGCTCAGTGCAGGAAACTTCCTTTTGCTGGGTGTCCTGTCTGGAACAGAGAAACTCCCTGTTCCAGAAAGTTGAAAATACAAATAAACAACCCCAGATGGCAGCCCTCTGGGAACGGAGGCAGCTCTACTCCATAGATACTTTGGCCTCACATTTTACAATGAACTATTTCTTTAATGACTTTATAATACTGGATGATTCCACTGATAAAATTGACTATTGAGGGTTTAACAGAAACATCCCTTTAATCTAGAACTTTTTAAAAGATAAAACAAATCATTGGGGGTTATTAAAATGTTTAGATAATAGCAATTTTAAAACTTTTACACCAGAAGTTTCTATTGTTAAATTTTAATCAACTACGGTTATTGATGCATGAAGCTTAATACTAAGCTAAATTATCACACCATACAGAAAATCATGTTTGTTTTCCTCAATATAAGAGCACATTATTAATTTGTTTGATTTGTTCAGGAAACAACATGCCTTTGTGCAAGAGTAGCTAATATTACTACTGATAATAACAACATTAGATTACCCTATGTTTCTTTGTCAAAAATTTGATTGGCCATCATATAAATTCCATTATAGTGTTTTGCCACAAATAATGGTTAAATACATGTAGATACCTATGTGTACACAGAGTTTTAAAAAAATCTTGCTACATTTTGAAAATTACACTAAAACTTTTGGAACACCCACTATTTTTTAAGGTATACTTAAAAGTAACTTTTTCTTAAGCTACTTATAATCTTTAAAATTACCACATTTTTACTTTAACTGAAAAAATAAATTGGTTGTGATGATTGTAGTCAACTGTAAATGAGAGATTTGAGTACTAAAATCAAGTAAATTTTTTTTCTAAAATAATACATGAATTTTTCTCAATCCTTTTTTCCAAAAATGTCACATATGAAAAAAATTATAATGTTTATATTCCAAATAGCTGCTTTCTTTGAGATTTAAGACTGGTTTTCCTGAATTCATAGTACACATGTTCACACTCTAACCCTCAAGAACTTTCAGCTATTTATAAAAATGGGGGCTAGAGCCATATTGAAATAGCATTTTAAGACATTTGTTCTTTTCTTTATGAAATCTACCATTTAACTCAAAATATCCTGGGAAGGCCTCAAACTTGTCCCTCCCAGATACAGCATAACAGTGTTAAAGAAGTTTGTGTTAATATGAGTTAGCCCAAAATCAAAAGGATGAGGATAGCATCAGAATTCAATCTGGTTCTATCAATCTAAACCATTCTCCCAGGAAACTGTCACTCCTACCTATTGTTCGAACTACCTTTGGAAATTATATTCATTATCATTAGGGGAGGAGTTCAGATACGCACATGTACATTCATGTCTACATGTGTCTGCTGACGTTTGATGTGTGCACCCACATGTACACCTGGTTCCCATTTGGCGGAGGCAACTAATTCTTCTCATGCTACATTCCTCATACTACCTCTCCAAATGTGATCTTTTTGCAGTGGGCACATGCCTGTGAACTGGAAAGCATCTTCCATCTTCCACAACTTTCTCCCTCCATACATTTGTTAAGTCTTTGCTGTTCTGTACTATTTCCATCTGTCCAATCTCACCCCCATGGACAAAAGGGAAATGGAGAGGTGTATTCAAAAATCTCTGCCTCCCATTCATCGCTAAGCAGAAAGGTCCATGTGGTGTTTTTGTCCTGATTGTATAGAATAGACTGTAGTGACATCTCCTGCTGTCTATCAGAGGGTGATTTTATAACAACCTTTTGGGAAAACAAAAAAGACAGCTTACACCTATGAGTGCTCACACTGAGCCTACTTTCTACCTCATTCAACTTCATCATCCTTATCAGCCTGGGACAGATTTTTCCTTCTCTACTCTTCATCCCAAAGGGCAAGGATGGGACTGAGCTCCAGTCTAGGGAAGGCAAGATACTTTTTGAAGCTCCTATCATCACATGTTATTTTGACCGTAATTTTAATGAACTGTTTATTTTCTAATCTGTTCTATGGCCTTTGTCTGGCTGAGTCAACTGTGTTATAGGTTAAATTGCAGAAAAGGTTACATGAAGTTTCCACTGTGTTATTCTGGCTAAAATGAATGAAATATTTCATCATTTTTATCACATCACTTCCTATAATCTTTAAAATGGAGGGAGGCTCACAAGTGCCTTAAAAAAAAATTCAACCTAAACTCCCTAAACATCTATATTTGGGCACACACACACACACACACACACACACACACACAGCATTTGTTGTCATTCCTTCCCAGTCCTTCCCACTCTGGAAATTCCCCTTAATTTCCAATATATGTCTGTTTATATTCTGCTGCAATCAGAAAACTTCCTTACAAAGTAAGAGATTTAAACTGCAGGCTACTGGTTTCTTCTCCCTTTAAGCTATTAAATGCAATATTCTTTCTATTGGAATACTCTTCTGACTTCCTCTCCTCCTTCAAAACTCAGGTCTTCCCTCGAGATAATTTCAGATTAATCTTTCTAAGTTAAAGCCATCTAATTACTATTACTTTTATTCTCTGTTCAGCTATAATTCTTTATTATATATCTCTGTTTAAAGTATGCTTTTTGTTGAAGACACTACTATCTTTCCTTCACTCTGCTTTGTCATAAGCTATATGTTAGGGGTGGCTAGGTAGCGCAGTGAGTAGAGTGTTGGCCCTGGAGTCAGAAGAACCTGAGTTCGGATCTGGCCTCAGACACTTAACACAAACAAAATCCCTAGCCGTGTGACCTTGGGCAAGTTACTTAACCCCAGTTGCCCTCCAAAAAAAAAAAAAGAAAGAAAATTAGGTAATCAAGCTGACTCACTACAAAAAGTTTGGTCTATTAATTCAGGAAGATCTAGATATAAGTACAACTTGTAACATACTAACTGTGTGACTTTCAATACTCCCTGGCAACTTCTAATACCCTGAATTATAGATGAGTTTCAGGTCTGTATAAGTTTCCACACTGGGAGTGCTCCACAATGATGAGATCCCTTCTTCTTCTTCTTCTTCTTCTTCTTCTTCTTCTTCTTCTTCTTCTTCTTCTTCTTCTATCTTCATCTTCTATCTTCATCTTCTTCTTCTTCTTCTCTCTCTCTCTCTCTCTCTCTCACACACACACACACACACACACACACACACACCCCTCAATTGCATTCTTTCTACTGCTTGATAATCTTTCATGATTATCATTGACTTCCTATCTCATTCCTCATGGAAATTGTTCCAGCCTTTGCTTCTTTTCTCAACCCTAACAGTACCCTGCCCCCAAACACTCAGAGTACATGACCTAGGCTCCTGCTTCACTGAAAATACTGAGACCATCTAAAGCGAACTTCTTCAACTGCCTTCCTTTATTCCTCAAAATTCAGCATCAACATATTGACATACCCTTCGTTCTCTTTACCTCTAGACAGAATCCCTATTCACTAAATCTAATCACCCCACCTGTATCCTTGATTCCAGAATGGAATCATACCATTCCTTCCTACCTTCTCCAGGTCCTAAGTACAGCAGTCATTCTTTCTATGTCTTTTTCTCTGTCTCTCTATCTGTCTGTCTCTCCCTCACCCTGTCCTTTGCCCCCTTCTCTTTTTTTCCTCCTTCATATCTTCAGTTTCTATTTATCTACTGGCTTCTTCTTGCTTTATAAATATGTTCACATCTCCCCAGTCTTAAAAAAAATTCTCTCTTTGATACTTATGTCCTATCAATTCTACCATCCCTTTCCTTGTAAATTTTTTTCTACCCAATCCTTCCACTTCCCTGAGTTCTTACTGAAATTACTTTCTCAAAAGTCAATAATAACCTCCAAATCTTTGATCTCTTCTGCTTCTGACACTATCGATCACTCCTTTCTTCTGGATACTTTCTCCTCTCTTGGCTTCAAAGATATACCTAACTCTCCTTGTTTCCTCTTTCCTCTCTTACTACTTACTCTGTCCTTTCCAGGAGGAAGGCTTCTCATCCTCCCAAAAGGCCTTTAACTTCAGAGTCTGTTGGTCTTCCCTCTTTATACTCTTCCTTGGAAATGTTATTCACTTCAACAAATGCCTCTATGCAGATAACTCTCAAAATTTAAATCTCCAGTCCTGACCTCTTTTACTAACTTTGGACCTGCATCTCCAATTGCTTCTGAAATCCTTTCTTGTCTATCCCTCCAAGAGGTCAAATTCAACAGATCTAAAACAGAACTTATGAACTTCACCTCTAAACTTGTTCCTCCCCCTGAATCTATTTCTGTCTGGGACAACATCATTAACCATTCCTCCCACATTCACAATCTTGGGATTATTATTGACATCCTTCTCCCTTGTCTCTTATATCCAACAAATTATGATGTCTTATAAAGTCTGCCTCCAAAATATCTCTCACATTTATCCCATCCTCTCTATTATGCCTTCCACTACCCTAGTACAAATCCAAATTATCAATCATTTGAATCATTCCAAGAAGTCTCCTAACAAAACAGATGGGCTTTTGTGATAAGGTTTGGAATTAAGGAACCATTAGTAAGGACATTTTCTCCATGTCACTCAGTTCTTTGTCAGAACCTGTTTTATAGATTGATGATATAAGTATTATGTTCAAACTAAATATTTTTCATTTGTTCATTCATTTGATAAGTATTAATTGAATGCCTGTTATGTACATTGCACTATACCAGGATCAAATGAGTTAACAGGTGAAGCACTATATAAATGCAAGCTATCATTGCTATTACTTGCAGAGATCAGGGGAGGGATGTAATAAGAAAAAGAGAGCCCTCCAGAGCTTATAACAGTTAGGGAAAGAAGCAGTACATAGATGAAACATTTTAGTAATCTTGTAAAACTATTTGTGGCTAACAACCAAAGTAAATAATTTCTTTTCATTGTGTTAAATACATTGTGTTGGTATTTTCTGGCATGAACAACATTTCTTCATTCAAGTGCTCATAAAACCGCTTTTAGTTTATTAAGAACCACAAGGAGAAGTGAACTCAACAAAGAGACAATGTTATCACCATTCCAATTCCCAAGTACAGTGCCTGACATGTAATAAGTACTTTAAAAATGCTTAGTAGCTGACTTGCAAGTTTCACTGACTTTATCAGAATCATTGAGTAAGGGGTTCCACCTGAGTGAATTTTCCACCTACCAGATGTTTATTCTTTAAAAACCATTTTACATTGACTTTACTAAAATATAGTACACACTCCTAGGCCTCTTCAATGGAGAATATTGAATATAACAGGGGATAGCATATATTATGTAGATATTCCAAACTTATCCAAACATTAGTATTAATGGGTAGATGTCAATTTAGAGCATGTTATTTACTGGATTGGGGCAAGAGATCTGTCCTTGGTTCTGTGTTATTCAGCATTTCTATCAAGAAAGCATAAATAACATGCTTATCCAATTTGCAGGTGGCACAAAGCTAGAAGGGATAGCAAACATGAAGGTCACAGAATAAGGATCCAAAAAAATAATCTTGACAGTTTAGAACAATGGACTAAACCTCATAAGATGTAATCTGATAGGGATAAAAATGACTTCAAAA
This sequence comes from Gymnobelideus leadbeateri, assembly GCA_011680675.1. Taxonomy (NCBI): domain Eukaryota; kingdom Metazoa; phylum Chordata; class Mammalia; order Diprotodontia; family Petauridae; genus Gymnobelideus; species Gymnobelideus leadbeateri. The sequence continues at coordinate 17,929 of WOXC01004475.1, read as the reverse complement.
AAATCAACTGCACAAATATGAAGTGGGGAAAATGTGATTAGATAGCAGTCTATGAAGAAAAAACCTGGTTCTGTGCTTGCTTGGTATGACACTATGACATCACAGCCAGAAAAGCTAACAAATTCTTTGATTATTTTCAGAAGTCAAGTGTCCAAAACAAGTGTGATGATAGCCCTGCTGTATTCTTTCTAGGCCAAAGCCTGTTTGGAGCATCACGTTTGGTTCTAAGTATGACATATTAGAAATGATATTAAGAAGTTGTGGCATGTTCAGAAGAATGCACCCATAATGGGGAGGGTACTACAACCCATACCATATGGAGTGAAAGGAACTAGTAATATTTTTTAGTCTAGAGAAGTGAAAACATTATATCTAAATATATTAAAGGTGTTACACAGAAGAGGAATCAAGCTTGTTCTACTTGGCACCAGAAGACAGAACTAGGAGCAGTGGGGTGGAAATTTCACAGGCAGAATTAAGATATTAACATGATGAAAAAAATTTCAGTAAAATATCAATATTTTTCTCATACCTTACTTGTCCTAATTATTCCTACTACCTGCTCCCCAACTCTTTACTGTCTCTTTTGCTCCCTTTCCCCACCTTCTGTATACTGGAAGTACCCTGGGTTCTTTGATTCTTACCAGTATTTCCAAATGAATGATAGTAAATTAGGCAGACATGTCTTTAGCATCACAGTTGCCCATTCTTTCAGACTATTCTTCCCCAGTGTTTGGCATGGTAGCACAAGATGCGGATGGGTAAAAGCATTTATACAATAGCAAGAACTTGGGATTGAGACCTTAGAGATCCAAAAAGCTTATATGAACATATGAAATAAATATGGAGAAAGTCTTGTTTTAATCTAATTCAGCCTATCACTACCAAATTCCTTCTGCAAAATCTCTGATCGATCATCATATCTTGCCTTTGATAGAAATATACCAGTGAAACCAGAATAAATATGCACACTGCTTTGCAAAACATTCCATTCCTTTGTTGGTCAACTCTAATCATTAGAAAGCTCTTCCACATATTGAGCTAAATCTGCATTCCTGTAAATTCCATCCACTGGGTCTGGGTCTGTCCTCCAGAACAATACACAAAAAAGCCTTTTTCCATACTACCCTTCAAATATTTGATTACTGTTATATCTCCCATAAGATTTATCTTTTGTTCAGTCATTTTCAATCCTATCCAACTCTTTGTGACCCATTGGGGTTTTCTTGGTACAGATACTAGAATGGCTTGCCATTTACTGTTCGTTTTAGAGATGAGGGAACTGTGTTAAGTGACTTGCCCAGGGTCACACAGCTAGTGAGTATCTGAGGCCAGATTTGAACTAAGGAAGATGAGTCTTCCTGACTCCAGGCCCAGTGCTATCCACTCTGCCACCTAACTGTGCTATCTTGCCTTTACCATGCTAAATATCTCCATTTTCCTTTCCTTTCTCTATCTGTAGCTTTCTTTGATATCTCTCAAAAAAACTTATTCCTCCGTCCTTGAATCTCTTAGGCTGTTCTGTTTGATTTTTCCTATGAATTTAAACATTTACCAACTTATCAGTTATTTGTATTTATGCCTCATTCCCCTCCCCAATTCCCATTAGACTGTAAGCTTCTTAAGGGCATAAAATGCCATTTCCATTACAGGAACAAGGAGAAATTGGTACATTTGAAAACTAATCTCTGAGAGAGAGAATAACAGTCAGATTTATAGTACGTTTTTTCTCTCCTGTCAATAGTATTACATCACAAATTCTAGTATAATTGTTTTTATTTTGAGGATCCAAGCATTTGATAGGACTAAGATTTTTCAAGTGTGTTTATTTTCCCACTTTACATATAGCATGTTGGTGGACTCCCAACTAGGATATATGCCAAAGCTGAGAGGGGCTTCAAAGGCCGTAAAAGATCAAAATACAAAAAAGGATCAAAATAACTAGGCTGACATCCAGGAGGGATTCTGAGCCCAAGCTAATGAACAATTATAGCAAAGCACACCCACTCATATAACCAGCTTAGTACAAATGGCCAGCAACAAGGGTGGTATTTCTGTGGGCCATAAGACATACAGTAATTGTAAACAGCTTTTTCAAAAGTAATTTTGACCGTCTTTTTTATTTTTTTCTAATTCATGTGTGTGTATGTATTTTACAATCTCAGCTGCTTAGTAACCTGAAATAACTAGTATGTTTTTAAAAGAATCAAATTTCTTAAAAGTTCTTATTTTTTTAGAGAAGACAGCATATAGTCTTTTTTTTTAATTAAAATGAAGTTGGCTATTTTAGTACTTCAAAGATCCATGATTAAATCAACATAGGTCTTCCCCTCTACCAACACAACTCACAACTCCTAGGCTTTGGCAGACAGTCTTTGTTTCTGTGGCCAAAAGGAATTATCACCCTGTGGCCATTTGGGTAATGAAAGTCTCCCAGTTTAGCTAAGCTGGTTCTTAGTCATCAGGCACACAACCCATTCCAGGCTCACAACTGAAATCTTTCCAGGTTGGTAAGGACTGCCAGACATATGCTTTCCTGGTGTAGTCTTTAAGAATCCAAGGCATGGGCCATCCATGCCTTGATGAATTACTGAAGTAGAACTTTAAGTGCCATTGTGCATTTTAAAATACATCCATTATCAAATGGCTTTAATTGAGTCATAAAAGTTATATGATAGGTGCATAGTAATTGAAATACAGTTTTAACTGTTGGAACAAATAATAAAAATACATCATACTTAAAAACAGCTTTAGATATCCTGTATTTGCTAAGATCCTATAGTGCTTTCTTTGGATATCATATGTTCTTAAAAGTGGCTTATTTAATTTTCTCTCAATCAACCACGACTATGCTTTAGTCCTTCTTTTAGTTTTAAATGTTTTTATTTATAAATCAGAACTAGTACTCAAAATACTACCCAAAGTAAAAACAAATGGGATATTTTAAAATATGTAACTACAACCATTATTTAAAATGAAGCCCAGCTGTTTCTTAAAAGGCCAACATTATTCTCTTTGGTTTTTTTTCCTGCTGTTAATGATGAAAAGGAAATACTTAAACAGACAATTACTTTAAAGCAAAAAGAGGGATGAAAAATTGTGGGAAGTGGAGTGGCCCGGGTTGTTATGGCTTTCTTTTCTGAATATTTATAAAGGTTCAGGAGAAGTTGGTATATACTCCAATTAGTGGTGGATTTCTACTTCAATTCCATGGGTCAGAACTCGTGGGTGTTGGATGGCTGGTAATAGGGGGTGGAGTATTTCCTCTGATCCTTTTTCCTCATCTATTTCTTAACCTCCTTCCTGTGCTAATGCATTCAACAGCATTTCTTTGCTATAAGGAACTGGCAGTGCTTCATGGGGCCAATGTCTTAAATGACTGTACCTGGAAATTATTTCATGTTTTATTATTCAAGGAGATCATTAAGTTACAAGTCTATTTCTAGACATTGGTTCTTGATTGTTTTCCAGGAAAATGAAAAACTAAGAGCTTTTTTTAAAAAGTTGTTTTTGTAGTTGTATTGCTGGCACAACATTCAGGACATTTACTCTAATTTTATATCCCTTCTGTTTTCTATTTTATATGCTGTGCTAACTATAGCCTACTTAAAGATTTTAATTAAATTATACATTTTAGACATTTAAGTTCCTTTGTTTTTAAAGTTATGACTTATTGAAAATATTTAATTTTTTACTGAAAAATATTTAGGCAGTTTTTAGGTTTTCTATGACAAACTACCATGTAGAATATAGATGTTTTTATTATAACCTAATCTGAAATTAAGTTGCATTTGTGGCAGTCATATGCCACAGATTTACCAGCACTATCTACAGTTCAAGGGGGAAGAAGTATACCTTTAAGAAGAAAACATTTGTCAGACTATGTGTCCTGATCTTTGCTTTTAAAAATATGATCACAGTAGCCATGTTGATATTTCTTTTTTGTTGTTATAAATAGACATAGGCAATACTATGTGAGCAGGTTTTATGACCTACTACATTGCAAGTTCCTATAAAGTGGAAACTGTGTCCTATTTATCTTTGCATCTCATCAGGGACTAGCACAGTACCTTGCACATTTACATTGCTTGATCACCATTTGTTAAATTGAATTGAATTGAACTATGATGCTTTCCCTTTTCTTTGAACATTTCAGCTTCTTCAAATCCAGAAGTTATTAAGATCAGCTCAATTCTGGATATAGCACCAAAAGTTGAAGAATATTACATTAAAGGCTATATTGTAGGAGCTGTTCACCCTGTTATATTATCTGTTGGACGAAGAAGACACTTGCCAGCAAGCCACCTATATAGAGTTGTACTGTCCCGTTTAAAATTCAGGTATGTTCTTGACAGAAAGAAGAATTACTTCAGGATGTCATTACTTATTTTTAGTTGAATAAGTGAATTTTTACAAATCCATTTCACAATACAAAGATTGTTTTATAAATCTTTTCTTCTCTTGACCCAGTGATAAGCTATTTCAGTGGTGCTCAATGTCCTACCATTGAATGTCATTAATCTCCCTCATCCCCAACTCTTGGTCGTCCATTATTCCCACCCTGCTGACACCCACCATCTTCCATCTTCACTCCTACTCTAGATCAATCAAGTGCTCCTAAAAGGGATTAAGAAACTATGAGTAAGTCTTCTGCAAATCTGTGCTGTCTGACCTCAATAGAGTCTTCATTATTCTATGACAATTCTTGTATTCATTTTTATTTTTTTAATTCCTGCCATATAATCCATAGAAACTATTCCTCTTTCCTCAAGTACACAACTAGATTTCCTTTCTCCTCCTTCTTAGTAGATGACCTCTCCTGCTTCTCTAAGACCAAGGCTTTCTGAAGTGAGTTTCCTCAAATCACCTCCTGACTTGCTGAATATCGAGGAAGAGGAGGAATGAATGTTCCCACCATTGGTCAGTATAGGGAATTAAACTGTGTAATGAAGTTACTTTAGTAATAGATACTTGGCTGAGAAGCCAAACCCTTAGGATGTAATCATCACCTCTTGGTTCCCTTTTAATATGCCCTGACCCTCCTCCTAATTCCCATTTTTAATGGCGCTACCCTTTTCCCAAGAACTTCAAAATGAGACCTCAAAGTTTTTTTTGACTCCTCCCTTTCTCTTATTCCCCTCTTACATCCAACTAGTTGCCATGTAGTATTGTACTTCCACAAAATCTTTTATCTGTACCCTGCTCTGCACCCTGAATTCTACTCTTTATCACCTCTTATCGAGACAATTGTAATAACTTGCTAACTGGTCTCTTGGCCACCAGTATCTTTAACCTTATTCACACAGCTACCTGAGTAATCTTCCAAATGCACAGCTCTGATCACTTCCCTTATTAAAATAGCCTTCAGTGGCTCCTACTTGTCTGTACAATCAATTACAAACTTCTTAACCTTCATCCAACACCCCCTCCTACTTTAACCCATTTTTCCAGCATTAGTTAATATTGCTCTATCTCATACACTCTACATTACCAAGTAGACAATTCCATATTCTCTTCTGTCATTATGCTCTCTTTCATTTCCGAACCTTGGTCGTCATCCCACAAGCCTTCAATGGGTTACCCTGCCATTCTCACCTGTCAAAATCCCTCCTTTCCTTCAAATGTGAACTCAGGTGCCATCTTCTCCAAAAAACCTTCCTTGATCCCAAACCCTACTGGATCTTCCTTTGTCAAATTTCTCACAGAACTTTACTTAGCAATTATCACACTCTAATAGATATTATAATTATTTATGTATGTGTCATCTTCCCTGCTAAATGTCTTTTCTTGAGAAATGGGAATGTGGCTTATGTTTATCTGTGTAACTCCAGTGCTCATCTTGGTGTCTTACTCTCTGTAAGAGTCTAATAAATATGTTTAATTGAACTGATTTAAATGGTAGCAACTGAAGTTAGCATTAAATTGTAAAATGTGGTCATTAAATAATGAGAAATTTCAAATTTTTGCAAGCATAGATTAACCTCTTGAACTTTGTTGGCTTGTTTTCCGCCCTATGGGATTCAAAAAACTTAGCCATCATGTTTTTTAAATGATTTACTTTCAAAATACACAGAGTTATTTTCTAATACACAGAGTTAAATAATAAAAATTGTTTCATTTTCATCATAATAATAAACCCCAAACCTAGGTAAATATCTGAATTTAACTGTTTTTAAAATACAATTCCTAATATTTTATTTTAAAATCCATGGCAAACCCTTCAGATTTGCTTAGAGCAAGGGTCAGCAACCTCTTTAGCCCAGAATGGCCCTAGTGGCTCTGAACAACATCCTTATGCAGCCAAGAAATAGGAAAGAAGGCAGAAGGAAAAAAGAGAAAACAGGGAGAAAAAAAAAAGCAGAAAACCTGGCAATATTTTTGGTAAAGACTTTTATAAACTAAGTTGAGGTATCCTTTTAAGGAGGACTATCTTTCACTAAAAGATTTCTTACTTATCTACAATTATGCTTCAGCTTCCAATAGAATACTGGGTCCTAACATATATGTAGTAACTCAAGCATTACTAAACAAATATGACACAGTAGCAATGTTTGTGTCCTAATTACAAATCTGATCAGCCATGTATAAATAATTTTTCCATTCTGATATCAAATAAATTATTTCCACATAAAATCTTCCTCTAAGTAGCATTTTTAATGCTCTTCACTCATTTTGTTATACAAAGATTATAAATCAGTCTTAAAATTTATGTCAGAAGTTATTTGGTTTTCTTTAAATATATGTTTCTTTATATATGAAATCAGCTTGTGTTGGAAATTGGAAAGGTTTAAGCATTACTATAATGTGTTTTTAAGATGTTTCCAATAAGAATGCAAAACCATTAAATCTTATGTAAAATTACAGAAAAATTATTGCCAGAGCTTTATCTGTAGACTGGCCTGTAAATATTACCTAGGAATGTAAGCATTCACCTGTACAGATATAAGTATTTTGATGGGCAAATGTTAGGTGAAAGTCAGTAATAGATCTCTGACCCAAGATCTTCTCTCTGTCACAGCCAGACACAGACAACACCCAAAGGACAAGGCCGACCCAGGCTTGTAATCGAGGAATGTCCCTTGACGTATGAAACTCTAACAAATGAAGGAGCGAAAGGGTTGATAGAAAAGGTACTGCTATTTGTCTTGACCATTTCTATTCTATTGTGATTTTTTTTCTATTTCTATTGTCATTTCTTTAACTTAAAAAAAGATTGACCTCCATTACAACAAAACCTCTGAATAATAAAACAAACAAAAAAAGATTTCCAAACCCTAGCTTTTTGTTCTCTCATTTTAAATATTATTCAAAACAACAGAACTTTAATAAAATTTTTTAAAACTTGAACTGTCCTTGGAGTTTAATGTAATGAGATTTATCCTGTAATGGATATCTGTATCACACATTAAATCCTATTCCATTGCCTCATCATGCCTTTCAGTGTCCTGGGTCCTAGAATACCATGAGAGTAGAGTCCAAGCTTGGAAGTTCTACATGCTGGAAAGGCTTCAAGCATGGTCCCAGCAACAGACTCTAATTTCTGAGGACTGACCTAAGTTAATACAGAAACACATCAGCAGTGGGCTAGTCACAGGGCCTTTGGCCATGGTAAACCACAAAACAAAGAAAAATATAAAATTACCTTCAGTCCTATGTGACTTTTTTTTTTCATTTTTGCACTTGTAACATCTCTTCTAGCTCATTTTCCCAATTCACTAGCAGGACGGGTCTCCAAATGACAGCTAACTACTCCTATACTAATTCTAAGAGTAATTCTGAGGGTTTGTGCTTTCTTATACTCTATCACAGGTCCCCATCCTGTGTGGTTCTACCCATCCCGAGATATAGCAAGGACAGAATTTATAAAAATATCCCCCAAATTGGAGGTGCACTCTACTTTTTGCCCACACTCAGGTCCAGAAAAGAGTGGGATCAAGTTAAAAGCATAGATTATAGATATAAGTATGAAATATAATTAGGTCCATATCTTACAAACAAGTACATCTCATGATTTCTAGCCCTGGGAGTCCCTTTTTTTCTTTTGTGGAAACCCCATTAGGTTTTCTTCTAGGTGTGATATCATTGGTAAATGAGTAGCTTCTTCATCAGCTGGCCTAGTTCCTTACCATATTCCATATTTTGGCTAACAGGACAGTCCACTACTGGGCTAGGTCCAGCAGATCATTCCTTAGGACTGGGTCATTACCAAATTAAGCTAAAGCTGTTGCCAGACCTTGTGGTCGATGCTACCAATTCTGATTGCTGTGGGGACATTTTGATGGTTCTTCTAATCCATCAGTGCTCACAAAGTGATAACCTGGTTGTTTCTATCTCTAGGTACTTGTTCACCTATGATTAAGAAAGAATAAACACAAAAGAAGTGTAGGCATATCATGGTAGGGTGGAATATAGGGCTCATACTCAAAAGCCATCAAGGAAGAAAGTGAGAGAGCATCTACTTGAACCTTCTGTGTTTACTCTTACTCAAATAAAAGATGCTTCATCATCACAATACTAGTCTCTCTGACACTCATGACCATAAGCAAACTTATCAAGTCCCTTCATGTTGGATTAAAACAAGGCAGGGAATATTACATGTCTTCTGTCTAACTCACCAGGAAAAGAAAATACTTTCATGCTCTTAAGAAGTAGGCCTTTGAGGTGGCTAGGTGGCGCAGTGAGTAAGAGCACCGGCCTCGGAGTTGGGATGACCCGAGATCGAATCCGGCTTCAGAAAATGAGCACCCACACATAAATAATGACTAGCCGTGTAACCTTGAGCAAGTTACTTAACCCCAATTGCTTTAAAAAAAAAAAAAGAAGTAGGCCTTCATTGGCAGGTCTTCTCATTAAACTATAGAAGCAGAATAGCTAGAAAGGGGACAGAAGATACTAAGAATCACATAGTTTTCAGATTATCTACAAACAACTTAACTATTGGTACACTAAATGTGAGATTCCTGCTCAGTGTCCAGGGAGTAAACATACTATTTTAAGAACCAACTATCAACCTTACATTCTTACTATAACAAAAATCAGGCAAAAATGGAAATTGTAGCTAATTGGAAGGATGACTCAAAAGGTCTCCTTAGAGAAGCAAATAAAAGTATAGACAAATTGGTTTTTATCATGCATCCAAATATAGCAAGAAGCATTATCTCATACTTTACTTGCTCATCTCATATTTCATCAGTCCTGATAAGCACTTACAAAAAGGCCATGTCAAGATAATTATAGGTTATATGCTAAAATCTACTGCAGAAGAGGCAGAGAAATTCTATGAAGAACTTGATAGGACCCTTTAAATAAAATCAATATATACTTTAATATGCAGTGACTTTAATGTAAAAGTGAACATAGAGGAGAATAATGAAAATTTGTTGGAAAACATGGTTCAGGAGTAAAAAAAATAGGAGGGATTGAGGATTATAAACTAATCCCAAAACCTATGCTTCTATATAATAGATATTTTCTTCAGAAAGAGATTTGGACCATGAACTCAACACTGAATAGTAGGACCAAATAAATTAAAATTGATAATATTTTAACAGATAGGAAATAACTATTTCATTTTATGAAAGGCATTTCCAAGGTAGCTGTCTGTGTTCAGTCAGCACACTGCCTTGTTAGGACAAAGATCAAAATCAATACCAATATTAGATCAAGATTAGAAAAATGTATAAAAACAAGAAGGGGATATGGCACACAACAGAAACAACTCCCACTTGACTATTTAAACAGGGTTCTCATACAACAAACATTGACAGAAACTATCACTATTTCCTAAGCAAGTTTAACTGATGTAAATCAAATGGTGTAACAGTGAGAAGAAGAAGATCCTGGAAATCCCTTTAAGTTGGCAAACACTTAATCTCTCTGCCAGGCATAGAGATTTGACAAAAAGGGGGAACATCAAATAATTTTAGTACATAAAATAATTTGTAAAATTAATGGAGAAAGAAGACTATGCTAAGTAATACTTCATAAAACAATGAAAATCGAGGGAGGAAAATTAATTTACAGAAAATTCAGTGAGATCTATCTAGGCCAGATCATGCCAAGAGGACTTAAGATGAAAATGGAAGGAGAAAATAAGGAACAAAGGAGAGAGGGGATGAGAAACAGAAGGAAGATAGTGAGGAGTTGTAAAGATTTCTGTAACAAACCTTTTTTCCATCAGTGACAACGAAGCTACCTCATTTAGATTCTAACATCACAATTCAATATGCTGAATCAAGAAGTAGAAAGAGTATAAAGGAGAACAAAGATGGGTAGAGCAGCTAAATTAGACCAAAGTATACACAAGGGACATTTTGCTAAAGATGAAACAACATTGAAGGTTTTGAGGAATGATTCCTCAAGATATTAAAAAGTACCAAATGATCAGGGGGAAAAAAATCACAGACTTTATTATTGCCCAAAAATGGTATTCAAAAAACTGTAAAAACTACTGATCTTCTTTACCATCTCAACATTATCTGCATACTTGCCAGGAGCATTCCTGATAAAAATATAAGAAGGGAACAATCACTTTTACATGCAATATTCTACAGCAGTCTATATCTTTACAATCCCCTAATTGTCTGAAAAGTATAAAGAATATAAGAACCTACTGCATTTATTGTTGACAATTAAAAAACAATTGATTTGTGGCAGTTAGGTGGTGCAGTGAATAGAGCACCAGCTCTGGAGTTAGGAGGACCTGAGTTCAGATCTGGCCTCAGACACTTAACACTTACTGGCTGTGTGACCTTGGGCAAGTCACTTAACCCCAATTGCCCTGCCTTCCCCCTTCCAAAATAGCGAAAAAAAATTAAAATAAAAATATTTTTTAAAGGGCCAGCTAGGTGGCACAGTGAATAGAGCACCGGCCCTGGAATCAGGAGGACCTGAGTTCAAGTCTGGCCTCAGACACTTAACACTTACTGTGTGACCTTAGGCAAGTCACTTAACCCCAATTGCCCCCTCCAAAAAAGCAAAACAAACAAAAAAAATTGATTTGATGAAGGAAAATGTCATCTTAAACAGTAAGTGTACCCATGTATATGTCAAAATCATACATGTGATAGCTATCATATATGTAATAGCTATGGATAAAAGTAGCAAAATACATAATATAGAAAACAAAAAGAAGCAGGTAAGGACAGAATCTGTAGGTACACATTCAAGAATTAAGTGCTTTCACATGAGACAGAGCAGTATCCATCAGAAAGTTAAGGGAAGTGTCTTGAGAGTGAAACATCACGAGAGCCAAAAAGGACAAAAAAAGAGTCAAACTTGGTGATAAAGGAGGTTATTAACAGCCTTGGAGAGAGCAACCTCAGTGAAATAGTGGGGGGGGGGGTGAAGATAAATGCTAAGGGGTTAAAGAGTAGGCTGGTGTTAAGGAAATAAAATCTAATTGCTTGTAGGAGTAGTAGGATCAAGGAAAGAAGGGTTTGTTTGGGTTTTTTATTTGTTTTTTAAGTTAGAGAAGCCCTGAGTGTATTTGTAGCAAATAGAGGAACCAATAAAATGGGAGATATTGAAAATACATGGGAGAGAAGGAGAATGATTGACGGATCTGGGTAATCATTTTTAAAGGGTTTGGAAGAGAGGAGTTGAGGAAATTCAAATCAGATGACTTTAACCTCGTCATTAAAATAGGAGTTAAGATCATCTGCTGAAAATGAAAATGGAGTGGGTGAATCAAGTTGAAGTCATGAGGAAAGAAGAGAAGGTTTGGAGCACCTGTTGTGGGGAATGTATAATAGGGAATGAATACAAAGGTGCTATGTTAGCTGTGAAGGCCTACTTGAGATTAGATAGATAGCTTTGTAGTGGACGTGGTCTTTTTATTTTTGTTCTCCAGTAGCATTTTCACTACTTGGGAATAGAAGCAAATTGAAATTCAACAAACTTTTATTAAGCATCAACCATATGGCAGGCACTGAGGATACAAAGGCCCCAAGGAGTTTACATTCTAATTAGAATACAACACATACAAACAAGTAAATACTCTGTAATTTGAAAAAGGAAAGAACACTAACATTTATCATGGAAAGTTTTCACTAGGAGGTGCACCTGATCTGGACTTTGAAGGAAATTAATGAGTCTTTAAAAATGGAGGTGAGGAAGAAGTATAATCCAGGCATGAGGGAGGGACAATAACTTTGTTAAAAGGCATGGAGGTAGAAGATACAAATACCTAAACCGAAAACATCAAATTGGCTGGAACATATAGTGTATAAAGGGGAATAAAGTGAAATCGGTCTGGAAGGGTAAGCTGGAACTAAACTATGAGGACTTTAAGTACTATATTAAGAATTTTCATACTTTACCCTAGAGGTGATAAGGAGCCACTGAGAATCCATCAGCAATGTCAGACCCATGCTTTGGGATGATTATTTTTAGCAACTGTATTGAAGATGGATTGGAGAAGGGAGAATTTGGAATCAGGGAGACGAATTAAGAGGGTATTACAGTCATTCAAGTGAGAAAGTTAATGAAGTTGGGTGGTGTCCATGTTAGCAGGGGGAAGTAGAGCTAAAATTGGCAAAACTACATATATGTCATATAACCTATATCAAATTGCTTGCCTTCTCAGTGAGAGGGGTGGGGAGGGAGGGAGAGAATTTGGAACTCAAAATTTTACACATGAATATTGAAAATGGTTTTTAAATGTAATTGGCAAATATCAAATACTAAATAAGTAATTTTTTAGAAAGACTACATGTGTGTGATGAGGGATAATAAAGAATTAAAGATGACTCCAAAGTTATAGCGCTGGGGATTACAAGAGAGGAGAAAATGGGAAAAAGGGAGGTCAAGAGTGTGGATAGGGAAGTAAGAACAGAAAAAGATATGGAGTTATTCATTATTAGATGCTTAATTCTTCAGGCTTCAAGAATGACTGATTTCATTACCTTGATTTCATCGATACAAATCACAAAGACTTCACACCCTAGGAGAGTTTTCATAAGTTGTTCTGGCCAAAAACAAAGTTCATCATCTGGTAGCCAGCTTTCTAGTAATGAAGACCATTTTAAGGAGTTAGCTATACTATTCCTCAGGTAATGTATATAAAGGCCATTATCAGGCTTATACTTGAATCCTTTCCAACTTTTTCTGAGACCTCTTTGGAACTTACACTCCATTAAATCCACAGTCACCTCTGAGTGTGTGTGAGTAGCTTTCTGCTGAGCTCTGAGAAAGTTTGGCATCCTGGGGGGCTGAAGTTCTCTCCACCCCCCTGAGGTTATGGTCTGAAGCTGCTTTTCCTCAGTCTGTCCTCTCTCAGCCTGATGCATTGGTTGTTACTGGTCCAATTTCTTAGACAACATGGATGACTGGAACAACAAGAGGGAGGAGAGAAGGGGATGTGGCTTTCCCTCTGGGCTTTCTTCCTACCTCTTTTTACTGACTTCTAGTTATACAATGCTACTCAAAGCATTCCAAAGCTTAGCTCCTGAAGCAATTGTTGGAATCATATCCTCTGATATACATAGATCCAGAGATGTGTCTAATTCTTTCAACCAATCCCAATTCAGCTTTTTTAAAAATCTGATTTTACCTAATAGTTGGGTTTTTTTACTCATTCCCACCTTAACTACTTTTTTTTCCACATCTAATTTATGCTTTTGATTTTGTTGCTCTTGAGGAAATTTCACCTGATAAATATATCAGGGCATAGCACAGATCGTTGGGATATATAGTTAATATGATATATGCCCCTTGCAAAGGGATTACGAAATATTTAAGAAGTACTTTGGTCAAGAGATTTAATAACAGAAAGCTATTTGGTAGAGATACTAAATAACTAATAAAGATCAGTGGAGTCTTATCTATTCCATGACAAATTCTGATTTTATTAGAAAAAATCTGATTTTATTAGTAAGATGTTCATAAGCAAAGTTAAAACTGACTTGCATATATACTCATCCTTCATTATTCATCCCATTTTGAATATTTGCAGATAAATGAAGCTGCTAAAAGAGGAATGAAATTTGTTGGATTTGTAACACAACACTGTACTCAGTCTAAAGTTTGCAATGGTACCAGCCCTGATGGAGACGTAGAATCTGAGTCAACCTTATACAGAATTCAAGGACACCAGAGACACAATTCAGATGAAAACTGTAAAACTTGGAATGAAGGAACTTTGAGTGGGCAGTCTTCTGAAAGTGGAATTGAAGAAGAAATTCATCATGAAAGTGGACAATGGCAAATGGGAAGAGAAGGAAGTCCTATTCCCTCTAAATCAAGAAAGGGAGAAGGTAAAAAAATTTTGAGAAAAGGAGAGTTAAGATACATTCCTAAATTAAATTTAGAAAAATGTGACTTTTTGAAGGGGGGAGGAAACAAATGGGTAAGAGAATGAATTTTCAAAGTTTTTTTAAAAGAATTGACATTTATGTAGTACTTCACATATATAATTTCATTTGATCCTCACCCCACTCCTAAGAGATAATTACTGCTAATATGATAATCCCCATTTTACAAAAGAAGGAAAATGAGGCTGAGTGATTAAATGACTTATCTGTGGTGATCCAGCTAGTAAATGTAAGAGGTAAAACCCAACTCCAGATCTTTACTGACTCCAGCACTGCCCTTCCAAAAGCACTAAGCAGCTTTAAAATACCTGAAAGGAACTAAAAGGAACCTTAAAAATCACATAATCCAACCTTCTCATTTTACAAGAATATGAGAAAACTAAGGCTTCAGAAGTGTTTTGCCAGAGATTGTAGGGAAAGGGGCCTCCTGACTTCTACCAGGCCACCATATAAACCTTTCAGCTTTTTAAAGTCATCACCATCAAAACTAAATCTCTTTATTATGCTATTTTCAACTTAGCACCATTTATAAACACATGCAATGGGCAACCGTGACCCATGCAAAACAACTGTTCTTCAAAATTTCACTATCCGAACTGTTACTTGTATATCATATACCAAAAAGAAAACAAAAAACTAATGAAATTACACTGTTTTAAAGGAAATTTAGGTTTGTCACTAATGTTCAGTCTTGTGAAATCAACTTTTTAAAAAGCTGGTGTGGCTTCACAAAAATCCTTTTAACACTAAAAGACAAAGAATTCAAAAATACCTCAAAGCATCAAGCTACATCAGTTTGGGCAGTGCATTTTTTAATCCACAAGATAAAGAAAATAGAAATAATAGGACAAAATTGTTATTTTAAAAGCAAAATTATAATATTTACATTTAAATTACATTTGCACAAATAGTATAATTTATAGTAAAAAATATAAAAATTATTAAATAATTGTTTTAAAAATTCACGCACCAATTAACATAGTTGATACACCTGCTCTTTTCAACCATTCCTGCAGCAAGAATCAATACCTTCAAAGTAGGCAGGAATTCTACCTTCCCTTTCTAGGAAAGATTTGCCTCCTATATGCACTTGACTTGTGCATGTGTGCCAAATGAAAATGAGCAGGAAAATGCATTGGAGAAATGGGGAAAAGGAAGATGGGAGTCAAAAAAAAAGTAGAGTCTAAAGAAGGAACAAATCAGGAAAATTACCACCCAGAGGTCCATTCCAATCTTCTTGAGGTCATTTGGGGAAAGATTAGAATCATACCAAATTTACCAAATTTTTCCATGCTGAAACTAAAGCAATTTCAGCACTGCAGTGAAATTTTAGAATATCTATAACTGTGTATTTCAGTGTTTGACTACATAATAGTTCTTTGGTAATATGACAGGAGTCCACACAAGTAGAAAGATGGGGATAGGGGTGGCAAGTATAACTAAAATTTATTAAGCACTATATGTCAGGTGTTACGCTAAATGCTTCACAAATAGAGAAGAATGGAGCCCATGATGAAAGCCTATAAATCATTTTGCATGTGAAAGAGCAATACTCTACCTTTCTACAAGTATAAAAGATTTTGATGCATCTCTGACCTCATCAATGGTGGTGTTTCCTTCTAACAGTGTAGATCACAACAGATTCACACATACCTTCTCAATCCTGTGCAGCTCTTGTCCAGGTCATCTTGTCATCTTCCACATGCTGGGATTCACCCAACATGCTGGGAGCCTTTCCCTGGATCTCTTGACATTGTTTGGATATCTGTGGAACACTTGGGCTCTACTTGTCCTTCATGTTTGCTACATGACTAGCCTGCCTTCTTTTTCCAGTTGTATATGTTTCTGATCACATGCATTGAGTCCTCTCTCTTGTGCAATTTTTCTTTGCTAATACTTTACAGACTCCATACGCAACATGTGCATGTCTGTTTCCTTCCATGACCCTCCATTTTAAGTCTTTGGAGACTATGATATTCTATAACTCAGTGCCATATCAGAAGAATGCTCATGTTTAAAATATGGGATTTGGTTACAAAGAGAAGCTTTAGGGTCATAAAAAACACTGCACAATTTCCCATTCATGCAGACCATTGTTCTTTTCAGGTCTGGGCACAAATCATTGTCTTCCTGCAGCTTCTGTCCAAGATTTGGATACTCATGGACCAGTTCTATCAGTTGTCTATCCAAATGCATAGTATAAGGCATTCTTCATTCATCCATTTGATTTTTCCTGTGTGCATAACCAGGCAGAACTTTAGTGAATGATCATGGATTTAATTTTGGATATCCAGAGCTTGCTACAGTCAGCACAATGCCATCTACAGATAGAATTAGCTAAAGGATATCACTATCTACAGAAATTTACTAGAGTTAAAAAATTGATAAAGAAAAGATAGTCCCCAACTTAACAGGATTCAAAGAATTCCTATTTTGTGAACACCTGACTTAGAAAATAACCCATATCTATGCACTGCTGCTTCTAACATCCCTCCCTGTCACTAATGCCAACTCCTGCCTGGCCGCATCTACTATTGGTGTTTCTTTTGCTTTGAAGTTCTTGAACATTTCTGCAACTGCACAACCCCACGCCCCATCTCTTTCCTCCAGGTATTTCCTCCCCCATCTTTTTCCTCCAATTGCCAGTCTCCACTTCTTTACCACACCTTTATCCCTCTCTGAGGCACTGGGAAGGTAAAGATTTGGGAACTCAGGCTAGAGATCAAATCCTAACTTTGCTATTTATGATACATGATACTTGAAATAAATCTTTTCACCTCTCTGGGCCTCAATTTCTCCATCTGTAAAATAAGGGGTTTAGTCTAGATGATGCATAAGGTTCCTTCCCACTCTAAATCCATGGTCCTAAAATTCTGTAATTAAGCTCTTAGGACTACTTTTAGTACTCTTTTTGGTTATTTTATAAGCTCACTACTATAAACTTTTGGACTAACCTAAGAGCCTAATTTTTATAGCATTGTTCCTATGGGAAAATATGGTCCAAATTCCAAACTGATTTAAAAATGTCTTTTGAACCTATTCATAATGTGGAGATTGCTTATAATAGTAATGGACAGTAAGCATCTAATATACCTTTGCACACAGACTCCAAGCCAACTCCTTTTGCAATGCAATCTCCAAGAGCAGAATAAGTGGTTAAGGTGAAACTATTTTTCAGAGAGTCCTCTGCAATATGACTAAACTAACAAACTGGGTATGGCACTAAGAGAACTGTTAGCATTTAATCATTTCTTCATTGGCCACCATCCACCAATTCTAAGACAGCCTGCAAATGTGCATCGAGGAAGTAAGTCTATGGAAAATCCATTTATGTTTTAAGATTTTACTTACAAACAGTATGTGAAAATTTTAGACAAAAACTCCCCCACTTGAGACAGAACTTTCACCCTTCTGAGGCTTACTGGCATTCTGTGATCATGAACTAAAACATGAAAATGGCACTAAATACTACATGAAGAAATGGCTAGTGTCCAATCACAACTCCAGATCCATCAAAAAGGATTTAGATATGTAGCATGTACTCTGGAGCCCTCTTCTGAGCCAGGGTGCTACCTCAGGGTTCAACTATGCCCTGACAGGTTGAGGGGCAGTCTCTT